>CM050519.1:19498220-19850720 GCA_027563665.1 Antrozous pallidus | reverse complement strand
AGCCCCCAGCTACCCAGGAATGGCCCAAGGTGCAGGCAAGCCTTGGATGGAAGCTACCCAGTCACCCAGGGCCATCGAGGTTCAGGTAACCAGGGCCTGCCAAGCCTTTCGCTGCCGACAGTGGCAGCAGCAGAAGTGTGACGGGACATCATCTTGCCCTGATCTCCAGGCTACCTCCCATCCCTGAGGGTTTTTGGACTGTGAGAGGGCTCAAGGCAGGCTGAGGAAACCCCCTCCCCCCAGTACATGAATTTTCATGCACTGGGCCTATAGTATAAGTATATTATATAACTATATTATATATATGTAATAAATAATGCATTAAAATGCACTGATTTATTTAAAAAATTCTTTAATTGTTCATGTTATCTTTATTCAAGAAATTCTGTTGAGTGGTTTGTATTAGAGAAAAGTTTATGTACAAGTTTCAAGTATTATTTTTCAAGGGCCTCCATTCACTAGTTGTATGACCTTGACCAAATTACTTTTGGTCATAGTTGCTGTTTCCTCATCAGTAATAGTGAATTCATCCTAATAAATTTAGGCTAAAAGAGTTAATATAATATATAATAGAGTGCTCTGGGCAATCCTGGAATATAATGAGTAACAATGCATAAGTTTATGTTATAATTATTGGCTTTACTGTGGTGAAGAATCCAAGTCCTGGTTCAAAAGCAATGTGAGATTTTTCAGGCTTGACCATAGGCATTTAGAAAGGTGCTACCAGACAGGCCTCAAAGGGAAACTGCCTCCCCACACCTGACTTGATGCACAGACACTGTATTTCACTTTCTGAAGGGATTGCAGTTAATGATGCAGGGGTGGTCATGCTCTTACCTTACTCCTAACCCCTAGGCATCATTCCTACTCTATTTAGCTGAGGGCTCTTGCAGGGGTCTTTTAAAAGCACCTCTGCCTAAGATCTTCATGTTGGGGGGAAAGAGGAGCCCGTGGAGATACTTTTTTAATCAGTACCCAGTGCTTTTTCACTCCTATGCCTCCCCTTACCTTCCCACAACATGAATCCATAAAACTGCCTGAGATTTTTGTTCTAGGCCCCCTCAAACAAGAGAAGACCTACCAGGTCTGAGATGTTACCCCACCCTTTACCGTTAGCCATTCTGTCCAGGGAAATGGAAGAGGGAATGGGTGTAGGTAGTCAGTGTTTTCTCAGATCTTATACTCTTGCTTTTACAATCAAAGGAAGAGATTAAAAGCTTATCTATTTCAATTTTGGCTTGTTGCTTTAATCAGCTACTCTGACACAGCTCAGCTCTCTCTTCCAGTTCAGTTCAGTGCTTGACATATGGGTGATGGGTAATTAAGTTTATTTAAAAGTTGGAAATGCTTTTTTCATGAACCTCATCTGTGTTTGGATGCTACAAGATCCATCCCAAAATGAATGTCAGTTCATTTCTTTATATCTTACCTAGAGTGAAGTAAGAAAAAAATTATTTGAGCATAGGGCTCTAAAATAAAGGAAATTTAGTGTGGTACTATATAATAGTTTGTAATTATAGACAGAGTTAAGAATTTGTATACTAAGTGGCATTTACAATAACAAGAGAAAATGGTATTCACTAAGTCTGGCCATCTTATTTAATAAAAGAGTAATATGCAAATTGGCCACACCTCTGATCAAGCCATGCCCATGCACACACCCATCAGCCAATCAGGAGCAAATTATGCAAATAAATTCCAACCAAGATGGCTGCCACCACTGAGAGCAGGAGGAAGGCTTGAGTTTTCTCAGCAATGGAGGAAGCCAAGCTTTTCGCCTGCCCTTGCTGGCCTCAGCCTCCACTCAATGCTACGAAGTTTCAATTATAGAAGATATATAGAAATGGTGGCAGCCACAGAGCTAGAAAGAGCAAAGGCTAGGGTTGACCAGGCGATAGAGGAAACCAAGCTTCTGCAAACCTAGCTCCTAGGCCTCCACTCTAGGCTACAAAGTTTCAATTATAGAAATTTAAATAAGAACAGAAATAGCTGTTGCCATGGAGCAAGCAGAAGGCTTATCTCCAGTCCAGGCTACAAAGTTCCAATTGTAGAACATAAAATTAATCCCAGATCCCAGGGCCTCTGTTTGGGTAGCTGGGGGGTGTGGTTGGCCTGAAAACCATCACAGGCCTCTCACTCAGACCACACCATGTCCCAAGGGAACCCCCACCCTGATCCAGGACACCCTTCAGGGCAAATCAGTTACCCCCCCCCCCCCCCACTGCACCAAGCCTTTATCTTACCTAATAAAAAAGTAATTTGCAGATGGACCATCTCTCCAACACACAAGGGCTGACCCCATGTGTGGTCAAAGATCCTGCCCCCATGTGGATAAAAGATGGCCACCACAAGATGGTCAGCATGGGAGGGCCATTGGGAGGTTCCAGGCTTGCAAGGGAGGGCAGTTGTGGGTGATTAGGCCAGTAGGGGAGGGCAGTTGGGAGGTTCTAGGCCTGCAAGGGAGGACAGTTAGGAGCAATCAAGCCTGCAGAGGAGGGCAGTTAGGGGTGACCAGGCTTGCAGAGGAGGAAAGTTTGGGGCAAACAGCCTGGCAGGGGAGCAGTTAGACATCAATTACGCTGGCAGGATAGTGGTTAGGGGGTCATCAGGCTGGCAGTTAGAAGCAGTTAGGGGCAATCAGGGAGGCAGGCAGGAAAGCAGTTTGGAGCCAGCAGGCCTGGGTTGTGAGAAGGATGTCTGACTGCCCGTTTAAGCCCAATACTACTGAGATCAGGCTTAAACGAACAATCAGGCATCCCTTGAGGGGTCCCAGGCTGGAGAGGGTTCAGGCTGGGCTGAGAGACATCCCTGGTCCCCCATGCATGAATTTCATGCACCGGGCCTCTAGTTATAAAATAAACAAGCTGGTACCTTAGATAAAATAAGCAAATAATCATATAAAATATTAGCCTGCACCTATCAAAAACAGCATGATAGATGTTTCTAGCAGAATAACAAATTTTTAAAATTACCTATCTAGCAGTAAACACAGTAATTAAAACTATGGTTTCTAGAGTGTAACTGTCAAGGTTCAAATACCCCTTTGTAACTTACTCTGGGACCTTGGAAAAATACTTAAACTTTGTTCTTAATTTTCCCTATCTAAAAAAAATGGACAATTGTACTGAAAGATGGGGTTTGAGGTCCAGAATTATTTTCATGGGTCCTTTTCTGATGAAGTTGAAGAATAAATTCCTGGACTAACAGATTTCTTTAATAAACATGTAGAAGTTTATTGGAAGCAAAAGCAAACTCCAACTGGGCACAATGCTCCTGAAAGAGACCCCTTGGGGAGGGGATCCCAAATGGAAAAAGCCTTCTCTCTCTCTCTCCCTCCTCTCTTGTAAGTCTAAATCCAAAAATCTAAAATATGAAAATCTGTAATTAAAAAAATCTTTCTCATATCCTCCTTATCTCCAGTTTATATATGCCATAGCTCTTTGTCTCTTCATGTTCCCTTCTAATTGGACCCTTTCCCCATTTTATGAACCTGTTTTCTCCTAATTGGTCACTCTTTTGTTTCAAAGTCCAAAACCCACATGGTGTCCCCTCTTTCTCTTCTTATCTTGCATCATTCCTTTATTTCCTATGAAAATAGGTCTCCCTTTTTATGGCATCTGTTGACATTTCTCTATCCTCTGTGAAAGTATGTTTTCTTCTTCCTGGTGCTCTGTGACTTTTCTTTATCCTCTGTGAATGTTAGCCTTCATCCCCCCCCACCCCTTATCCTGTGGCATTTTTCTACCTTCCCATAGTCATCTTAGATGTTCAGGTTGTAGTTTCTTTTGATCTCCTTTATGGCTCTCTCTTAGTTGTCCTGGACAGAGATGTTTAATTACCCCTTGTGACTCCTAAGCTGCTCAGGACAGGGCTGCTTTTGATTCACATTATAATTGCTTTAATTGCTCAGGCCAGAGATAAACTCTGTCCTTCACCAATGCATTCCTCCCCCATGGACCATCTTTATTCCCTTAACCTGTCTATTTTGTCCTTAGATTTTCATTCATTCTGCCTTCCTGTTGTTGTAATGACTGAATGAATTAACTTATAAATTGTTTAGAATATTGTCTATAATATAGTAAATATCACATAAATATCAGCTGTTATTAAAATTATTTTATAACTAGGGGCATGGTGCACAAAATTCATGCATGGGGGGTGGGTGGTCCCTTAACCCAACCTCCCCCCTCTCACATACTGGGAGCACTCAGGGGATGTTCAACTGATGGTTCACCCCCAGCCTGCCCAAGGCCTTGGGCACCCAGCCATCACCCAGGGGCTGGACACTCTCCACCACTGCCATTTCATCTCCACCCCCAGGACCCGGTGCTCATGCCACTTGGTCCCGCCCCTGCTTCTGATTGGCTGGTAGCATAGCCAATCAGGAGCAAAGGTATGGTCAAATTTACATGTTTCTCTTTTATTATATAGGATAATACATGTATTATTGTTCAATAGTTACTCAACAAAATTTATATGTATTTTTGTTTTTAAATGACCAAATATCTATACATATTATGAGAAAATATAAATGGGACCAACTTATTGGAGAAACATACCAAAAAAGTGACTGCTACTCTGAAGATTTTACAGGTGGAATATTTGTTCTGAGTTCCACATAACAATTAGAGTTTACAGTTGTACCTGAGAATAAAGGCTAACCGAGGCTGAAAAAATACTAAGGCAGTAAGAAGAAGTAATTGTACATAAGGTACCCGAGGAATAGGATGAGAAGTGGGCCAGAGAGTAGTCTTTGTTTACATCAAGTATCACAATAAGAATTGCATATTTTATTTTGGAATCACTGAAGAGAGACAAAACTTTTTATTTTTTTCAGTGGTGCTGTATCATGATTAGTTTTTATTTTTAAAACTAGAGGCCTGGTGCATGAAATTCATGCACTAGGGGTAGGGGTCCCTCAGTCCAGTTTGCACCCTCTTGCAGTCCAGGACCCTTGGGGAGATCCTTCACTCCTTATTGCCTGCCAGCTCACTGCTCCTTACCACTTACCTTGCTGCTTCTTAGTGCTCTTGTGGAGGCTCCCACCACTGCCACTGTGATTGCCAGGCATGAGCCCAACTTCTGGCCAAGTAGCAATCCCCCTGTGGGAGCACACTGACCACCAAGGGGCAGCTCCTGCATTGAACACTTGCCACTTGGTGGTCAGTGTGCATCATAGTGACCGTTTGTTCTGCTGTAATGGTTGTTTAGGCTTTTATTATATAGACTAGAGGCCCAAAGCACCAATTCATGATCAGGTGGGGTATAGTATGCCCAGCCCCAACTGGGCAGATCAGAGTTGGGTCTGTCAGAAGAAGAGACCAGGAGGTTGGCCAGACAGCTGCCCCAATTAAGGCCCTATCATGGCTGGGCCGGCTAGGGGGAGGGGCTGTGAGAAGAGGGCTGGCTGGCCCCACCCTAGAATAGGGTAGGGGGCAATCAGAGGCCAGCAGCCTGGGAGAGGGTCCATGGGTGGTTGGCCAACCAGTCCTGCCCCTGATCAGAGTGGGAGGGCTCATGGAGATGAGCTGGCTGGGGGAGGATCTATAGGCAATCAGCCAGTTGGCCTTGTTCCTGATCAAGGTGGGGGGTCAATCTGGGGAAGACTTGCGGGGAGATGGGCTGCAGGTGGTAGGCCAGCAGGCCACAGCCTCTATTGAGGTTTGGAGTGATCAGGGATAGGGCTGGCCCAGGGGAGTGTCTGTAGGCCAATCTGGGTAGTGAGGGCCTATTGGGGCATGATCAGCCAGGGGAGGAGCTTCAGGCTTGTTAGGGTGGGGTGGACTGATCAGGGGCAGGGCTGGCCAAGGGGAAAAAAGGGGGCATTTGGCTGGTGGGCCCACTTTTGATAGGGGTGGGAGAGTCTAACCAGGGGCAAGCTGAGAAGTTGGCCAGCCAGCCCAACTCTCTGATCGGGCGATTTTGCTGTCCTCAGTGAGCATCAAAACCATCAGTCATTATGGTCATTACGGCTGTTATGGTTGCTGGCTATATATATATATATATATATATATATATATATATATATTAACTATTATATCAGCATAAATAATAAATTGAGGACAAGATTTTGGAAATAAGGAAAGCTGTTGAAAAGATAAATTTTTCTAAGTGCTAAATGCTGAAAGTGCGTATTAGAACAGTGATATTCTGAATGGAATGAGAAAAAAAATGTTAGAAGGATATTTTATGTGAAGACATAAAAGTCTGGACAATTTATTGAATACAGGGAAGAAGGGAAGAAGAGTAGGAGTAAGTAAAAAATAACTGAGGTTTCTGCCTTTGTAGGAGGACAGTGGTGCCTCTAACAGAAATAGGAGAAAAATGAACACCTGTAAATTTCTTTATTTGTCCAGGGCTTTTAATAATAATGCCGTTCAATATTAGTGTACATAGTTTAATTTCATTATAGCCTTTGATGTTTTATTAGAATGTTGCCAGAATTTCCTCCTAAACATCAGCATGGATGTCTACACCTGCTTGTGGAAGTCCCAATAGTGTGCATATTAATATTAATATATACACTTCTTATTTAACAATACACAATTATTGATTAATTAGAGACTGTTGCATGAAATTTGTGCACTGGAGGGGGTTGTCCCTCAGCCCAAACTGACACACTCTCCATCTGGGACCTCTTGGGGGATGTCTGTCCCACTGCCTATTTAGGCTCAATCCCTGTGGGATGGACCTAAACAGGCAGTCAGATATCCCTTTCACAATCCAGGACTTGCCTGCCTTCCTGATTACCCCTAACCGATTCTGCCTACCAGCCTGATCACCCTCTAACTACTCCCCTGCCAGCCTGATTGACACCTATCTGCTTCTGTGTCAGCTCAATTGTCCCCAACTGCCCTCCTCTGACAACCTGGTCACCCCCAAATGCCATCCTCTGCATATTTCCTCTTTAATAGATAGGGTTTTTTTCTTTAACATATTGCCATCCTTATCTGGTTTGGCAAGGTGGATGGAACATTGGCCTGCAGACTCAAGGGTTTGATTCTGATCAAGGGCATGTACCTTGGTTGGAGGTACATATCCAGTGGGGAGTGTGCAGGAGGCAGCTGATGGATGTTTCTCTCTCATAGATATTTCTAGCTCTCTATCCCTTTTCTTCCTCTCTCTGTAAAAAAGTCAATAAAATATATGTATACATTTTTAAAACAAACAGTTAAGATTCCTCCATATCTGCTTGGCTGGTGTGACTCAGTGGTTGAGACCCCAGGCTGCTGCCGCTGGCAGGGGATCATGCTGTGGGATGTGCGCCCCTGCCAGGCTGAGACCTCAACCCAGGCTGCCGCTGCTGGGAGAAGGATCACACTGTAGGAAGTGAATTTTTTTTAAAGGGTCAAGAGGGCCTCTGGGCAACATTCTGCCAGGCCACTTACTCTGCAGGCTTTCACCAGCAGCCCTCCCTGAGACTAGGAAACTCCAGTGGGGCTGAGAGTACTGGGCACCGCCATCTTGTGGCTATGGGCACCACCATATTTTTTGTGGAATGATGGTTTATTTGCATATTACTCTTTTATTAGATAGGATTATCCAGTCATTATGAGAAATGTCTGATTATAAATCTTTCTTGTAGACTGTTTTACAAAAGCAACAATCTTACCCTTCCAAAATCTATAGAATCCTCCAGAAATAACCACCCATGTGGTCAAACGGTTTGGTCACAAAGCAATACTCTACAAAATAAAGATTTCTGGTTATACGTCAAATTTTCTGCAGCATGCATTTGCAGAGCACCTATATATAACAAAATTAATCGAACAGACACAACAGTGGAATTTAGCAGCAAATCCTGATAGCCACAATAAAAACTACAGTCAACAAAGGAGAAGTAATTTCAGCAAATGTTCCCATTGAATGGAAATGGGTGGTCTGTGCTAAGTCTGCAGCCATTTTTTGAACAAACACAATAACAATTGTTCTCTCTCATAATGAAGACAAGATAATGAGTCATTACAACTTTGTTCTCCAGTACAATGAATTTGCCAACTGGCAGGACAATAAGCAATATGTTTAAGGCAGTGGTCAGCAAACTGCGGCTCACAAGCCACATGTGGCCCTTTGTCCCCTTGAGTATGGTTCTCCCATAAAATACCATGGCCTGGGCAAGAAGTGGTGCAAGAAGAAGTTTAAGTTTTAAAAAATTGGCTCTCAAAAGAAATTTCAATCGTTTTACTGTTATATTTGGCTCTGTCGACTAATGAGTTTGCTGACCACTGGTTTAAGGAAATAAATGTAATATCCCTAAGATTTATACAATGTGATTTTAAGGAGGGAAGGAAGATTTTTAAACCTGTATATGCTCCTTTTATGTTAGCTATATAAAATCATACAACATTTGTATACTCATGTATTAAATTTAAATATGAGGTTTAGATGAAAAAATAGTATCATGTAAATTAATCACTTAGTCTTATTTACTTTTACATGAGTCTCTAAGGTACTAATTTCTGGATTGATGAGTTTACACTTTTGCACTGCAAACAGCTACTTTAGTAACTACCCTGCCCCCCTTCAAAGTCTGTATTTATTGTCTTCCTCATACAAAAATCTCAAAATCAGATTCTTTAAAACTATGACAGGAATGGGGATAATTTAAATACATGTGCATTTTTGTGTGTGTCTGGTCTATATGAGTCCAATGAAGGAGAAACTTAAAACAAAAGATATCAAAATATATAGTCTTAATTATTTTATTGGGGGAAAAAGCTTTGCTTGTATTAGTCTCATTTAAGGAACCATGATATATATACAAATGGATATAAATGGAAGCTGAAAAAAGAGAAATTGATTTCATAATATATGAATGTAATCTCTCAGTGATTAGAGCATCAGCACATGGACTGAAGCGTCCTGCGTTCAATTCTGTCTAAGGGTACCTGCCTTGATCCCTGGCCCGGTTGGGACATGTATGGGAGGCAACCAATTAATGTGTCTCTCTCTCATGAATGTTTCTTTGTGTCTCTACACCACCTTCCCACTCTCTCTAAAAGTCAATGGGAAAAAGTATCTTAGGGTGAGGATTAAAAAGAAAAAATGCAAAAGAGAAAATTTTTGAAAATTGCATCCATGTGAAAAATAATGCACACAATCTTATGAAATAGTTCCAGTTTTTAATCTATTAGATCATAATCCTAAAATATATTTACTTATAACAGGTTAATTGGATAATCCTGAGATTAGGCATATTCAACAACTGTCTTATCCCAGGTTTCCTAGAGAATGAGACCAGATTAAATATTTAAGTATTTGAATTTTGTTGGGGAAATGTAATGGCAAGGAGCAAGCAGCAGCATTGTACAGAGAGAACAAAGCAAGGAAGGAGGGAGAAATAATGCGAGGATAAATTGACCAACACTATAGGCAGTTGATTCTAAATAATTGGAGAGGAAATTTTAAATCCATCCCAGGTGTTTCTTTTCCCTCACTTTTGAGTTGATACTGGTAGGCAGAGGTTTACCCTTAGAGCCTGAGGCCACTGTCTTGGCAGATAAATGTTGAGGTGGGAAGTGAGAAGCCTTGGCATGGGTCTGAGAAGAGGTCAAAGCCTTTGCACAAGTTTTCTTCACAAAGGTAACCATACTTCAGTGAGAGAAACAGGAACCAAGTTCTGACCTTCTGTGTAAGAGGAGATAGAAATGACAGACAAAAGATGATCATAAGCTGATGGATTTACTAGCATGGAGGCTTAATCAGACGTGGACTGTAATAGGCAATTTTATGTGCCAACTTGACTGAACTAAGAGTGAATATAGAATTTTGGGTGTGCCTGTGGGAGTCCTTTTAGAAGAGATAAGCATTTGAATAGGTAGACTTAGAAAGAAAAATAAGGTCACCCTCACTAATGCAGGTAGGTATCACCCAATCTGTTGAAGGCCTGAATGGAACAAAAAGGAAAGGAAGAAAAAAAAAGATATGCCCTTTGTTGCATCGGGACATCTATCTTCTTCTGTTTGGTAATCAGCTTTTCTAGTTCTTGGGTCTCTGGAATCAGACCTGGAGGTTTATACCATTAGCCTCTGGTTCTCAGATCTTTGGGTTTTAAGGAACAAGTACACCACCTTGGGTTTCCACCTAGGTCTCCCCACCTTGCTGATGGTAGATCAGAGGACTTTTCAGCCTTCATAATCCAGTAAACCAACCCTGAATAATAAACTTCATTTATTTCTATATGCGTTCTATAGGTTTAGTTTCTCTGAAGAACCTAACTGGTCCACAGACCCGTTTCAGAACCTAAATATTTTTTTTTAAATTTAAACATTATATCAAATTATGTTTCATAATGAGTTTACTATTAAATAGACACAAAGTTGGGAAATGTAAATATTTATTGTTTTCCTCAAAGTAATTGAAATTCAAACTTCTGTAAAATCCCCTTATTAATATTATTTTCTTTATGTTTATTTTGACATAAAATATACTATGTCAAATATAATACAAAGATTTAAGGATATAATTACTGTAGTATTCTGAAGGTTTTAGTAAAGCTATTAAATGTATTGTTATGCAAATTAAAATATAGCTTAAAAGATAGCTAATTTTAAAAAATAAATTGTAGTTCAAGAAATGAAATAAACTATGCATTCAATTGATTAAGTTCATATATATAAATACATGTATTTATGTATACACAAGTTTTTGAGCTATAATTTACATAACATACAACTTGCGCATTTAAAGAATACAATTAAATGGCTTTTAGAATAGTGAAAGATATATAAGTATCACAAAAGTCAATTTAGAACATTTCTTCAACACAAAAAGAAACTTCATAAACTTTAACTGTCACTTATCACCTACATCCTCCTACTCATTTATATTATATTGTAACAGGCTATACCAAGTTGGATTACAAAATTGAGACATATCAGTTCATTGCATACAGAATTAAATGTATACAGTAATGGTATATTTCTGTTTTAGTCTTGATACTTCCAAGGCTAACTATAAGTTTGCATATAAATTCATTCTCTTTTCTGATTCCACAATTTTTGACCAAAAAAGTAATGTGCTCAGTTAGGATTTCCCATTTCTCTGTAGCACTCCATACAGTGCAAAATTAAGTACACAACTATTTTTAATGTGGTTTATTTCATTTTCTTGATTTCATTTTTGTTCCCATTCTTCTCCTCACTCTCACTGTCTGCATCCCTCACCCTCTTCTGCCTCCTTATTTTAATCTTTCTTCTTTCACAGAAATGTTTCATCCACAGAAATTCACATTAAAAAAATCTCAAGGACTCAAATATTATTATACCATCTTCATCTATTGGTATTTAATTATGCAAAGATAGATTTGACTAGAAATAAACCATCCAAGGAAGAACCTGCTCCATGATATCTTTGTCAAATGACTATCCAACATTTCCACAGTGGGAATTTCATCTCTTCATGTCAGGGAAATTGATCTTTTTCAGTAACAACTCTACTTGTTTCTTATGTTGTGGTTGAAATGTGTCTCATCAATTTCCACTGAGTATTATAGTAATCAGAAATACATATAATAAATATAAACTCTTTTATATTTTAGCTATATGAAGATTACTATTATTTGGCTTTTCAAGTTTTCTTTATAAAGTTAAATATATTCACCATCTCCCATCTTTCCTATGATGTAGTATCTAGAGATCTCTATTTCCCTAAACTTATTCTTTTTATTCTGAAACTTATCATGTTCTTATTAAACTATGATATCCAATTTTTATAATACAGGTATAAAACAGATTATCTAATGACCTTTTTTTATATTTTTTTTGTTCCCCTTGTTTGTCTCCCCAAATAAAAAATTTCCCTCAGGAAACATCCTCTGAGGTGGTAATTCTGGCCAACAGTTATATTTGCTGAACTTACAGAAAACTAAATTTCTCAGTGCCTTCTAAAATCTGGAGAGGGAAAAAAGTTATAGCCCACCATTCCCCATAGTATAAAATTTAATTTTAGCTCATTGTTCTTTCATATACCCATCCTTGCCCTTCCACTCCTTCCCCATTCTCTTCTTCATATTACAAAAATAAGTTATATGTCTGTGTCCAAGAAGCTAATAAATCTTTTCAGAAATCTTTAGAATATAAATTATAAATAAGCAGTAATTTGTTCCCAGCTGAAAATGACTTTATAAAAATGGTTCCTTAATCAAAACTGTAATGAAATACCACTTTACACCTGTTAGAGTGGCCATTATTAACAACATAACAACACAACAAATAACAAGTGGAGAGGTTGTGGAAAAAAGGAAACCCTCATTCACTGCTGGTGGGAATGTAAACAGCACAACCCCTATGGAAAGCAGTATGGCGATTCCTCAAAAAATTAAGAATAGAGCTACCATATAACCTAGCAACCCCACTCCCAGGTACATACCAAAAAAACTCAAAATCATATATTCACAAAGATATATGCAGCCCTATGTTTATTCCAGCATTATTCACAGTGACCAAGATGTGAAAACAACCAGTGTCCTGTAATAGAGAACTAGATAAAGAAGATGTGGTTCATATACACAATGGAGTACTACTCAGCCATAAGAAAGGATGAAATACTGCCATTTGCAACAACATGGATGGGCCTTGATAATATTACACTAACAGAAAAAGCTAAGAACCATGTGATTTCACTCATATGTGAGATATAAAACTGAAACTTTTGAACACTAACAGCAGAGTGGTGGTTGCCAGGGAGAAAGGGATCCTAATGTGAGATTACAGAAGATTAGACTTTGGGTGGTGGGCACACCATACAGATCTCATAACATAGAAATCCATATATGAAACTTCTATGTTCATGTTGACCATTGTCATTCCAATAAACTTAATAAATAAAATTAAAAATGGTTGATTTTCCAACAGTGAAGATAAAATAAAATTTTATTTGAGGTATTTTAGGTACCTCAAATTTGTCTTATCACACCACTAATTATTCCTTATTTTTAATTTATTATGTACATTTCATCTCTATTTTCTTTTACAACTTATTTCTCTTTTAAATTTGACCTTCTCGTTTCTCTTTCATATTTTTTCCCTCCTTGTACTTATTTTAACCAACTTATTACTTAAGTGAAGAAATAAAAATAATCAATCCAGATTTTCCATGTTTCCCACACATATATTCTGTTTCACTGCATTCTATGAGATGTTATTATTGGCATATTCTGACTACAAACACTCTCCTATACAGCTAGTTTAAAAAAATCTTAAATAACATATTGGATTTCTTCCAGAAGTACTTTTAAAATGAACTTTTGCCCTGGTTGATGTGTCTTAGTTGGCTGAGCTCCCATGTAAGGAAACCATGCCAGTTAAATTCTAGGTCAGGGCACAGACTAAGGTTTCCAGTTTGATCCCCATTTAGGGTGTTTACTTACTGGAGGCTATCAATTGATATTTCTTTTTATCTTTCTCAATCTCCTTCACTCTATCTCTCTAAAGTCAATAAAAACATATTTAAGTGAATTTTCAGCCTGGCTGGGGTGGCTTAGAGGTTTACTGTTGACCCATAAATCAGGAGGTCACTGGTTTGATTTCTGGTCAGGGCGCATGCCCTGGTTGTAGGCTCCATCCCCGTTAGGGTTGCAGGAAACAGTCAATCAGTGGTTCTTTCTCATCATTGATCTTTCTATCTCTCTCTCCCTTTCCCTTCCAGTCTGAAATCAATGAAAATGTATACTTCAGAAAATGAATTTTCTTTGTATCAACTGAATTGTCTCTTATTTAGATTTGTTATTTTTCATATTCCATGATATTTTCTTTTTTCTTTTTCTTTTTTTTTAAAGATATTCTATTGATTTTTCACAGAGAGGAAGGGAGAGGGATAGAAAGTCAGAAACATCGATGAGAGAGAGACATCGATCAGCTGCCTCTTGCATGCCCCCTACTGGGGATGTGCCCACAGCCAAGGTACATGCCCTTGCCGGAATCGAACCCGGGACCCTTCAGTCCGCAGTCCAACGCTCTATCCACTGAGCCAAACCAGTCTCAGCTCCATGATATTTTCTTAAAATCTGCATTTGATTGCAGCTAAAAAAAAACTACAAGTAATGTATTTTTTCACTCTAACCTATCATAAAGGGCAAAAGTTATATAATCACATCAATTAACTAAATATTCAAGATATTTTAACAAATGTGATAGTATATGGAAATTATAATAAATGTGGGCCATATTACCATAGTTAATTCCATAGTTATTTCCAGAGGAATTAATAACTATTTTGACATTATTTTAAAGTTCATTTTTATATAATGAAGATGGAAATTAGTAGATATTTTACTATATTTTATGTGAAAACATTATAGTTAAAATAGAAAACATTAGAGTTAAAAATCTGTATTCTTTTCTTTCTGAGTTCATCTTAGTATATTAATAATTTAAATAATTTTTTATTTATGTGAATAAAAATAGAATACTTAATCTGTTAACATTCCAGTTAATGTAGGTATAAATTACAAAGCATTTCTCATTTTTTTCTCTCATTTCTTTTGTGTTATAATTTTAGTGTTCTATTTTCTTTATAGGTTTCATTCCCTGAAACATTTGTGTATAATAATTTTGAACAAAGAAAAGTTTAGAAACACACTAAGAATATTATATCCTTTATTTTTTTATTAATAAATTTAGCAAACATTTACTGAGCTCATTTTTATGAGCCCATAACTAAGAATACAAAATAGCTTGACATTCTGTTATTTCAATGAACTAGCAATCTCTTTTGGTTAAAAAGCAAATCACTGTAAGAAATGCTGTGTTATTTCTACCTCCAAGTTTGCTGGCAACAGTCCTAATTTATGCCAGTTCTCTACTGTTCATATGATTAGCAACCCTTTCACACTCATAAGTTTACTGTTTTGTAGGGTCAGTTGTATGTTGTCCCTAGGTAACCCACCCCCATGCTCAAATTAAGGAGCCTAAACCTAGCAAGCAGTCATATATATTCTTAAATAAATATTAGTCCACATTTCAAGTGTCATGTCAGTTGTTTTTAGTTATCTTATTTGCCCAGATGCCTCACATCCCACAAATACATGACCACGTAAACAGGTTTTTTAATATATATTTTTTTACCCTAGATTTTTTAGTCAGTGCAGCTTTTCCTATAACTACATTGGACTCAAATACTGAATGATTATTTTGCATTGAAAAATTAAAGAAAGAGATGTAGCCTTTTCAATATGAGTTCTTTTTCACTATTTAGAAGTTCCTGTGTTTTGTTTCCTGCCCCCTGGGAATATGAATCCCTTTAATAAAATGTTATTCTATATTAAACAAAACTTTCTAATAAATATGCACTATGGATTAGAAATTGTGTTCATCATTGTAGTTGTCTTTACTACTTATGTGGAAACTGAGATAATTCTATGTGGACTCTTTTCACTGTTTACTATAATTAATGGCAATATTTTTTAATCTTGAAAAGGATGAGTAATTTCCAGAACTGCTATTTCCCCTATAAAAATAGATATTCTCAACTTAACTGAAAGGTTTTTTTTTTTAATGGATAAAATGTAATATAGATAACAAAATGCTGATAATTAATACAAAATAAGAATTATTTGTTATTTTAACACTAGAATGATCATGAATGACCTATTAGTTATTTATATTGTTATAATTAACTAAATATTATTCAAATGAGCTCTGCCAAAAAGGATATTTATCACTTAGTAAACATATCTGTTCATACCCAAAGATTAACAAAGCAAGGCACTAATACAAGTTCAATCATTTACTATCAGTGCTCAAAAGTACTTGCTCTATTAAGGTGAACTATACGTTCTACATGTGTGTTACAGATATAATAATATTTTCCTGAAATAATTGGAGTTTATTTTTGGAGTTTTCAATTAAAAAAACCCATACAAAAGCACAATGTAAATTACACAATACTCATTAATTAATGTCATCTTTATTATAAAGAAACTGCTTTCTGAAGATAAAAGTGTTAAATGTAAGAGAATAAAACTTTTCTTAGACTAGCTTTCACTGCAAGAACTCAAAAAATGAGGTTATTTATTCATAGAGATAAAAGTAATTGCTTCTTTTAACTCTAAAGAAATTATTACACAAAACACATTGATTGAAGTGATGGGTTTTAAGAAAGTAAAACTAGATTTAATTGGACTTAAGTTAAAAATCATGTTGCTACAGTTGAATTTGCAGTAGTCAAATATCATTTTATCATGAGCTGTATACATTCTTTTATTTATTCCCTCAAAGAAAATAAGCATTAGTATATTATTTAGATAATCCTGTTCTGTCCTGTAAAATTACAAATAAATGAGATAACTATATGATTAGAATATTGCACTTTATCAAATGGAGGATATTTAATAGTCATAAAAATTAGCAAATAAACCCTAAACAAGAAACTATATTTCATTGATCACACTAAAATAGCATTCTTCAGAAAAATAGCTTTGTGTTTTAGATACTTTACTGAATGTAAGCGTAGTCTATAGCTAGTTACATCGAGACATGAAAATTAATGCAAGCATTAATAGAATCTGTATCAAACAAAGAATAAATACTGTTTAATAAAGAGGTAATATACAAATTGACCATCACACTGTCACAAAGGTGGTGGTACCCAGTCTCTTCAGCCCGGCTGGAGTCCCCTAGTCCTTTCAGCCCCACTGGGGAGGTGGGGGGCGGTTGGTGGGAGAGATGGCAGGCAGGTCTAGCCACTCCTTGCACCTGCTGCCAGATTCCCACAGTCCTTTCAGCTCAGCTTGTGAGGTGGAGGCACACAGTGTGGCCAGACCTGCCCTCAGTTGCCTAGCTGCCTAGGGCTGTCCTGAGGCACAGGCAAGCCTTGGATGACAGCTTCACAGCCACCCAGGGCTGCCTGAGGCACAAGGAACCAGGGCCAGCTAAGGCTTGTGCTCCTGGCAGTGGCAGCAGCAATGGTGTGATGAGGGCATCACCTTCCTCTGATTGTCGGGTTGCCTCCTGCCTCTGAGAGCTCCCAGACTATGAGAGGGGGAAGGCTGGGCTAAGAGACTCCCCGACCTCCAGTGCATGAATTTTTATGCACTAGGCCTCTAATAGATTATAAAGAGAATTTCTAAGCATGCTATTGATAATACAATACTCTAGTTTTATAACCAGACTTAGGTATATTCAGAATTTTTATACTATTGAATTATATATTAATGGACAAGAAATGATTAATAGTTTTCAGTACCACTTCAAAAACTCTTAGAATAAATAATGTTATTATTACAAAAAATGCAGAAGGAAGTTCACAGTTATTCAAAAGAATTCAAGATATTTGTCAATATTTTAATTATATTTTCCTAAGAACCTAGTGACTATAACATATACAATAAAATCCATAAGTGGGAATCAATATAAAACTACATTTCCAATATATAATGAGTCCTGTCATCCATCAATTGACCAAAATCATACCAATAAGAAAGATAAAAATAATAAACAAGCACCAATATATTTACCTCTCATTTAACCCATACACTTGGTGAATAATTCTTGACATTTATTTAACAAGTGTGTGTTGCTACAAATATTTCCAATATATTAATTATTCCTAAAATATTTCATTCTAATAAATTATATGTAAGAGACTGTAACAACAAATATGTTCTATATTATTTATTTGATTACCCTATGGGGTGGGATTTGGGGAAGACTAGAAGAGGTCAATGGAAGGAAGAAGGGAACATATGTAGTACTTTTAACAATAAAAGTTTTTAAAAAATAAAGAATCAAAGGCTGGGGAAAAAAGATTAATCTAAATTGAGTTTTTAATTTATATACATTCTAATGACATAATATGATCCATAGTCTGTATTAACCTTGTATAATTTCCATGAACATGTACAGGTGTAAAATTACCTAAATTAAAGTCAAAAAGTGAAAAAGATGCAATTTTTTTTGTTAAAGAAAGCAATTAAAAAATCTTTTTTTCTTTTGTTTTTGTCAACTGGTCTTTGGTTCTAGGCAATTATGTTTTGTTACATCTCAGGATTCCAAAAGACTGAAAGAAACCTGAACATATTTTTAAATCTAAGGTATTTCTTATACATCTAACACTTTATCTCTCATCACAAAAGCTAATCTTAGATGAAACATTTTCAATATACCCAGAAATATTAAGATGCTCAATTAGAATAAAATATTACCTGTGTGAAAACATTTTGAAATTCTATCTCCATAGAACTGAGAAAAATGACCAGAACACTTCAGAATCTTTAATAACTCTATAACATATTTTCTATTAAATTGTATTCCTGGGAAATAAAGCTTCCAAAATAGTGAAAAGGAACATATACAGATGTGATATCTTCTTTTCCTCTCTGAAAATTTGCATTATCCTTCTTTACATTGTCTAGGAATCTGATAATCAGATCTTAAACAGAAGACACTTAAGCTGACCATATCCTTGTTCTTACTGAGAACTGTTTAGTCATGTCTAGCCTCGGGGGGAAATGAGGCAAATGGACCAAAATTTCTACATAGAAATTGAAAAGCAAAGCTTCAGGTAGTAAAATCTTATATTGTTAATAGTTATTAAGTAATAAGTAATTAGATGAATAAATAACATTTTTATGTTTTAATTTAGGCCAGGCAATGCACATGCATTGTCTCATTTAATCTTCACAGTAACTAAATAGTATATTGTCACTGAAATTTCCCATAAAGGGAACCAATGTTAGCATTGACAGTGTGAGAGCTCAACTGTTTGAGCCCATAATCATGTGCTTGGAAGTTCTAATATGCAGTAGCTAATAGAAAGTATGATCATATATTTAGATTAGTATTTATCATTTTCATATACATATCACCAAAACATCTATTGAAACTGCCTTGGTATTCTAAGAAGTTCCAACCGTTTAAGACATAGGAGTCAAAATACTTAGATATAAAACTGATACTAAAATCAAAAGTGAGACAATAGTTGTAACACAGAAATAGGACAGATAAGGGAAGATTTTGTTGTTTATTTTTTTCTCTCTATTTTATGATTTGACTGGGAATAGAGTTGGAGATAAGCAATTCAACTCTGGACTAAAAATAGAATAATTCATATAAATATTTAGAGATTATTAGAAAACTAATATACCAGCTTAATTACAAAAACATATAAAATTTTGCTTCTATATAGATTCTTTACCACCCTCCTCCTTTGTGTTATTCTTGTCATACAAATTATGTTTTTATACATTTTTGTCCATCAAAAATATTTATACTTGTTTAATGCAGTTACTATTTTAATCAAATACAAAAAAAAGATGTTTAATGATGTCTTCTAGTAGTCTTTGTTTCTTCATGTGGAGTCCACTTACTGTTTAAACTTATTTATTATCAGCTTAAAGAACTCATTCTAGTATTATTTAGGGAAGAATTCAGTTAGTGACATCAGAGTTATTGCTTATCTGTGAGCAGCATTAATTTCATTTTCAGTTTTTGAAAGACCATTTTCCTGGGTATAGAATTCTTATTTAATCATCTTTCCTTATAGCACTTTGAATATGTCATCAAAATCACCCATGGTCTCTGTTTTATTTATTTATTTTTATGAGAACTCAGCTGTTTATCTTACTGAAGATCACTTTTGTATATGATGTTTGATTTTTCTGTTGGTCCTTTCTAGGCTCTCTGTCTCTGGCTTTTGACAGCTTGATTATGATACATCAATTTTGATGAGTTTCAGCATTATTTCTTTAAATATTTTGATACTTTATCTTTCAGTTCTCCTCCTGTTATTTCATATATAAATTCAATTAGTTCAGATCACCCAAGACCTGTGAGACAGTATGATTGATAGTGTCCCACTGGTCTCTGGAGATCTGCACTAATTCTGTAGTCCACACTCTGATTAATTTTTACAGTTCTGAAAAAGTAGAATTTTATAACTTTTTATGGCTCATTGCTTTCATGGATAAGTATATTTTTCAACATCCTTATTTAGGCATTATGAAGTATTTCTCTCAGCCCATATTTTTTATTTAGCAAAAGTCATTCATTCAACACAGGTTGTTAAGAAAAAATTGGAGTTTAAAATCTATTTAGAGGATTGCCACTTTGCTTTTAGGAAGGAATGATCTTGTATAATAACTAGAGGTCTGATGCACAAAATTTGTGCACAGGTAGAATCCCTAGGCCTGGCTGGTGATCAGAGTCAATCCGGGTCGTCCTTCATTCTGCACCACCCCCTTGGTGGTCAGCTCACATCATAGTGAGTGAATGCGCTCCTAATCTCCCAGTCAAACTCCTGAGGGGCCACTTTGCATATTAGTTATATATATATATATATATCTTTATGGTTGTTATCTTTGGCACCATCAATTAGAGCCTCCTTCTTTAAAAACAGTAGGTAGTGTTTTTTCATTTACTTACATGTTTATTCAATGAGGTCATCTCTTGAACCAGAATTCTAGAGGATCAAATTCATTCTGTTGTCAATAGGTCTTCAAATAACTTCCAAACACAATTATTTCTTTTAAGTCTTCAAGAACTATTTCTTTTTTCTGTAACTTATAATTACTGTTGAAAGTATTGCAGATATACTCTCTGTGCCCCCTACTGACTTCCTCCACTCAGCTCCCTTCCCCTTTCTTGGCCCTCCTGCACTGCACTATTGTCTGTCCATGGGTTAAACATATATGCATATAGGTACAGAAATTCTTTGGTTAATATCTCCCTCATCCCTTCCTTCTGAAATAGAATACTGAAGAGCCAGGGCCTCTTTTTGCTTCTTTATTGTATTGTAATAGTAATCAAATAAAAGCTTAATTATTACTTTACATTTGGATTGTTGTCTTGACTATCTTAATGCTTGCTTTAAAATGGCTTGTTGAATCTAGTCCCTCTTCCTAAAATAGACTTATTCAAGATTGGAATTTTGGGTTCTATTGTAATCTTCAAGGAGTCAAAAATTGTTATAGTTATTCCTGGTACAACTAACTCAATTTAAAAAGTTATGCTCAGTAGAAGTTTATTTTATCGTTTGCAACAAAATTTCTATAGTCCATAGAAGACTCAGTTTATTTTTCTCTCTTTTTTTCCCCTAAATAACAAATACCTATCATGAAAATATTATTAATATTCTATGTGTTTGATATCTATATAAGTTTGTAATTCATTAATTATAAGAGATAGATACATGGAAAGTTTTGAGAATTCATATAATCCTTAATATGGACCCTTACTACCTGCTCTTTTTGCTCCCTTTTTTTTTCTGCCTCTGAGGCCTGAATTAATAAAACATGTTCATAGAGTTATCAAATCTCTACTCAAACTATACTTGTCTATTTATTATGACTATACTATCAGACTATTCTTAATGTTCCTTTATCATATAGTATTGATGTGATTCTCTGGTATCATTTTTAGTTATCACTAAAAAAAAGTCACAGAAATTTGAATGAAGTGAAACCAAGTGAAAGGGAGACAGCAGTTAATATTTTATTCATCTTTTCCAGAGAAAAATTGTGATGAATTGCATAGAGTAAGTTTATTTCAAAATAAGGATTGATCTCCACAAGACATATCATTCTCTCTAAAATCACTTTCACGGCCACTCAACCTATGACCAGATTTAGGTTCAATATTATCTCATGAGAAAGAACAAGTTTCACTCCATCTTCATTCGAGTTCACAAAATATCTTCATTGCAAATCTCAGTGTTTTGCTTTTTCAAAATAATACCACCCTAAATTTCGCATAATAAATTTCTTGATGTTGGTACCTCAACCGACATAGTTATTCTACAGGCAATATGACTATAATTTGTGTCTAATACTCATCAAACTTGACTTTATGCCCTACCTGGTTTGGCTCAGTGGATAGAGTGTCTGCCTGTGGACTGAAGGATCCCAGGTTTTATTCTGGCCAAAAGCACATGCCTGGTTTGTGCCCATGTTGTGGGCTCAATCCTCCCCAGTAGAGAGCATTTGGGAGGCATCCAATCAATGATTCTCTCTTGTTGATGTTTCTATCTCTTTACCTCTCTCTTGTCCTCTCTGAAATCAATAGAAAAATTAAATTAAACTGACTTTAGTAAATTAGAGATGTTTTTAAAGCCAACCTACAAGGATTCTAGTTTTATATCACAATTTGAGCTAAGAAATTAAAAACCTGAGCTTGTCATCTTTATATCATGGCTCAAGGGCACTCAAAAGAAGCCATCCCATCTCATAATCCTTGCAATTATCACTATTTCCATGACAGTTGAGTGAGCAGCAATTGGGTCCCCCAAGGCATTTGCTTTATAAACACTTAATTAGTCAACCACAGGTGATAATTTGATTAACAGTGATGCTACAACATGCTGATGATTGCTAGCAACCCATTTTTCCATTGACAAGATCTTTAAACCCATTTTATTTTATTTATTTTTTTATTTTATTTTTTTTTAATTTAAAAATAATTTTCTAATTACTTTTCAAATATATTCTACATGTTCATGTCTCACTTTATTTATTTATTTATTTTTGCCTATTTCTTTTTTTCTCAATTTAATATATTTTATTGATTTTTTGCAGTATAACTTATATTTAATAGTAGCACATGTTTTCCTTTCCCCCTCCCCATTATCCTCCCTCCAGCCTCCCCTACCCCCCACCCATCCCCCTCCCCGCCACAGTGTCTTTCATTCATCGGCTATGCTCATATGCATGCATACAAGTCCTTCAGTTGATCTCCCCCAGCATCCACCTCCAATCCACCCCAGCCTTCCCCCTGTAGCCTGACAGCCTGTTCAATGCCTCCCTGCCTCTATATCAATCACTCTCCCCTGTTTCATTTCTTCAAAAATATCTTGCCTCTGCATACTAGAAATAAATGTATAAGAACCAAAAATGTTTCAGTCTCAGTTTCAATGTCCAACTGTTCTGAGTCCCAGTTTCAGTGTCAAATAATTCTTTATGTGTACATGTCAGCAATGGTATCCAGATGGTGGACACATCGTGGCAATGCAAGATCCATCCTCTCTGGTTTGGTCCTGGGATGTCTGCAGACATGCACAGCTGCTGACTGCTAGCATGGCAAGGTGTCATCAGTGTCCCCCATCTCTGGACCGTCCTCGTGGCTGGAACAGGCCCGTCAGTTCCTCACTGTCGCAGGAACCCACATGGTCTTGGAGTTGTTCTCTGAAAACACACAAACACTTTCTCAACCAAAAGTTAACAAAGGGATCCTCTCTGCAAAATAGACTTGGGATTCTTTTTAATTTTTGCCTAAATGCTTTTCCTTTGGCTTATTTTGACACCATGTATGTCTCTTTAAACCCATTTTAAAATTCCTTATTGAATGCCTGCATTCTGAGCTTAGTCCCAAAACTAATTAGTTTACTGGTCAGGACCCTGTCAGAAGATAAAACATACCAGTAGTTCCGACAGAAAATACTATAAAATAAATTTTATATAAGTATTTGAATGTTAAAAAGGTAAAATGAAAACACTGAGGTTATACAGAAGTAGAATGTTAAATGACCTACCACACTTACAGAGGAGTGAACAAAGGTAGGATATTGGGTGTAATAATACTAAGTAGTGTGAAGGAACTGCCTATATGGAGCTTGGACTCAGATTCCTACATAAGTACTTGATGCCAGGACATGACTGTGGTAATTCTAGGATCTTAGAGAAAATTATATAGTTATCTAAAGAAAAACAAAGTGGTTCCACACTTGCTAGAGCCTCAGAAATTCTAAGAAAAACTCTCCTGTTTCATCAAGGAGAAAATACCAGCCTCGTGAAATATTAACTAGAAATGAATTGTAGATGCATTAACACCCTTCTCCCTACTGATAAAGAGTAGTCCTTTCAGTGAACAAAACTATAAGCAATACATTTGGTTATTTATAAGGAGAGAGAATTTGCTTGAAATGTGAGATGTTCAGCAATTCTTTGGAAATGACAAATAGCTGAACAAGATTTTTCTTTGTACTGACAATAAAAAGACTACAAGTTTAGTGACAAGGAGTTCAGGGGAAGGAGCATGTTGTGATAGCCAGACTCAGAGGCGGGAGGAGGACAGAAGAGAAGGACTTGGTTCGTCATGCTCAGACCAGACACCACCACCGAAACCCCCTTTAGCTGTTTGTGACATTTACTCAGCCCTCCCTGAACAGCCAGATACTGGGTCAACAGGGCCCACCAGCCTGGGAAGAAAATTTAAAATTTCCCGCTTCCCTGTACTGTAACTGACCTTATGCTACCTTTCTTTGTGTGAAATCGGCCAATCACAAATTGCCAGATCTCCCTGCATTGGAGATAAAAAGTGCTCTCTACGAGGTTCGGGGCTCGCGTTGCTCACTGCTGTGACAGTGGAGTCGTGGGCCCGGGCTCGAGTTCGTTATTAAAAGGCTTCTTAAAATTTTGATCTGGCTCCTTGGTGGTTGTCACTCGGTTGGTCCATAACACATGTAGAACAAGCATGTCAGACTCGTAGCCCATGGATCAAATTTTGCACACAATGAATATTTTTGTGGCACAGCCAATTAATGGTATGTAAGAAACGATTAATAAAAAATTTGTAACTTAATTTTTACAATACCCTGTTATACATAATCATTAATAATGAAGTACAATGTTCGCTAATGACTGATTACTATAATCATGTTGCATTCATTTCCCTTACACACATTATGCGAAGGTGCACCATTTCTCTCCACTAATACTAGCAGGGAATATTTTTAGCAGCCGATTGCAACTTCATTAGTCTTGTATTGACTTGCTTGGTATACACAATAGGAAAAATTTTGCTTTCAGAGAAAAAAAAAAAAAAGGTTTATTTGCATTATGCTTAGTAATTTGTGCAGTTATTCAGTGTCTGGTACATTAATGTTCAAGGAAAAATACTAATTTTTATTAAAATGTTCTGTTGTTTTATGTTAATGATTACTCATTTATTTCAGCCCTTTGTATTCAAATGTCTCCATCAAAATAAACCTATGGTTCTATAAAAATTGAAGCTTTTTTTGTGGCCCACATAAACTTTAACCTTGCTTATTTGGCCTGTGTTAGCTTTTGAGCTTGACATGATTGATGTAGATGGACCTATGGATACATACAATTAAAATATCTGTGCCTCATGTTAATTTATTTTGGAGATAATCCATGAAAAGAATGTCTTTCAATAATTAGGTGGCCATGAAAATATCATTCAGTCTATATCTAGGCAAGCCATTGCTTATATAGTCCCATAAATAGAGAGCTTCTGGTAACAGGGTTGAATATTTTGCATATGTCTAACTACATGAACTATATGTGTAATTTCCTGGTGATAAGGGATTTTTGGACTCTTGGTGTTCCTCTGGGCAGGACAGTTTCCTGGATTCTTTGTCCTTCACAGTTGAAGAATGAATCCATAGATGGGAGATGGTATAGCAAAGGTGGAAATTTATGGAAGAGCAAGTACAGACTCTTACTTGGGGAGGAGAAAGAATCTCACAGCACAGACTCCCAAGTTGGGAGGGGGAGAGAGTCCCACCCAGTTCCTGTTTTCAGGTTTTATAAAGGCTTCAAGTCACTGTGTCCTGATATCCCCTCTAATTGGTCAATATTCCCTTTTGAATTGGTTACTATAGTAACTCTTGAGCTCAAAGGTAAAACCTCACTTGGGACACTTGAGGCCCTCCTCCTTCATTGTCCTCCTATTCCCTCTGGGCTTTCTTCCTCCTTTATTTTTAAATATAGACCTTTTGGCTACTCCCAGTTTCCTTATCTTATGCAAATGTTACTGTTGCCTCTCCCTGTGTTATGGAAATGTACCTTCTCCTAGCTCCTTCCTTGTTTTATGGAAATGTACCCTTTGGATACTCTGTAGCCCTATATTTATTTTTCTTCATGGACCCTCCAATTCTAAAAATTTCCTAAACCTGCCTATTTCACCCTTAAAATTCCTATTTCATGAGCAGTACATCTTAATACTGAGATTTCATTACCATTGCATGTAAATACTACCCAGTTACCTCATTCCAAGGCAATTATACTTAACCCCTTCCATCTTAAGGAATCCATTCATATGTCATATATATATTTTTTTAAAATCTAAAGTGCCTCACCCAATGTAAGCATCTGAAGATATGCAGAGATACTTTTTAATATACATGTTGTCCCTCACAAATTGTTTTAGACCAAAATATGTATTTTATGACCAAGATATTAATACAGTTGGCTTATGACCTTGAAAATTATTAGTTTTCACATACATTATACAATTTACCAAAAATTAGTCTGATAAAATTTGAGAGCTTTCTGTTCTAGATCCAGCTTAGATTCTGGTTCAAGGTCACCAACATGAAAGATTGGGGCAATGTCCTCCAAGGTATAAAATATACAATTGTCCCCACCAGGCAGAATACATGGATTCAGGAAACAAAGGATAAAAGTAGATGTGCCTTTCACCATCCCTCCCAGTGAACCATTTGAAAATGTAAGGTTCTGGTCCACACAATCTTAGTATCTTCATGATTAGAGATCCTGATTCTAAGAGAGAGTTGTTTCCTTCAGTGGATTAGGTAAGGTTTTATTGAATACTAGAGGCCCAATGCATAAAATTCATGCACTGGGGTGGGAGGTCCCTCAACCCAACCTGTCCCCCTCTCACATCCTGGGAGCCCTCAGGGGATGTCCTACTGAGAGCTCAAGCTCACCCCCGGCCTGCCCAAGGCCGAAAGCCTCTGGCGTAGGCTTTTGTCCTTGGGCAGGGGACCTCGGCCAGAGGACCCTAGCCAGTGATTGCCCTGTGATGGGACAGATTGCTGGCTGGTTTCATCCCAGCCAGCAGTCACCCTGCAATCCAGATGATCACTGGTTGGCTCCACCCAGCCCCAGCCCAAGCTTGCCCCAAGGCCAGGGGAAAAAGCCTTTTCTAAGCCTCTTTTCCCCCAACCTTGGGAACCCAGCAGATCACCCTGCCATGAGTCCAATCCACTGTCTGGCCTCACCCCCGCAACAACCCCTGCCCAAGCCCGCCCCAAGGCCAGGGAAAAAAAAACCTCTTCCAAGCCTCTTTTCCCCCAGCCTTGGGAACCCAGTGGATCACCTTGCCATGGGTCCGATCCACTGGCTGGTCCCGCCCCCGCTGCAGCCCTGGCCCAAGCCCGGCCTTGGGAACCCAGTGGATCACCCTTCCATGGGTCCAATCCGCTGGCTGGCCCCGCCTCTGCCCCCACTGCAGCCCTGGCCCAAGCCCGCCCCAAGGCCTCTTTTTCATAGGCAGCAGCCATGGCAGGGCGATTGCTGGGTGTTAATTTGGGTGTTAATTTGCATCTCTATCCTGATTGGCTGGTGGGTGTGGCTTGTGGGTGTGGTTTATTTGGTCTAGCGAAGGTATGGTTAATTTGCATATTATTCTTTTATTAGATAGGATTAAGCATTAATTTCCATCTGTCTCTTTGGTCTACTCAGGCCAGTGGAAAAGCAAGTGTATAAAAATTATTCTTCTTGAGGTAGCAATCATAATTACCAGGGACATGATGATTGATGAGGACAGGGAAGAACATGATTAGAACTCAGAGGTTTCACAGAGGTGCTTGCCATGGGTGAAGGGAATTTAGAGTAGTTGGTCAATAAAGGATAAATATCAAGTAAAGTCCCTGGAGAAACTTCACCAGTAACTAGCTTTAGCAAACTGTGCACTTTGAGCATTTCAGGAAATGGCATGTTCCATAATCTTGAAATGGACTTTGAGTGATTGAACTAGTCACTGCTCCTAAGGGAAAAAATGTGGGGACTTACACATATACATACACACAAACATAGATGTCAAATTGTAGCATGGGACATGGAGATAAAGAAGAGTAAATAAGTGGACCTGAGCACTACAAGGAAAGGAATGTGTCAAAAATATATTTTGTGAGCTTCTCACATTCACTTGGATTTATTTGTTTCTTAAGAACTAAACCTCCTTATCATTACTACATCCTTGGAAGATGGTCTCTCATCATGTAGGATCACCTGCTTTCTTGTCTTGTCTTAAGGCAAGTGATGGAATTAAATTATCTTAACTTTACCTAAGAAGACAGTGATATCGAATTTTTCCACTGGAACCTGGATTTGTTGTCTACCAGAATTGAAGAATGAATCCACAGACAGAAGGTGGTATAGCAAAGGTGGAGATTTTTGAAGAACAAGTATAGGCTCCACATGGGGAGCAGGAAAAGGTCCCACAGAATGGAGTCCCACGTGGGAAGGGGGAAAGGGTCCTACTGAGTTCCTTTTCCCTATGGCTTATAAAGGCTGTAGATCCTGGTGCCCTGATACCCTCCTCTGATGGGTCACTCTTCCTTAGACTGGTCATTATAGTAAGTCCTGGGCTCAAAGGTTGAACCTCACATCAGACATGTGAGATTCCCCCTCCCTCCTTCCTTATTGTTTTCTTATTCCCTTTATTCCCTTTGGGCTTTCTTCTTCTGCTGGATGAAACTCCCTTCTCTTTATTTTGTAAATATAGACTTTATGCTGTTCCCAGCTCCCTCATTCTATGGAAATGTACCTGTTGCAGCTTTCTTGCCTTATGGAGACATAACTTTCCTTGTGTAATGGGAATGTACCCTGTTCCCAGTATGACCCTGTGTTTTTCCCCCTGGACTCCAATTTTAAAAATCCCTAAGCCTGCCTATGTCTCCCTAAAATACCTGCTTCAGCAGGACTCATATTACCACTAATAATTAGTTAAGTATAAAGATAAACATTTACTGTTAATTCAAGTAAATTGAATGTATTAGGTTATATTTAGTAGATTACTACATTTACTGAGAAAACAAATGCCAATAAATCTGTATTCCAAAGTGGCTGTACCAGTCTCCATTCCCACCAGCAGTGCAAGGGGGTTCCTTTTTCTCCACATCCTAGGCAGCACTTGTTTGTTGATTCGTTGATAATAGCCAATCTGACAGGTGTGAGATGGTATCTCATTGTCCTTTCATTTGCATCTGTCAGATGATTAGGGACTTTTAGCATGTTTTAATATGTTTCTGGCTTTCTGTATGTCTTCTTTTGAAAAGTGTCTATTTAGATCCTTTGCCCATTTTTTATTGGATTATCTTCCTTTTGGTAAGTAGTATGAGTTCCATATAAATTTTGGGGTCTAAACCCTTATCGGAGATAACATTGGCAAATACGTTCTCCCATGCAGTGGGCTTTCTTGTTTTGTTGATGGTTTCTTTTGCTGTCCAAAAGACTTTTATTTTGATGTAGTTCCATTTATTTATTTTCTCCTTAGTTTCCATTGTCCTAGGAGCTGTATCATTAAAGATATTGCTATGACACATATCTGATATTTTTCTGCCTATGGATTCTTCTAAGATTTTCATGCTTTCCAATCTTAAGTTTAATTCCTTTATCAATTTTGGGTTTATATTTATATATGTGGTGTAAGTTAGTGGTCTAGTTTCTTTCTTTTTTTTTTTTGCATGTATCTGTCCAATCTTCCCAATCCCATTTATTGAAGAGACTGTCTTAACTTCATTGTATGCTCTTGCCTCCTTTGTTAAATATTAATTGAGCATAATGGCTTGAGTCACTTTCTGGGTTCTCTGTTCTGTTCCATTGGTCTATATGTCTGTTCTTGTGCCAGTACTAGGCAGTTCTGAAAACAGTGGCTTTGTAATATAGCTTGATATCTAGTATTGTGATCCCTTCAACTTTGTTCTTCTTTCTTAGGATTGCTGTGGCTATTTGGGATCTTTTTTTTATTCCATATGTATTTTTGGAGAGTTTGTTCTGTGTCTGTGCAATAAACCATTGTCATTTTAATGGGGATTGCATTAAATCTATAAATTGCTTTGGGTAGTATAGACATTTTAATGATGTTGATTCTACCAATCCATGAGCACAGTATATTCTTCCGTTTGTTCTTGTCTTCCTCTCTCTTTTTTCAAAGTCCTGCAGATTTCTGAGAACAAGTCTTTTACCTTAGTTAAGTTTATCTCTAGGTACCTTAATTTTTGTTTGTTTGTTTGTTTCAATGGTAAATGGGTTTCTTTTTTTGTTTGCTTTTGGGCGTGGTTTCTTTTTCTGTGAGTTCATTATTGGAGAACTCCCATTTAACCTCATAATCCCACTTCTAAGAATTTATCTCAAGAAAACAGAAACACCAAACAGAAAAGATATATGAACCCCTATGTTCCTAGAAGCACAATTCACAATAACTAAGATTTGGAAACAGCCTAAGTACCCATCAGCAGATGAGTGGATTAAAAAACTGTGGTACATTTACACATTGGAATACGATGCTACTATAAAAAAAGAAGAAACTCTTACCTTTGCAACAGCATGGATGGAACTGGCGAGCATTATGCTAAGTGAAATAAGCCTGGCGAAGAAAGATAAACATCACATGATCTCACTAATTTGTGGAATATAATGCACAATACAAACTGAAGAACAAAAATAGAGCCAGAGACATGGAAGCATTGAACAGACCATCCAACCTAAGAGGGAAGGTAGGGGTGGGAGGGTAAGAGATCAACCAAAAGACTTATATGCTTGCATATGATCATAACTAATGGATATAGACATCAAGGGTATGTGTAGACAACCAACATATGTTGGTTGATGAGAGCATGTACTTGAGGGTGGGAGTGGCTGGGGATAGGTCAATGTGGGAAAAAGGAGACGTATGTAATACTTGAAACAATAAAAAGTTAAATAAAAAGTCAATAAAACTGTAAATTAATGCATACATATTATAACAAAGATTTCATATACAGCAATTTCAATCTATATTCAATTTTTTAGTGCACTAGCATTCATTACGCTAAAAAAATTACTCTTGAGAAGTACAATTCATTTTAGCTATTTAATTCCATTTAAATAATGAGATTAGAAAGCAAAATTTTTCTTTTTTAAAATCTCTTGCAAAGGTATAAAAACTATCTTGCTACTGTACAGGTCACATTTGAATGTGAGTACCTACTAAGATTGAAAAGTAATAATCTAGCCTAATAAAAACTACAGGTATGTCAGAATTTACCTAACATTTAGCATTTATGAGAAAATACATTCTTGCATTACATTGATAAAAATTTTATTTATTTATTTATTTATTTATTTATGTATGTATTTATTTATTTATTTATTTATTTATTTTTGGTGGTGTTTTGTCTTGCTGTGTTTTTTATCTTTATTGTTCAGTTTATTAATTACATTGTTTCCCCTTTTTTATCCCATTATAGCTCCCCTCCACTCAGTACCCATCCCACATTCCTCCCTTACCTGTCCTCTCCCATTGTTGCATGATTTTTGTCCAGTGTCTTGCTGCACTTCCCACAACCCTTTTCTCCCCAAGAATTGTCAGTCCATTCCCTCTCTATGTCCATGATTCTGTTATATTCACCAGTTTATCTTGTTCATCAGATTATTAATTCACTTGATTTTTACATTCATTTGTTGATAGATGTGTATTTGTTGTTCATAATTTATATTTTTACCTTTTTCTTCTTCCTCTTCTTAAAGAATATCTTTCAACATTTCATATAATATTGGTTTGGTGGTGATGAACTCATTTAGCTTTTTCTTATCTGTGAAGCACTTTATCTGACCTTCAATTCTGAATGATAGCTTTGCTGGATAGAGTAATCTTGGTTGTAGATTCTTGCTGTTCATTACTGAATATTTCTTGCCACTCCCATCTGGCCTGCATAATTTCTGTTGAGAAATCCGCTGACAATCGTATGGGTGCTCCCCTATAGGTAACTAACTGTTTTTCTCTTGCTGCTTTTAATAATCTCTCTTTATCTTTTGTTCTTGGCATTTTAATTATGATGTGTCTTGGTGTGGTCCTCTTTAGATTCCTATATTTTGGGGTTCTGTGTACTTCTTAGGCTTTTAAGTCAATTTCTTTCACCAGGTGGGGGAAGTTTTCAGTCACTATTTCTTCAAGTAGGTTTTCATTGTCTTGCTCTCTCTTTTTTTATGGCACTCCAATAATTTGGATGTTGGCATGCTTGATGTTGTCCCAGAGTCCCCTTACACTATCTTCAATTATCTAGATTCTTTTTGCTTCTTGCTTTTCCAGCCAAGTGGATTTTGCTTCTTTGTATTTCAAATCTTTGACTTGGTTCTTGCGGCCCTCTGGACTGCTTTTAGGACTTTGTGTAATATATTTTTTTTTATTTCAGTCATTGTATGCTTAATTTCTAGTTGGTCCTTTTTCATATCCTCATAGATCTCATTCATTTCCTCATAGGTCTTGTTCATTTCCTTGTAGTTCTGATTGAGTTCATCGGTTGAAAAACCTTATTACTGTGGTTTTGAACTCTATGGCTAGTCATCTTTTTTCCTCCATTTTTTCACACCTGATTTCTTTCCATTTCTCTGCATTGTTGCTGCTTTCCTGAGTTGGTCGATTAGCTTTGTGTGGTAGATGTCCTCTAAGGGACAGTGGCTCAGGCTCCCCAGTTACCTGAGGTGGATACTCTTACTGCAATCCTTTATGGGTTGTACAGTATTGTTGGAGTTAAGCCCAGCTAATTGTGGTTAGCACTAGGAGGGTTGGACCTCCAGGCCAATCAGCTTTGAAGGAAAGCTGTATTCAGTTTGGATGGGCTGAGTCTCTGGGCTGAGCACGCAGCGTCAGCTCTGCCCTATGGGGCATGTGGGTTTCTGTGCTGGGTGGTAATGACTGTGCACCTCCGAGAGAAAGCCTCCACCGGTCCCCACCCATTGCCAGACAACTCTGCCTCTCCCCAAATGAGTCTGCACACCCAAAGTCTTGCCCAGGGTTGTAAAACAAAGCAGTCCAGTGGTCTCCCGAATGAGGAATCAAGTCATGAGTCAGCTCTGCCCAGTCGCGAAGTTCTGTCCTCAAGTTTACACGCAAACTGCTGTTCCAAGTTTAGTCCACTCTCCTCAAACTCTATGACCTCTGCCGTGCCCGGCTTTTAGCATGCACACCCCGGACCTCGGACCTTGCCTGACACTGGAGAATCTGTGTAGTGGGATAACTCCTCCCTCCCTGTTGTAGAAATCTAGCCGGGGTTGCTGCTGCCCACCCTACAGCCTGCGAGCGCGCAGGGCTCTGAACCTCTCTCCAGGCATATCTTCAAGGCTGCGCTCCACTGCTCTTCTGAGTCTCAGTGTCCCACCTTCACTCTTATTTGTGGAATTTTCACTCAGCCAGCTTTCGGGTGATTCTGGATGATGTTTGTTTTGTTGTTATGTTGTAGTTTTGGAATCGTTGTACGGGGCAGCACAGTAGGTGTTTACCTATGCTGACATCTTGGTTTCTTTCTATTTTTGTTTTTTTTTGTTGTTTTTTGTTTCTGTAGTATAACCCATATTTAATAGTAGTACATATGTTTTCCTTTTTTCCCCCATTATCCTCCCCCCAGCCTCCTCTACCCCCCATTACATGTCCCCACCTGCCCCCCTCCCCAATCCAGTGTCTTTCATTCATTGGTTATGCTCATATGCATGCACACAAGTCCTCTGGTTGATCTCCTCCAGCATCTGCCCCCCATTCACCCCAACCTTCCCCTGTAGCTTGATAACCTGTTCAATGCCTCCCTGCCTCTATATCAATCACTCTTCCCTGTTTCTTTTCTTCAAAAATATCTTGCCTCTGCATACTAGAAATAAATGTATAAGAACAAAAAATGTTTGAGTGTCAGTTTTAATGTCCAACTGTTCTGAGTCCCAGTTTAAATGTCAAATAGTTCTTTATGTGTCTACATGTCAGCACTGGTATCCAGATGATGGACACATCGTTGCAATTCAAATTCCATCCCCTCTGGTTTGATCGTGGGCCACTGGCAGCCATGCACAGCTGCCGTCTGCTAGCATGATGTCATCAGTGTCTCCCACCTCTGAACCATCCCCGTGACTGGAACAGACCATCAGTTCCTCACTGTCACAAGAACCCACATGGTCTTGGAGTTGTTCTCTGAAAACACACAAACACATTTTCGACCAAAGGTTAACAAAGGGATCCTCTCTGCAAATTAGACTTGGGATTCTTTTTATTTTTGCCTAAATGATTTTCCTTTGGCTTATTTTGACACCATGTGTTTTTTCATGGGTGTCCTGCTGTCTGCTTTACAAATGAATATTACTTTTCTGAAGTAAGAATTTTCTAGATGTAATTTACTTACAGGATATTTTTCCTTACATGATATTACCCTACTGCCCCCCCTTTTTGATTAATGGGGGCTTTTGGAAATTTTATATTGCAGTGTTGGTAATTTTACATTTCAATTTTTGTACACAAATATGACTGCTTTAGGTTCTTTGGATGTTAGGCAATTTTACAGTGAGATGAACTACTAATAGATATCTTAGTTAATGTTTTAGAAAAAGTTTTTTGTCCAGTACACTTAAATTTTCTTGAGTATTCACTTATTTCACTTGGCCAATTTAAATTAATCTGAAAACTTGATTACTATTTTACTGTCGATTTTAATACTCAAGCAGAAATCTTAGTTTACCCTGTAAATATTAGTGGAAAGGAATATTTGCATTCTTGACTAGGTCCTGAGCATTCTTGGTAATAGACTGAATTTAGAGATAAAAATTTTAGATATTTTGCCCTGCCCAATGTGGTTTATTTGGTTGGATGTCATCCTATGTACTGAAAGGTTGCTGGTTCTAGTGTAGGTCAGGGCACATATAAGAATTGTAGGCTCAAGGGGGCATGCAGGAGGCTGCTGATTGATGTTACACTCTCACATCAATGTTTTTCTCTCTCCCTCTCCTTCATCTCTTTAAAATCAATTTAAAATATATTTTTTTTAAATTTAGATATCAAGATTTGAAGTATCTCAATTTTTTAAAATAAAATTTCAGATTTGTGCAAGTATCTCTTCATGATGATGAGTTTAAGCTTCAGATGAATACTAACTTATATCGTTTAGGCATTTGGATTTGGGACCAAATGCTTATTCAGTATACCGCTGCTTTATCATGCTCTGTCCATAGTAAGCAAGAGGTAAGTATCTGTTAAATTAATTAATTAATTAGAAAAAAGTTCAAATACTATTGTTTGCTTTATTTTAATTCTACTTTTTTTTTCTGATTTTAGGTCCTATAAATTTTGGAATAGTAGGAATTACCTACAACAATTATACTGTTCCTGTCTCAAAATTATAGTAATGAATTTTTAGTAACTTCCATCTTTTTCCTACAATGATTTTTTTCTAAATGTTAATATAATACAAATAAACATAAAAATTTATACTGTAAATTTAAAAACTCTGAATATTTTTTGTGGGCCAAAATTGTTCACATATATTGACTCTACTTTGCTATGATTCTTGTAGTCTTTTGTTAAACCCAGATGTCATTTTGATAGCCCAGATAAGTATAACTCTAGAATCCTCACTGATGTCTCTCAGGGTTCCTAAATCTTAGACCAAAATCCATAAACCTTTAAAAAGAGAAACTCTTTAGCCTCCAATTGCAAATTTAATGTAAGATAGAGGAAAATCAGGAAGCAAATAACACAGTTTGTTCCATAGCAAAAACCATAAACCAATCATGTGTCAGACATAGGAGTCTGGGAGAACTGAAACTTAGTATATCACATTGACGGCTTTAATCAGCTGGAATCCTTCCACACCAAGGGGAATATTATTTCAATGCAGTTTCTCAGCCACACTGGAAAGCAGGCTAAATTTAAAAATCACACTGTGGCTAATAACATTGTTTTAGTTCATCTAAAGTAACGGCATTTTTACCTTATAGCCAAGATATTAAGCCCCTTATGTGGTTATAATTTTACATTTATTTCTATATGTGCACCACTGAATGCCTACTGGCATATTCATTCTTGATGTGAAAAATTATAGGAAAAAATATTTGTACATAGAGTGACATAGAGTTAGCTTGGGAGACAGACTGAAATAAGAGAAGGTTCTCAGCATTCTCTGAATGTAGAACATCCTTACTTGACCGTCATAATATATTAATACGCAAAATTGAAAGCACCCTATCTTTAGTCAGAAGCATAATTTCAATCCTATTTTGTTGGTTGTCTACATATAAAACAGAATAACATATTTCACACTTTTTTAGTTTTTAACAAGTTGATGTCACAAGTATAATTAGCAATTTGGACAACCAGATATCTATATTAGGAATCAGGGATGTATACTCGTCATTTTATTCAGATTCACGTTCTGTATAAATATAATCTTGATTGATCTTATAAGCACAGGTACATTCAAATAATAACTAGCTTATTCTGGCATTCTACAATAGAACTATTTCTGATATTCATAAAAATATACATTATAACACATTTTGAGTGGAATGTTCTGGCTCTATTCTTACTCATTCGACTCATTTAATACTCATAATACATTAAGATAGATTTTTAAAGTTTTCATTTGGAGAGGAGCCCATCCCCAAGATCACAATCATTCAATCAATTATTTTCAATCATTATTTATTATCTCCTATGGGATGAAGGTACAACTGTTAACATATTGAATTTCTGTGTTCCTGGAATTACAATTCTCTGGTTTCTCCTTTAAACTGTTTAAAAACAGTAATAATATTATCTTTCTATGTTCTCTTAGAAAAGTAGACACTCAGTACTCATGAATCTTTATCTTATATTTTCAGAGAGAAAGAACCAGCTCACCATGCCAAAATATCATTGTTGCAAATGTATTTACCTTTGTAAAAAAAAGTCTTGTGTTAGTACACCCTGAGTTAAAACAGGTTATGTAATAACATTGTAAAGTCTAAGTACATTGATTCTGATCACACAAGCATCAAATTAACTTAAATTTTTTGCTTCCTATCTGAAATAAAACAGTCATCTTTAGCCTAAGGCCATGATGGCGAACCTATGAAACACTTGTCACCACTGACACGGATAGCCATTATGGATGATACGCAACGACATGCGGACATACAGAGAAGTATGGGAACGCATGCCAAGTAGGACATTTCATCCTCGGCTACTGCACAGCCAGGTGCAATAGCCAAGAATGAAACATTTAGTGTAGTGTAGTGTAGACACTCTGTGCCGGAGGTCTGTAGGCCAAAACAACAGAACTTTGGCACAGAGCATCTAGTTCTGCGAATTCCAGTTAGACTGTTAGGGGATCTTTGACCTCATTTCAGATCAGCTGAGCAAGGAGCAGTGGAATGCCTCGGGTGATGCATCTCTGGGGCCCTGTGATCTCCATTACCAGCAACCACATAACCACAGCAACCACCATCAAATCTACTGTTCTGGGGTGTGGATTTCTAATTGACCATCATTACTGAGATAAATGAGGGGGAGGCTGGGAGAGGTGAGGGCCTGTGCTATGGGTGTTGTTAGAAATAGTGGCAGCCATCTTAATTTATATAAGTAACACCATTTTGCAGCATAGTGCAGACTCCATTTCACCACTATTACTGTTGTGCAGCCTTATTAACCCCTATTTCTGCTTATTAACCCTGCCCTTTCCTAAAAGACAGTTACATGTGCCATCTTGTGGCCAGTTAGGGTAGTTAACCCCTAATTGCCTGCCGAGCTAACAAGCTACCTATAATTCTATCTTCTGTCACTGCCACCTGATGGAGAACAAACAAAACGAACAAACAAACAAACAAAAAAACCCACACAACAACAACAGAGAAACAAGGTTAAGTAAAGGAAGTCGTTGTAGCAGTAGCCGAACTTTCAAGAGACATGGACGGAGATGTATGGCATTATAGAAAAAAATGGCAGATCATTTTGAATTCTATGTACTGAACCGTAGTAAGCCGAATGTGGAATATAAATAGAGATTTTGAAAATAATCATTCCCAGCTCTTGAAAAAAAGTGAGGATGAAAGGAAGCTACACCTTTATAAGAGCCAATCTAATTCCATCCTGAAATTCATAAAAGGCTCTACAAATTTAACATCTGCAAGTTTGAGCATTGTTCACTCCATAGCACAGCATGGAAAAGCACTCAGTGAGGGCAAATTTATTAAAGAAACTCTCTTAAAATGTGCATCAGTTCTATTTCACAATATGCAGAATAAAGATCTAATTATTAAGAGAATATCTGAGTTACCACTCAGTAGAAATATCATAAAAGACTGAATAATAAAACTGAACACAAACCTACAACATCAATTAAAGAGAGACATAAGTAATTGTAAATATTTTTTATCTCTCTTGATGAAACTACTAATGTCACATCACATGCTCAGTTGGCCATTATTGGTAGATATTCTGATGGTCTCACAATGAGAGAAGAGTTGATAAAGTTAGTATCGGTGCCAACAAGTACATCAGGAAGCAAAACATGTAAGGTTGTTCATACAAACATTCCATGACCCTTTAAGCATTGATATCTCTAAAGTTATGTTAGTGAGGACAGATGGGGCACAAACGTGGTGGGGGAAAAATTCAGATTTGTCAAATTGTTTACGAGAGCTATTGGATATCCCGTTGTGCCTTTTCATTGTATTATCCATCAGGAGGGTTTATGTACCAAGGCAGGATTCACCAACTTAAAGGACTTACTATCAGTTGTTACAAAATAGTTAATTTAGTAGCAGCTCACCCCCTTCACAAGCGACAATTTTCTTCACTTTTACTGGAGGTTGATTCCACCAACAGTGGACTGCTGACGTACAATAATGTAAGATGGCTGAGCGTAGGCAAATTTCTTGAGCACTTTGTGGAGTGCTTTGAAGAAATTAAGGTATTTCTTGAGGATAAAGATCTGGGAAACTTTTCTCAGCTCAATGATGATAAGTGGGTCAACACCCTGATGTTTTTAACAGATCTCTCTGTTCGTATTAATGAACTGAACTTAAAGTTACAAGGTTTTGGCAAAAGTATTGACGTTATGTTTGGATACATAAAAGCTTTTTAAAGTAAACTTAAAATTTTAAAGTGAGATGTAAAAACTAAAAATTGTAACTATTTTCCTCGAGTAACAAAGTATTTTGAGAAGGCCAGTGCAGCTGTACAAAATGAAATGGAACCCTTGCATATAAAGTACCAGCATGTTTTAGATTCATTACTTGACCAGTTCTGTGATAGATTTAATCAATTTAGAAGCCTAGAACAGACCATAAAATAGTTAAGTATCCTGACGTAGTAGTCGACAGTATGGAATTAAATGGTTTCCAATGGATGCAAATTGATGATTTGGAGATTCAATTTGCAGAATTTCAAGACAGCTTCTGGGCTCAGGTGTTTGTCAACTTGAGGTCAAAGCTTGAGAATTTGGAAAGGTGCTGCTTGGAGAATCAAGAGGGGTGCCACTACCAACAGGAAATGTGAAGTGCCTGGAATTGATTAGCAGACACTTTTAGCACCCTGAAAAATATAGCAATGGCTTTACTCACAATTTTCCTCTAAATACATTTTGTGAGACCTTATTCTCAGTGTTAAATAATATCAAAACCAACAAGAGAAACAGATTGACAGATGAAGTTAGTAACATTAAGTACATTTTGTGAGACCTTATTCTCAGTGTTAAATAATATCAAAACCAACAAAAGAAACAGATCGACAGATGAAGTTAGTAACACTTGCTTGGGCTTGAAGTGTACAAAATACCAACCTTCAAACAAAAAAAGTCACTAATAGGCAGGCTAGTTAAAGAATTCCCCCTGCCCCTCACTTATCTTAGTTCACAGCACTCCACACAAGTTAAATAATATCAAAACCAACAAAAGAAACTGACAGATGAACAAAGATGTCACTAAGCAGGTAAGTTAAATAATTAGTTTTTGGTTTATTAAATGCAGTTATATATACAATTATACATTTTTGTTATTTAAACTATAAATATCGCAAAACTATGTTTTTTTTCTTGAAGAGACACATCACCTGAGTTATATTCAGGTTTTTTTTTTTTGGCAAATTTTGACACACCAAGCTCAAAAGTTTGCCCATCACTGGCCTAAGGCATGTTTTAAAGAAAATGTTAATTTCAGATTTCATCTGGGATGGGAAAATATAGAAGACAAACAAACAAGCAAACAAACAAAACCCCAGAGGATGTTGAGAGCCAAAGTGAGGAGAGTAAGACAGCTGTTTTCTAGATGATTTCTGTTTTCTCATAATTTCCAGTTGCACAGGTAATGCTCAGTGCTCAATTATCTGAACTCAAAAATTAGACCTCTAAAATGAAATCTTCATACAAGATGCAATATTTCAACCATAGAAAAGTGGTGATGTTTATTTATTTTTAATTGATCGTTTAGCTATAATTTGGAGGTCTTAGGGCTAGAAAAGTAAGATGAAAGAAGTCATGCTGTCTCTCGGATATCTGGGATTAGTATACTTTTACATTATATTTTATAAAAAGAAATGTAAATAGTTCCTTTAAATATCTATTTTCTCTAGACATGAAACAAACTTGAAATAATGCATATTACCTCATAATGTTGAATCATATTACTTAAAATTTCTTTAGCCATTACGTAAATTACTTCTATCTCCAAGCAAGACAGAATACACCATCAAGAAATACACCATCAGACCCATGGAGAAGAAATTTCCACCTTCACTCTCATTATCAATGTTAGCAGTCATTCTTTGAGGGTCTCTTCGGACTGTGACAGGTTTTGGATTCTCTAATTAAGTATTTCAGAAGTCCTATATAGTCTTAAACCAAAGACAGAGGAATTTGAGGAATGTTAATAACACTTCTCCAAGGTAACCCTTTTCCTTACTCATTCCCTTTCTACTTTCTCAAAAGTCTCAGCAAAATAATATTTCATAAACTTTAACTGTCATGGACACAAGGAGACTTAACTGGGTCTTCAAGTGCAGATATTTTATGAAGTATCCTTCATAGCAATGAGTCTGATTTCCCTCACTCACACAGCCAAGTTCACTGCTCTCCCACTAGCGCTCTCTTTGCTTTTCTGTAGAGTGCTTAGATTCAACCTAAAGCCAGCCACATAGTATAAAGAGTGGCTGACAATCTAATTTGATGATTGGTTAGGGAGATTTAAATGTGCAAATCCAGGGCTTTTTACATAGATTTTCCTTCAGTTGATTTTAGGGGAGGACAGGCATTTGTAGTTTTATAACATTCTGTAGATTATATTGATGCACTGTAAAGGTCAAGTGACAAGTAGCCTGAGCCTCAGTTCTGTACAATGGTGATAATGGGTGCTGTGCTGCCTTTTGCAATCATGTGCAAATCAAATAATGTTTGCAAAAAAGGATTTAGTGTACTACACATGTGCACCATGTTCTCCACAGCAAGGCATGGTATTCTCGTGCGTTTTGGAATGATTTTATACCTTTTAGGGTCAGTTGCCTGTTCAGTTCCACAGAAAACATATTTAATACATGTTTTAGTCTCATCATTATATTAAAATCAAGATTATTTTAAAGAGGTGGTAAAAGATTGCTCTAATTTGCCTAATTTAGTCAACCAAGTAAACAAATTCAAAAGTAAGAAAATGTGATGATGCTCCATTTGAATTGGCACTATCTATTACTATATTTGTATAAGTAATTATACAAATTACTTATATTATTAACCGGAATGATTTGGACACCCAGAGCTTCTTTTGAAACAATTGTGAAAGTAGACCCTATGCTAACTGCTAATGTGGAAATTTAGATTCTTTTCATTAAATGCTCTTTAAAATGGCTTAACGATGAAGTAAATCAATAGTCTAGAGAGAAGGGTTGAAAATGAAAAGATTCCATTTTGGTACATTATATTTAACTAGGGGCCCGGTGCACAAAATTCATGCTCTGGGGGCAGGTGGTCCCTCAACCCAACCTACCCCCTCTCACATACTGGGAGCCCTCAGGGGATGTCCAACTGATGATTCACCCCCAGCCTGCCCAAGGCCTAAAGTCTCTGGCCAGGCTTTAGGCCTTGGGCACCCTGGCCTGCTCAGCTCAGCCCCAGCTGCCTACGACCACCCGGCTCCAGGGGCTGGGCACTCGCCGGCACTTCCACTCACAGTGCCCCGGGGGGCAGGGGCGGGCACTCCCTGCTGCTGCCACCACCGCTGCTGTTGCGGTTGCTTCCCATCACAGCACCCGGGGACTGGGCGCTCGCCACCACTGCCGTTTCATCTCCACCCCCGGGCCCCAGCACTCATGCCACTTGGCCCCACCCCTGCTCCTGATTGGCTGGTAGCATAGCCAATCAGGAGCAAAGGTACAGTCAAATTTGCATGTTTCACTTTTATTGTATAGAATAAGGCAGTAAGGTCTCTAAAACAGATAAGGCAAATTAGTTCCAATTGGTTCCTCCGGATTCTAAAGGGAGAGAAAATCCAAATATCTAATAATGACATGAAAAAAAAACCACAATGAGTACATCTGACTGTAGAGGCAATAAGCAGTTGCTGAAACTTCCTAGTTATTTGCCCTATTAAATAACACAGACTTTGCTTGTTCAGAAAGGTTCAGATCATTTAGCACAGTGAAAAGACCTGTGATAATGACCTAATGACATTACTTTCCATGGAGTGGAAATTAGGGCTATGACTTTTTTTTCTTCTTTTTTTCTGCAAGTCCACTTAAAGCATGGGAAGAAAAGGGTAATGCTTATTTCTATATTATAATTTTGTAGTTGTCAATACTACAATAGAGAATTCAAATTGGTTACAATGCAGGGGTATAGGAGAATTTCAAGAAAATATATTTTCCTCTAGGAAGGAAAAGTACCTTCATTCTAGCCCTATGATAGATATTTTTTTCTAAAATGGAAATACCGAATTTAGTAAGATGGGTTTAAGAGTAAGTATTTTGGCAAATATTAGTCTTTGTTTCCATATAAAAGGAAAAAATATTTAGAAAAAGCCAGAATACAAATTTATGCACTATAATTTAAATTTATTTTCTATGAATAATTATCTTACAAAAAAATATAAAATTTATTTGAGTTTGTGAGTCTACATCTTTTCCAAATCAGTCATTGAAAGTTTAACTATCTATAATTTTCCTGTCACCCATATATTGCCCTTCCATATCCATAAGCTCCTCTCTTCAATCCATTGCATGCGTACATTTTAAGCCGCATGCTTTTGCCTTTATTTCCCTTCACTAAATGGAGTATAAACTATATATATTTTCTATGGAAGTGAAAATATAGACACTGTCTTTATTTCTAAGTACTATAATTTTTTAATATCCTAATGTGTAAAAACCCAGGGTCCAAACATCCAAAATGACTTAAGCCTTGACCAACCAGAAGTCAGTGCTGGGTTGCCACTGCAGGTGCCCCAACCTAGCACTGACTTCCAAGGGAGCTGTGGATCAGACCCAAAGAGTGGCCTGGAGAGAGAAGCAGAGTCTGATTCGTAGCCTCTTTGGCAGCTGTTGATCAGCACTTGCCTCTCTCTTTTTCTTCGTGCCTGGCAAGCAGCCACACCTCTCTTTCTCTCAGGCCTCCCTCTCTGATCAGGCCCATTGATAGGCCAAGAGATGCTCACTGGCATATAAACTAACTAATAAGAACCTAATCTGGGTGAACTGCGAAGGTAGAACCTAAGGTGGGGACTAAGTAGGGGTTTTAAGGGCAGCAGGTATTTGGTTTGAGGTGTAAGAAAGCAGTTCACTTTTATAATGACCATTTTGGCAGTATAGTGCATATGGCTGGCTATCAGTCTAGATATAGGGATTATGTATTTTTGTCTGTCAAGAGCATCTCTTCCTGATAAAAAAGGCTTTTCCCCCATTTAAACAATCCTATCCTATCTAATCTATCTATACTACTTAATGGATAACATGCTAATTAGATCAGGTTAACTGTTCATCTTCTGGATGTCTGACTTCCTTCTAGACAAAGCCATGGTGGTGGGGGCTGAAGCAGAGGCCATTAGGGTTAATCAGGCAGGCAAGCAGAGGCAGTTAGGGGCGATCAGGCAGGCAGGAAACTGAGTGGTTAGTAGCCAACAGTCCAAGATTGTGAGAGGGATGTCCAAACGCCAGTTCAGGCTAAATTCTAGGCCTAAATCAGCAGTCAGACATCCCCAAGCGGTTCCCAATTGGAGAGGGTGCAGGCTGGGCTGAGGAAATCTCCCCCTCAATGAATGAATTTTGTGCACCAGGCCTCTAGTATATATATAATTTTCAGAGCAACAGTGGAGCATTTTTACTTATCACTGTTAGGTTTGATAATAACAACCATAGTGAACAATATTTTCTTTCCTAGGCTCCTGCTTAAATACTTAATGTGTGAACTAATTTAAATCTCACAACCCCACTAAGAAAGGTACTATTGTCTTTGTTTCAGAGTCTGAAATTTAATAACCTTAATTCACTTAAAGTATTCACCAATGCAAATAACCTTAGAGAAAAACTGTCATTGAAAGAATATCTCTCAATTCAAGCAAATTTCAAACCAGAAAATTTATTAAACCAGTGCAATAAATAAGTTGAAATCAACATACTTATTACCTGGGCATTTATTAAATATTGTTAATAACTCTAAAATAAGGTGGAATGCCTGCAGAGCTCAGTGCTGTGGAATTTCTCTTACTTAATATATGCACTATATCTAACCTTAGTAGCTAGTATATTTGGAAGAAAGGAGTTGAACTCTCTCATTTTTCTTTTTCAAATAGTTGGTATAATGCTTGAAACATACAGCAGGGAGGGAAAATCTCATCAAACTGAATATTTAAAAATGTATATAGAAAAGATTATGGGGAAAAGATGCCCTCAATATTATATATTCTAGTATGTCAGTTATAATACTGAAAAAATAATTTCCAACACTGTAACATACATTTTCAATAAAATTGGAAACTTCAAAAATATGTATTAAAAATCCACATCTTTTGTAGACATCTCCTATTGTGATGAGTGAAGATTAGAATATTTTACTTAGTGAGTGAATATTTGGTATAAGGAACAGAGATACTGATACAGAACAACAGCCAAAGGAATCTTACAGAGTGATAGATGCTAGTATCTTAGACAAGCTTTCTCCATAAAACTTAAAATGATTGAGAAAACCTGGAGGTTTTCAAAGTATATGTAATGCAGGTATGATATAGTTCTTTTAAACCTCAGAATTCAGGAAGACATGTAAACATCATAGCTGGAACTAATGGGTTAAATATACCATTAAGATAACTTATTATTTATTTACTAGAGGTCCGGTGCATGAAAATTTGTGCAATGGGAGGAAGGTTCCTCAGACTAGCCTGCCCCTCTCACAATCTAGGAGCTCTCAAGGGATGTCCTATTGACAACTTAGGTCTGCTCTCCCTGGGGGTTGGGGGCATCCTAAGCCACAGTCTGAATTCCCTCTGTGGGAGATGACTGGACTGATAATAGGAAGGTGCTATCCCCATCACCCCACTGCTGCTGCCACTGCTGGCTACAGCAGCTGTGAAACATGAGCCCCAGGCCTCACAGCCACCAGGGCTCATGGGTGCCTAAGCTCCTGGCCTTGCAGCCTCTGGGGCTCATTGCTGCTTGAGTCCCAGGCCTAGCAGCCGCTGTGGCTTTGTCTGGATGGATGTCCAGATGGACTTCCAGATGACATCCACGATAGTTTGCATATTACCCTTTTATTAGTATAGATTTATTTATTTATTTGTTTGTTTATTTATTTAGTATTTTTTTAATTTAGTATTTTTATTGATTTAAGAGAGGAAAAGAAGGAGGAGAGAGATAGAAACATCAATGATGAGAGAGAATCATGGATTGGCTGCCTTCCGCACACCCCACAGTGGGGATTGAACCCATACTTCAGGCATGTTCCCTAACAGGAATTGAACCGTGACCTTCAATGGTTTGATGTTCAACCACTGAACCATGCTGGCCGGGCAAGATAAGTTATTTAAAATGTAGAAATGTGGCAGAGAGATTACTGTGTGTCTTTTGAAGTCATTCTTAGACATTAACATATAAATTCTAAAAGACTTTTAGTAATTCAAAGAATAATGCCAAATGTGTTTTTATTGTTCTATAGGAAATGAAACAATTTAGTATATAATTTAGAAATCTTATCTCAGCTTTTTAATTTTTTTTTAAATTTTACTGGCTAAATAAACCAATCTCAATATTCTTCTTGGAATCAGATTTATTATCATACTGATTTCCTCATTAAAGAAATAAATAAATTTTTGACACAAGATAGATGTGACAGTCACATTCTTAACATTTTGCAAAGAATGCTTTGACAACACATACACTAATCCTGTAACAGATGCTATTAGCAAGAATGACACTATAATGTCATCACAGATAAATATACAAACATTTTTATTAAATCATAGAAATCTCAGAAGTAAAATAAAATTTTCATTTTTCTTATTAAAGATGAAAGTGAAAGAAAAATTAATTGAGAAGAACCTCAAAAGTCTAAAGATGTCACAGCTTTTAGAGCACCAAACAAGAAACATGGGGTATCCCCAAGGTGAAGCCCATGCTCTAATCTTAAATTCCTTAAACCTACCCATCTTTATTCATGTGGCATGTGCTTTTTGCTTGTTCATCTCTGTCATGATTATTTAATACAAATTAAGTATTATCATCTCATTATTATCCTATCTAATAGAAGAGTAATATGCAAATTTGACCATACCTTCACCACATCCACAAGCCATGCTCACAGCCACGCCCACTAACCAATCAGGAACAAATTATGCAAATAAATCCCACCCAAGATGGTTGCCAACACTGAGAGCAGGAGGAAGGCTTGGGTTTCCCTGGCAACAGAGGAAGCCAAGCTTCTGCCTCCGTAGGCCTCCACTCAATGTTACAAATTTTCAATTATAAAAGATACAGAAATGGTGGCAGCCACTGAGCTAGAGAGAACAGAGGTTTGGGTTTCCCTGGCAATGGAAGGCCAAAGCTTTCAGTCTGCAGTTGCTGGCCTAGGCCTCCACTCTAGGCTACAAAGTTTTAAACAGAAATGGCTGCTGACCCAGAGCGAGCAGAAGGCTTGGCTCCACTCCAGGCTACAAAGTTTCAATTGTAGACATAGATTAATCCCAGATCCCAGGGCCTCCGCTTGGATTGCTAGGGGGTGTGGCTGACCTGCAAACATCCACAGGCCCCTCGCCGAGGCTGCCTCTCACACCAAGGGATCCCTTACCCTGATCTGGGACACTCTTCAGGGCAAACCAGCTGGCCCCCACCCATGCACCAGGCCTCTATCCTATCTAATAAAAGAGTAATTTGCAGATTGACCATCACTCCAACACACAAGAGGGCTGCCTCCATGTGGTCAAAGATCCTGCCCCCATGTGGACACAAGATGGCCACCAAAAGCTGGCCAGTAGGGGAGGGCCGTTGGAGGTTCCAGGTCCTGCAAGGGAGGGCAGTTGTGGGTGATCAGGCTAGCAGGGGAGGGCAGTTGGCGAAAAACAGGTCAGCAGGAGAGCAGTTAGACAGGGGAGTGGTTAGCGTGTGATTAGGCTGGCAGGCAGAAGCAGTTAGGGGCAATTAGGGAGGAAGGCAGGTGAGCGGTTTGGAGCCAGCAGTGCTGGATTGTGAGAAGGATGTCCAATTGCCCATTTAGGCCTGATCCTACCAGGATCGAGCCTAGACAGGCAGTCAGACATACCTCAAGGGGTCCCAGATTGGAGAGGGTGCAGGTGGGGCTAAGGGACATCCCTCGTCCCTATGCATTGGGATTCTAGTAAATAAAGCAAACAAAGTTGTATATTATCAGCTGGGCTATTATATATAACTAGAAGCCCAGTGAATAAAATTTGTGCATGGGGGTGTGTGTGTCCCTCAGTAGAGCCTGCACCCTCTCCAAACTGGGACTCAGGACTGCTGGGCTCTCAACCGTTCATCTGCCTGCCTACCTGACTGCCTCTAACCACTTCTGCCTGCTAGCCGGATCACCCCCAGACCACTCCCCTGACCAATGCCTAACTGTTCCCCTGCCAGCCCAATTGCCTCCAACTGCCTTCCCCTGCTGGCCCAGTCACCCGCTACCTGCTCCCCCCTGTTTGCCTGATCGCCCACAACTGCCCTTCCCTGCAGGCCATCTTGTGTCCACATGGAGGCAGCCATCTTTGACCACATGGGGGCAGCCATATTGTATGTTGGAGTGATGGTCAATTTGCATATTGCCTATTTATTATATAAGACTAGAGGCCTGGTGCACAAAATCGTTCACTGGAGGGGTTCCTCAGCCTGGCCTGTGCTCCCTTGCAGGCTGAGACCCTTCAGGGCATATATATCTGCCAACTTAGGCCTAATCCCCCTGAAGATTGGGCCTAAGCTGGCAGTCAGACATCCCACTCGCAGTCCAGGCTTTCACAATGTGGGACCCCTTGCTACTTACTGCCCACCTGCGCTCACCTGCCATGAGTGTTGATTCTGGCTGAGTGGTGCTCCCCGTGTGAGAGCATACTCACCACGAGGGGGCAGCTCCTGTGCTGAGCATCTGCCCCCTGGTGGTAAGTGTGCATCATAGCAACTGGTCATTCTGCTGGTCATTCTGTTGTTTGGTCGATTTGCATAGTAGGGTTTTATTATATAGGATTATTATTACTGGCTATCTATTATTGGTGCAAATTATTTGTCATGCTTTGAAAGATGCTATTTAATAACATTAGGGATGACACAACTTTATACTCAAATCTTGTTGGTGAGTACAAATTTTTAGTTTTGCTTTCCTTAAGAATATTTTAAGTTTTATATGTATAAACTTTACAACTGTTTTCTCTGTTCTCATGGACTCAAGTAATATATTAAAACCCAGTGGTTTAAATATTAATTTTTTCACATGTTTCAATAATGAGCATATTCTCTAGGAGAATGTGCCTACGCATGAATTCCTAGCCTAATCAATGGTTTGTTTACCAGGAGTTATCTCTACTTACTTCTGTTGCATGCAAATCATGAAGAAATAATCAAGTCTGCTTTTCTCAAGAGATAAAATAGAGGACATAAAAATTCTTCTGAATTAATGGCCTGCCTTAGTGTGTCTTCCTGCCTTAAAGAATAATTCTTGCCTTACAGAATAAGAACCAAATATAAATGATGCCTGTACAAACCACATTATACTCAATATAATCCAACAACCTTAAAAGTAGCAAATGTAACTAGCAACTAATTCCATGAACAGCCTGAGACTCTCCCTGTGAACCACTTACAGAGACTGACTCTAAAGCAGCTCATGACAAAAAGCTCTCTTGGGGTCCACATTGCTTTTAATTTTTTTCTGATTTACTGTCTTCTATTCTGAATCCTAATATGAGATTTGAAATAAATTTTATAAAGTATGCTAGATTATGAGATTTAAAAAAATTATGTACCTCTTCAAGAAAGTAATAGGTATATTTCAGGCTTTTTATAACTATAATTTCATAAATTGGAATGTTTAAATAATGTGGGAATAAGCATATGTTCTAGATAAATAATAACATGGAAATAAGCATATGTTCCAGATAAATTTTATATGTATAATATATAATGTATATGTATAATATGTAAATACCCTTACCATCCTACATAGCCACATAAAATCTCAGCCAAGAGTACATAAGACAGAATAGTGTGTCTATTTTATTCTTTAGAAATGTCATGATTTGACATATTACTTTATGGATGAATCATAGTTTGTTCCTCATTTATTACGTCAAGGTGCCATTTGAATAAAAGATGAGGTACAAAATAATAACAACAACGACAAAAATAACACTCTAGTAGAAATTTAAGAATTATAGAATGACAGAAAATATCAATGCTATCTAATAGAAGCCTCTTAATGGTGAAGTAACTGACTCAGCTACACTTTGCAGTCTGACTAGACCAAACAACTATGTATTGGCAGAGACATGATAAAATTAAAGAATTGATAAAGTTCTATCAAAATGCAGTAGTTTATATATACATCATTTTGAAAGGTATTAATATATCAAATATAAATATTAATGATATATAGAATATTTACATATGCAAATCTGCTTATTTTCTTATCTAGCTAATTAAAAATATATTGTTTTTCATGATTATGTTAATTTTTATGGCTTATTTTCTAATCCTTTATCAGATTTTAAATAAGGATATATAATTTATAATGACTTTAACTAGAATTTTCCATATTTATTAGGTATTAATAGAAATTCATTAGGTTGTTTCCTTAAAATTTATCAAGTAAAATTATCATGTCATATGACAAATGCTTTCTGATTTTGAAACCCTGGCTGCTATAAAGGAAATCTAGAGTCTTGAATTAAGTTGCCAAAAAGCAACCTAAGCTAAGAATATTTTAGTCATATATATTTCTTTTTTATCATGGTATCCTATTAAAGCCTCCCAATAAAGTGATTTATTAGTTCATTTGCCCAATGCATTCATTCATTTAACCATCAGCAATTATTCAGTACCTGTGATGTTTCTTACACTGTTCTAAACAATAAGATATATAGGATAGTGGTTCTGGATTTCTAACTTGCATTGTACTAAGATAAATAAGTATATATAGATAACAAATGAATTAAGCATGGTATAATACATGTAAAAAATGACACATTAGCAGCAGGCATAAAAGTTTAAAGGAAGCCTCTTTGGATAAGATGGCACTTGAGTTGATTTATTTAGAAAAAATAAGTGTACCTAAAAGATGAATCCATTTAAGTGAAGATTATTATGATGGTTTCTGTGTAGGAGTTGGTTAGTTGGTGAAGATCATATATCAAAGTTTTCAGGAATCTGACAGCATTTTGCTGTTGAAGGAATGTTGCCAGAAAACATAAAACTAGGTACATTGACACCTTGAAATACTATGCAGCAGTAAAAAAGAAGGATCTCTTACCCTTTGACAACATGAAGGTACCTGGAGAGTATTATGCTAAGCGAAATAAGCCAGTCAGAGAAAGACAAGTATCACATGATCTTACTTATATGTGGAATTAAAAAAAAACACATCAAAAATAAAATGGTGACAAAAATAGATTCAGAGACACAGAAACATGGAACAAACTGTAGAATCTCAGAAGGGAAGCAGGAGTGATGGGAGGAGATCCCCCAAAGAACATGTTGTGGGGTGACCTGCAAGAGATGACTACCAGGGACAGAGATAAAAATTTATGAGCCTTTATTAAGCTGGCCAGAAACTACAGTTGCAGCACTTCACCGCGGTAAAGGCCAAACTGCAGTGCAGACCACAGGTGTTACAGCAAATTTATTCGCAGAAACAACAAGAGGGAGTCAGGACAGTTACAATGACAACTCAAAGTTTACAAAAGCTATTGCAGCCATTTCCAAGAAACTCAGGGCACAGTTGCACCCATTGTTCAGTGACCTACTCCATCTCTCCCTGTCCTAGGACATCCTGCCTCCCCTGCCTCTAGGCAACAGAGGAGCTGTGCAATGTTTGCAGCCCAGGACAAACATATATGCATATAGGCATAATCTATGGACACAGATAATAGTGTGGTGAAGACCTGGGGCAGGGGCCTTGTGCAGACTAGAAGGAGTCCATAGGGAAAAAATGGGACATCTGTAATACTTTGAACAGCAAAGACACACTTAAAATAGAAAATAAATAAATTATAAAATATTAAAAGGAGTTTAAAGAACTGGGAGATAGAATTGAAGATCTAATATATATTGCTAATATGAGTTTCTGAAGAAATAATTTTTTTAAAAAATGGGGAGAGTTTCCCTGGCTGGTGGGGATCAGAGGCAGAGTGGAAGTCTCTGGACCAAAGGGTCCTGGGTTTGATTCCTGGTCAAGGGCATGTACGTGGGCTGCAGGTTTGTTTCCGGCCCTGGTCAAGGCACATGCTGGGGGCAACCAATCAATATGTCTCCCTCACATCAATGTTTCTCTTTTTCTCTCTTCCTCTTCCTTTCTCCCACTCTCTAAACATCAATGGAAAAAATATTCTTGGCTGAATATTAACAAAAATAATACGCTGTCATTCAAGAGCTAGAAGTGTTTTTTTGTTCTAATGGAGACATAATATTATCTTTTGAAATCTTGCCAGTAAGTACAATGTTAATAGGTAACAAAGTGGTCAATTAAATTCTGCCCTTCTTTTAATGAGCAGACATATTGAAAATTTTACAAATTTGTCCAGAGTTCTGTATTTTGAAGGAAAAAAAATCTTTTCTTATTGTGTAAAGAATTGAATAATAGCTTTTTAATGAAGTCAATTTACATACTAAATTAGAAGATATAAATGTTAGCTTGTATTTAGTAACTCAAAATACTTTGCTAAAATATTAAAATATTAAAATACTTAAAATTTTCATTAATTTTTATTTATCCCTTTTCACTGGCAGCATAAACAATTGCTAACTGAATGACTCTATTATACTTTCTCTTAAAAAATTATTGGCATTTCCTTTGTAGTATTTCTCCCTTCTGTTTTTATTTAAAAGTGTCAAGTTTCTGTCTTACATGTTTTTGTTTGACCAAATATAAGACCTTCTTTCTGTATTCCTACCTAGTTTATACTCCTTCAACTATCTTCTTACTTATATATGAAATTTAATTGTTTTTCTCTTTGCCAAAAATAATTTTTCCTCTAATATACTTTCTAGCTTTAAAAATCACCAATATTTATATTACATACTTTATATTCTATGTTTACTTTGCATATTTTGACCCCAGTAATGTTTCATTTTGGCTAAAGTTCTAAAAAATATGAATTTTGAAACTTTATTATACCTTTGTTCATTTTTCAAACCAAATCTAAATAAAACTATATTGAGATTTAGTAAAATATGAGTAAGCATGTTTTTAATTATTTCCCATTTTCATACTAATTTAAATTTTCTGCTACCTCAAAAGCATATAAAAATTGGGAACATATTACTTCTTTACTGATCATTTCACCTATACTAATAAAAGGGTAATATGCAATTGGTCAGGACACCCTCACATTAACGACTGAACAGCAGACAGTGTGGGGTGACAAGGCCAGCAGGGGGGTTAATGAGGGACGACCAAATGACTGAACAGCAGGTTGTGTGGGGGAACAACCAGGCCAGTGGGGGAGAAGTTGGGGGTGACCAAGATGGCAGAGTAGGGCAGTTGGAGGTGACTAGGCTGGTAGGGGAGCAGTTATGGGGAACCAGGTCAGCAGGGGGGTGGCAGTTAGGTACAATCAGGCAGGCAATCAGGTGAACAGTTAGGAGCCAACAGTCCTGGATTGTGAGAGGGATGTCCAGGATCAGGCCTAAACTGGCAGTTGGACATCCCCCAATAGGTTCTGAATGAAAGAGGGTGCAGGCTGGGCTGAGGGGACACCCCCTGTGCATAAATTTTGTGCACTGGGCCTCTAGTTTATATAATAAAGGAACTAGCAATAAACTATTAAAACCATTATTCAAGGGATCAACTAGGATCCTAATTTTCTATTGTCAATAGATCTGGAAATTATAATGGCAAGCTTAATAACTTGCATATTTGTAATATTCATATACATTTCAGAATGTCTTATGTGCTAAACTAATCTAGACTCAAAAACCAAAATGCCAAGTTTATATTGCTGGCGCTGTTATTACCTAGATCCATGGTTGGCAAACTGTGGCTTGCGAGCCACAAGTGGCTCTTTGACCCCTGAGTGTAGCTCTTTCACAAAATACTACGGCCTGGGAGAGTCTATTTTGAAGAAGTAGTGTTAGAAGAAGTTTAAGTTTAAAAAATTTGGCTCTCAAAAGAAATTTCAATCATACTGTTTATATTTGGCTCTGTTGACTAATGAGTTTGCCGACCACTGGCCTAGATATTACCATTTCTATCTGAAAGTTGAGCACAAGTCTCTATGAACATGATAGAAACAAATACTCAGTCTATAGTTGAGCATCACAAGAACAAAAACAAAACATATCTGCATTTGTAAATTAATATGTCTCTTTTCAAAAGCTTTCACAACACTGAGCTGGTTTGGCACAGTAGATATTGTTCACCTGTGGATTGAAGGGTCCCAGGTTTGATTTTGGTCAAGGACATATGCCCAGATTGGAGGCAGCTGATCAATGATTCTCTCTCATCATTGATGTTTCTGTCTCTCTCTCCCCCTCTCTTTTCCTCTCTGAAATTAATAAAAAAATAAAATAAAATAAATTAAAATAAAATAACATTATTTCTATAACATAGTTAAATTTTGTCAAAGAATCAGAAGGGATTTGCATTTCATCAACTAATACCTGCATTATTTTTATAATATTCCCACAAAAGATCATTAATAATGACTGAGGAACTTTGATGGTAAGGAGTTCGTCAGTTCTTGAATCACCTTGTTACATCTTTACACTGCTTAGTGAGTCTATTAAGCTTTTAATTCAACCTGCTTTAGGTTTGCTTAACTTGCTTGAAATAGTAAAATCTCAATGGTCAATTTGGCTTCCATTTTGTGAATTTTATGTCAACAAAAAATATTTTGAATGCATAATAATTATCAGTACAGAAATAGAGAAAGATAATCCAGTTTAAGGCCAACTGTGAAACTCTCTATGTGGAGAAAACAAGTTTAAGAAAATTAAAAATGCAGAAAAGGGTATTGATAAAAGACACATTAAAGAGATTGAGTGCTTCTGTATTAACTAATTATGTGTACCATTATTTGCCTTTTTAAATATATATTTTAAGCTTTTTTAGAGTTGTTTTTGTTACATTCAAATAAGCAATGCTTAAATTGCCACTGCATTAAGAAAATGTTGCATATATATTTTCAGTAAATAACTATAGAATGAAGAATTAATAAATGAGTAAATTAAAGACTTTCTGTTATTATATATCAAGGGAGAATAAAATTATTACTTTATGATTTGTAATTGATATGAGACTTAACTCTACCTGTTTCTAAAGAAAGGGTGATCCCAAATCAGACTCTGACAAAATAGGGTATTTTTTACTTTGATTCTGATTCTGATTGACTTATGTATTTAAACAGATAATAAAAAGAAACATGCTATATATGTTTTATAAGCATCTTGTAAATAGCTAAAGAGAGACTTTATAAAATCTGCAGAAAACAAACAAGGTTAGTTTTTAATGGTACTATATATTTTTGAGATTTAAAAGGCAAGACTAGTTGATCCAATGCTAAGCCCTGACCTCATATGGTACATTTACTGAGATATAGCAACTTTGTCAAAAGACCAATGCGAGCACATCCAGCTCTAATGACAAAAATAAAATAGGAACTTTAAAAGGGGATTTTGTCTTATGTGTTCTCTTCTTTCAGTTACCCTTTGAAATGTCACTTAGTGCCAACTATTCTGGACAAGGCAACCAAGTTGGTGCACAGTTTCAGTTAAGTAGTTGTTCAGGAAGACTTATTACCACCGACTGCATCTATCACAAGTGCACCCATTGTAAATGGGAATATCTTAGACGATAAAAGTATCCTACTTTGAGATCTACTGATCTATGCCCATGCAGCGCTCTTTACTTTCCTATCTTATTAATGGGCACAGTAGCAATCAGTTTATGGAAATATTTAGTTACTGTTTTGTTTTTCTGCTGGTCTCTAAATTCTATATCACCTGGAATGCAGTATATTACATGAATGACTGGGTCTCCAGCTGCTATACTATATATTATATGAAAGAAATGAAAAAATTAAGTGATGAAAGAATTAGCAGGCATAACTATGGGTGTTTCTATTTAATTCTTTTTATTGTATCCCAATAAATAGGCCTGTTTCACAAAAGCCATAGTGTTTAAAATACTAAATTCAAAACATAACTTTTATTCCTTTTGCTAGATTTTTTATGCTATGTATTTTGGATAAGACCATAGAGATAATGGATGACATATATGAAAGTAGCAGTATGACTAGTATTAAAATATAATAACATGACTGGATAATGTATAATATAGCAAAATATATTATATAGTATAAAATATGGTTAGCCTAATAGTTTTCACAAATAAAATAAGTTAGGCATGTGTTTTATTTGTTTTTTAATTATGTTTTTTATTGTTTAAAGTATTACAAATAGTAGTACATACATCTCCTTTTTCCCCCCATTGAACTCCCCTGACCTCCCCTATCCCCCAGCACATGCCCTCACCTGCCCCCAACCCCAGTGTCTTGTATCCATTGGTTATGCTTATATGCATGCATACAAGTCCTTCATTTCATCTCTTTCAGCTTCCTCCCCGTCCCCCGCAACTTCCTCTGCCTTCCCGCCGTAGTTCAACAGTCTGTTCAATGCTTCTTTAGGCATGTGTTTTAAAGCAGCCAGTCTATTACATACTTTCTCATGAAGGTTGGATTGTCTTTAAGTTTCTTACTACAAAACACAAATCAAGCATTACCATCTTGGGCCATAGACAATTTTCAATTTTCTCTGTGTTTATGAATGCTTGCTTCAACAAGCAGTTCAATTCTTTTAAAAGACTTGGTACGGTAGCCTTTTCAATTGTTCTACAAGGAAATATATCCATCTTTTCCAAGTGAAAGTACATAAAGCAAACAATCACCTGGCCAACTTAGGTATCCCAGATCTTACTACTTATGCTTTGAAATTTTTCTTATTATTTCTTATTTTGAAATTTTTCTTATTATTTCTTATTTTGGAACAAGTTATGAAATCTAATATCTATATCTAAGACAAATTATTTTATCAATAAAGGTCTATTTCAAAATTGTATTGTTTCACTATTTTAATCATATTCTGTTTATCATACAAATAATAATGTATACTTTTCTACTATTTGACAAGCTAGCTCTTTTAAAAGTTATTTTAACTAAAGGTTATTATATCTTATATCTGGCAAAATTTCAAAAGAGTAATACATATCTAAATATATTGCATATGGAATTCAAAAATTGCTTTTAACCAGTGGTCTCACCCTGAATTATTTTATTGCTTTAAAGTAATAAAAAAGCAGAAGTTCTAGCTACTTAAGAAGTATCAAACATAGAAGAAAAATCAAATTGGCAGTGATATACCAGTTCCAACTATTGAGGGACCACATACAAACTTTGGCATTTGCAATCAAGGGGGTTTTGAATCAAGAAAATGAATATTTGTATTGCAGAGACATAATGTGTGCCTTAGATGTAATTGCTAAAGACCTAAAGGGATGATTATGTAGATGAATGCAATTTTGTTTTCTAAAATTTAAGATTATTTAGGATAAACTATCTTCTGTCAAAGTATTAAGCAGACATAACTTAATATTATAAGTAATTTAAAAGAAACTTTAGAATGTAATGCATCAGTCATCTATTGTTTTCTGATTCAACCTTTTACTTAAAAACATTTAAAGTTCACATGTTCTACTTTTCAGTAATTTACTAGTTCCCTTTTAAAAAATTGTTCTATTATTGTTATCTACTTTCAGAGAAAAAGAGATCATTGAATTCAAAGAATATAGTTATGATTAAAATGCTACAAGATAGAGGATTTACAGTTTTTATTAAACACTAGAATGGAAAATGGTAGATTGAGTTCAACATGAGTATTTATCATAACGGAAATTGTAAAATGTACATTTCAGTTGGCCATCTTCCATCTCTTTTGTGGCCTATAGAAACAATAAATATTCCCTTAATATTTCAAAGAATCTCAAAAACTATAGTTATTTTCTTATTTTATTCTTATCACTGTCCATTTTGTTTTAGTAATAATGAATTTAGAATTAGGTATATTCTATCAAATGTCTAAGTATTTAGTTCTTGGTTTTGATAAATAACCCTTGTACAGTGTATATTAAGAAGTAATTAGATATTAAAATTATATCAACTATTTTGTGTTCAGAAATTTGTATAAAGATTTAGTCTCAAGCCAGTTAGTTCTGAGAGAAGCAGGGTAAAAATATTGGGTCACAAGTACCATAGGACTGTAAAACTACAGAAGAGATAATGCTAATATATGAACAATTTAATTATATTTATATTCTTTATTTCTTGTCCTAAAAAATATGTGTTTGGCTAAAAGGATAAAAACACATAAAAGAGAGCAGTAATGGAAGTAATGTTTAGCACAGACATACCTATTCAGGCCTGGGGTTTTTATAAATGCCTTATATTATTTAATTTTCATAATAACCCTATGTGGGAGAACTGATTATACTCATTACACAGATGAGGAAATCAGAATCTGGAAAATTGCTTAATGTGCAGAACTTATAAATGGTATTTAAATGCATACCTGTCTGAGTTTCAATTTTTTTTGTTATACAAAATGGCTTACATAATATCTAAAATTATTTTGCCTCTTAAAATGAGAGATATTTATTCCAATTAATCAAATTGACTTATTTTTTCTTCTTGCAGAGAAAAAAAGTGAATATTATTAGAAGATGTGAAGGGGGAATGGTGTTTGGTGAGAGAAAACATGCATATTGGAATTAGAGGTTTTTAGTTCAACATTCATTTAAAAAATATCAATACATTTTAGCTATCATAAATTCTATTGGTTTTGTTTTCATTCATGTTATTATTATTTTTTTTTTGGAGGGGAAGGAAATGTGGCCATAAACCACCATGCTCTTCCTCCATTTCTTCCAGTCTGCTGAATCATAATTATTGACTACTATGAGTTTTAGTCTAATTTGGCATCCATATTTATAAAAGCCTAAGTGACCAAATCAACAACTGGTTGACTGGTCACTATGATGTGCACTGACTATCAGAGTGAAGACGCTCAATGCAGGAGCTGCCCCCTGATGGTCATTGTGCTCCCACAGCAGGAGCACTTCTCAGCTGGTTGATGGGTGCCAGATGCCAGGATCACGGCTAGCCACCACAACATGGAGACCTCAGTGGAGCAGCAGTGAGCCTACCAAGTGGCAGCAGCAGCAGGCACAGTGGGACCAGGATAAACGGGAGCAGGAGACAAGAGCAGAAGACAGCTTTGGAGTGGTGGTGTTGGCCTGATCCCCACAGGCTATACCGAGGGACCCCACTGGTGCACAAATCTGTGCACTAGGCCTCTAGTAAATAAGTTTGTCCCATCTCTTACTGTTTGGAGGTGTTCAGGAAGGTCCTAATAGTAATACTGTTGAGAAAGTAATCATACTATCAGTTTCTTCTGTTTTATAAGTAAGAGATAGTTTGTATTTTCTCCAAAATATGACAGCCAGTAAACATCATGCTATGATTAAACATGACTTGTTAAAACATATTACTTAGAATCAAATTAAAAATTAAATTTAATCAGGTATGTCTTAAAAAGCTTGATCTTATCAGTTAGAGCCAGAAGTAACTTAATTTTTTAATGTAAAAATAAAATATCAGGATTTCTTAAGAAGTGAAATTGCAGTGCAGATAATCACAATGCTTGATTTTCTTTATTCATCAGAGAAAACTATCAATTGCATATCTACTGCATTTCAATATAAAGAAATAATTTCAAAATTTAAATTAAATCAAAGGACAGATTAAGAATCCATTATTGCTGTCAATCACATTGAAACTTTTATATTTTTGCTTTGAAGTTGATTTAAGGTGATACAAAACAAGAAAACTATCTCTTGGTGACAAAATGCTCCAACATTTCTAGATTTAAATAACATCTCTATGACAGATTAATGTGTACTTCCTATTCCTATATAATAACAGGGTAATATGGAAATTGACCCTAAGGGCAGAATGACCAGAACAACCACTTCACTAGTCATTATGAGGTGCACTGACTACCTCTTGGTTCCTTTCCCTGGCTAGCAGGCTCTCAACGCCCAATGGCAAACAGGAAACCGAGGATGAGTGGCAGGGGACATGGGTGATGCCAGGCCAAAGCTCCCGCCCCTCTTCTCACCCCACACACAGAGGGAAACCCACAGCAAGGGTAGAGCTGGCAAGTGGGTGGGAATGGATGACTTCTTGGTCCCTTCCCCAGCCATTAGCCTTCAATAGTCAAATAGCAAATAGGAAACTGGGGGAGGGGCTGGCAGGGGCAGGACCACCTTCAGGCAGTCGGAGAAGATGGTCCTGATCACAGGCCAGGCCTAGGGACCATACCCACACATGAATTTTGTGTGCTGGGTCTCTGGTATCTATATATAAGGCGCTTGTCCCTTATAACCAATGTTAGATTTTTATTCCAGTCTGACCATGTATTTTTAAGTGGAGTACTTATCCCATTTATATTTAACTAGAGGCCTGGTGCATGACAATAGTGCACGGGGGAGGGGTGGGAGGATGTTCCTCAGCCCAGCCTGCACCCTCTCCAATCTGGGACCCCTTGAGGGATGCCCGATTGCCCATTTAGGCCTGATCCTGCTGGGATTGGGTTTAAATGGGCAGTTGGACATCCCTCTCACAATCCACGACTGCTGACTCCCAACTGCTCACCTGCCTGTCTTCTCAAGTGCCCCTAAATGCTTCTGCCTGCTAGCTTGATCACCCACTAACCATTCCCCTGCCAGCCTGATTGATGCTTAACTGCTCCCCTGCCAGCTTGTTTATCCTTAACTGCCCTCCCCTGCCGGCCTGGTCACCCCTAATTGCCCTACCCTACAGGCCTGGTCCCTCCAACTGCTCTCCCCTGCAGGCCTGGGTCCCACATAACTGCCCTTCCCTGCAGGCCTGGTCACCTCCAACTTTCCTCCTCTGCCAGACTGATTATCCCTAACTACCCTCCCCTGATGGCCTGATCACCCATAACTGTCCTCCCCTACTGGTCATCTTGTGGTGGCCATCTTGTGTCCACGTGGAGGCAGCCATCTTTGACCAGATGGGGGCAGCCATCTTGTGTGTTGGAGTGCAGTCAATTTGCATATTACTCTTTTATTAGATCGGATGTGATTGGTGATATATTTGAATGAAAAATATATCTTATTATTTGTTTAATATTTGTTGTGTATGTGATATATTTATTCAAGTTTGCTCTCTATAACCACAATAGTTCAAAATAGTCTATATATTAATTATTAATATTGAAATATTAATTAATATTAATTATTACTATTACATATTAATTAGAATACTAACATTTTCCATCTGTCTTTGGCCTAAAAACTTAAAATAGATTAGTATTTTTTCCACTGGTTTTATAATTGATTAAAAGATGTTATCTACATTACTGTACTTGCAATTTTTTTATCCTCATTCAAGGTTATTTTTTAATTGATTTTAGAGAGAGAGAGAAACATCAATATGAAAGATAAAAATCAATGTTCTCTGACTGATGATCAAACCTACAATCTAAGTATGTATCTTGATGGGGAAATGAACCCACAACCTTTTTGGTGTATGAATCGATGCTACAGCCAACTGAGCCAAATAGCAAGAGCACTGGACATACACATTTTAAAATTCTTTGTCACATATTTTGTTTTTATATAAATTTTAAATGTCACAAGAAATTATTAATAGGCCTTTATTAAATTAATATTTATTTAGATTTATCTCAAATTTACCATTTTCATTATACTCTATTTTTTTTTCTTCATCTCCATCCTTAAATATGAGACTATTCTTCTTTGAACTAAAGAATGTCCTCTAATTGGGATGCTCTAAAAAAGAGGGAGGTGGGGATAAGTAGGAGAGGGTAAAAAGGGGATAAATGACAATGGAAATAGACATGACTTTGAGTGGTGAACACACACTACAACATACAGGTATTATAGAATTATATACTTGAAACATATAATTTTATTAAACAACTAGAGGCTCAGTGCATGGATTCATGTATCAATGAGGTTCCTCAGCCTATCTTGCATCGTCTCACAATTTGGGATCCCTCAAGGGATATAGTAGTGCACAAAGAGGCACGAGGTAGGTTGATGGGGTGCCACTCCCACTAATCCCAGTCCTGCTGCACCTGCCACCACTACTGGGTAGCGCTGCTACTGAGGTGGGAGAGGATCACACTGCTAAAGCTGCTCTCGCCAGTCGTGAGCCCAGCTTCTGGTGTCCATGCACTGAGCATCTGCCCCTTGGTAGTCAGTGTACATCATAACTATTGACAGGTATTCTGGTTGTCCTGTCGACCAGTCACTTAGGCTTACATATATATATAAAATCACTTTAATAGATTCAATAAAAATAATTTAAAAATAAAAGAATATCCTATAATAATTAGTGGGTCTGCTGCTAAAAAATTCTTATTATCTTTTATTGATTTGAACATGTTTCTGTCTAACATTCTGTTTTTTTTTTTTACATTTATATAAATATGTGTACTACTAGAAGCTCAGTGTGTGTGTGGGGGGGGGGGGGGGCGGGGGGGCGGTGGAAAGGTTCCCATCAGCCTAACCAGCACACTCTTGGAATCCAGGACCACTCAGGGGATGTTCAACTGTCAGTTTAGGCCTGATCCCTGGCCTAAACCAGCAGTTTGGCACACTCTCGCAATCTGGGACTGCTGGCTCCTAACTGCTCACTTGTGTGGTTGCTCTTAACCACTTGCCTTCCTGCCTGCCTATGAGACTGTCTCTAACTGCTCTGCCTGACTGCCTGATTTCCCCTAACTGCTCTGTCTGCCTGCTTAATCACCCTTAACCATTCTGCCTGACTGCCTATTGCCCTAACCACTCTGCATGACTGCCTACCTGATTGCCCCTAACTGCTCTCCTGCCTCCCTGTTCCGTGCATGCTATAGTGATCAGATGTTCTGCCATTTGGTTAATTTACATAGAATTTTATTATATAGAATATGTTCTAGTCTGCTGGAAGTATCCTAGAACATTCTCTCCTACCCTTGCATAGTCATCTTCTCCATCATGGTTAATTTTTCTTTGGTAAACATAGTTTGCTTTAAAATGTTATTGAATTATTATAAAAATAGAATTGTAAATGTAGTGATATTTTGAGTCTAGATTCTTAAACTCAACATCTTGGGTTTTATGCATCTACTAGAGGCCTGGTGCACAAACTTGTGCATGGGTGGGGTCCCTCGGCCTGGCTGGTGGTCAGGGCTGATGGAGGCCAGCTGGCGAAGGAGGAACAACAAGAGGGCTCCAGAGCATGTCCAGCCCTCTTGCCCAGTCCCCATTGGCTGGACCCCAGCAGCAAGCTAATCTCCTAGTTGGAGTGTCTACCCCTGGTGGTCAGTTCATGTCATATTGACCGGTAGAGCAGTCTACGGAATTGCCAACTGATCAGTTGGATACTTAGCCTTAGCATATTATACTTTTATTATATAAGATACTTCATTTTTAATTATTACTGTATAGTATTTCAAAATATGAATATATCTTACTAGTATATTATTTGTAAGTGTTGACTGACATGTCAGCTGTTTTTTCCAGTTTAGGATATTTTTACAGCACTGTTATTCATATTCTCATACGTATATAGTCACTTCTATTCAGTAAATACCTAATCAATAATTTGTGATTCATAGAACAAGCATATCTGCCTTTGGAGAATACAACTTTAGCACTGTGAGAGTTAGTGAGATCTTTAAACTTTATCATCCAGGTAGGGCATGTGTTTGCGTGTGTATGTCTTATGTACAAATAATTGAAGTATTAATTTTTATTTTACTGATGATGAATTATGGCAAGCACCTTTTCACTGATTCTGGACAATTTGGATATTTTCTTTAGCACAGGTTTTCAAGTCTGTTGTCATTCTTTTTAAATTTAAAATTTTGAGCTTTTCTTAATAATATAAGAAGTTTTATTTCCTTATTTATTTTTATTGAATTCATTGGTGTGATGTTGGTTTATAAAACCATACAGGTTTCAAGTGTAACACATCATCTACATATTGCATCAGTTATGTGACATTATTGTGAAACTATCCATTAAGTGGCTTGTCATTTTTTTTTCTTCATTGTGTCTTTGAATAGAAAAAAAAATCTTAATTTGAATTAAATTAATTTTTATTATTTTTCTTTTAATGTTTACTTTCTCTTTAAATACCCCAAACTACATAAGAAATCAAGAAAAATATTTTATTGTACTTTATTCCAAAATATTTTATTTTTGTTCCTGTAATATTATCAACCTTATATATCTTTGTGTTTGGTGTGAGGTAGAATATCAATGTTATTTTCTCTCAATAAAAAATGTTATTTTTTAGCATAGCCTACTAAATATATTTTCTGATTAATTTCTGTGGAGATACACATATTTACATGTTATACATTAGGTGGTTGTATATTTCTGAAACTTTCTGATTTTTCTAATATGTTCCACTATATTTGTATTAGTTCAACTTTATTTTAATTACTGATGTTTCATAATAAATCTTGATACCAAATGATAAGAATTTATTAATTTTGTTCTTAGTATTCAATATTTTCTTGATTAATGTAAATTCTTGGCATTTACATATACATTTTATAATATATATGTCAAATCCCATGCAGCAGAAAAAAAAACATAAAAGCAAAAACAATGGAATACTTACTAGAATTATAATGTATAATTTGGAGGTAACTGACAACGTAAAATATATAATCTTTAAAATCAGGAACATCATGGATCGTGTTATTTATTTATTTTACTTCGGTAATATTTTGTAGTTTATATTGCTGTTTTAATAGTATCTTGTAAATACTTCATTTTTATTTCAGTTACTTGGTGTTTTTGATGAAATCTCCTTGGACATTATGAACCATGCATGCCCTGCCAATGATGTCCTGGACCTTATGATCACTCTTCTAGGTCATAACAACTTAGCATGAGACAACTGGATATTGCATTGATGATATTACAGGCCAACCCTTTTATTCTACTTGATATAATCATTGTGATATAATTTATGACCCAGAGCTCTTTTTAGTTTCAGTCTGAGGCTAGATTTCTAAAATCACCTCTTTGCCTCCTCTCAGCCTCTATCAAACCTGTTCACTGAAAACAGATAGCACAAAAATCTCTACTTGTGGTTTTACTTTGGAGACTAATCTACATTTAATCCACTTAGTGATTAAGCTAAATTGAGATTGGGATGCAATTTAAGTAAGATTCAGTCTACCTTATTTATCTTCCTCAGAAGATTCCTTCATGGTTTCAATTATGTTCTTGCGGACCACTGCTTTGAAAGACTGCAGAGTATTTACTACACAGATAATATGATTTTTAAATTAAGTTGATTGGAGTGAGATCAATTAATAAAATTATATAGTTTTTCAAGTGTACAAGTCTATGATACATCATCTATGTGTTACATTGTGCATTTACTAACCAAAATCAAATTTTGGGAGTTACTTTGTTATAAATCATGAGACTGCAAAGTATATATCTATGTCTATGTCTATGTCTATATCTACATCTATATCTATATCTATATCTATCTATATATCTACCTATCTATAACTATATATATAAAAGGCTAAGTGACAAATCGAACATCCATCTGACCACCCAACTGTCCGACTAGCTGGTACACTTGATGCACACTGGCAATTTAAAAAATAAAAGTTGACTTGTGCATGCGTGATGCATATAAAGCTCTCGCTGATGCCAATCGCACACATGTTTTAGTATAAAGGGATATATTAGAAAAAGTTTAATCAATTTATTAGTCTTTTTTTTTATCAAAGTTGTTTTTATGTAATGTATGTGTTGCTTTTATATGATGTTTTTATATCATGTTTTTGTTTTTATATAATGTCTGTTGTTATATCATGTTATTTTTATTTATTAATCAACTTATATATTATTTTGATATAAATTTTCCAAAAATTTTTTCTTTCATCTCTGACAATTCTATTATAGAGAAAGGGAAAATAGTGATATTAAAATATTTCTTCTAATTAAATTCTTTTCAATGTGCAAGAATCCATGTACCAGACCATTAGTTTACTATAATTTGTAAAGGTTTTAGCTCAGTTTCCCCAAATTTACACATTGTCCTGAAGTTCAGCATAAAGTATATGAAAAAAAATGTCTATCTGCTTTAGAATTTTTTAGTTGTAATCTTTTATGCCAGCCATGCCAGCTCCATAGCTTATTTCCCCTAGTAATAATATCTTCCTGATTAGGATCATCCTGAATTTAAAATAGATATAATGGAAAAATTTAAACCAGCAAGAATAATACCTGAGTTGTATCTCTATAGGAGTTAACTTTCATGAGAGAAAACTTAAAACTAATATTTTTCTTTCATTAACAATAAGCAATTCATATATTATATTTAAAAATGCCATTTTTAAGACTCATGTAAAAATATCAAGGTAAATTTATACTTGTTTGGTCATCTGTTTACATCTTATTAGATTACTAAAGGTCTGTTGCATAAAATTCGTTCATAACAGGGGAGGGAAGTGTTCCTCAGCCCACCCTCACCCTGTCCAATCTGGGACATCCCTCTCATAATCCAGGACTACTGCCTCCCAACTGCTTGGCTACCTGCCAGCCTGATCACCCCCTAACCACTCCCCTGACAGTCTGATTGATGCCTAACTGCTCCCCTGCGAGTCTGATTGCCCCTAACTGCCCTCCCCTGCAGGCCTGGTCACCCCTAAGTGCCCTTCCCTTCAGGCATGGTTCCCCCTCAACTGCTCTCCCCTGTAGGCCTGAGTCTCCCCCAACTGCTCTCCCTTGCAGGCCTGATCCCTCCCAATTGCCTTCCCCTGCTGGCCATCTTGTGGTGGCCATCTTGTGTCCACATGGAGGCAGTCATCTTTGACTACATGGGGCAACCATCTTGTGTTAAGTGATGGTCAATTTGCATATTACTCTGTTACTAGATAGGATAACTTCTTATGAAATTAAAATAGAATTTTTATAAAATAGTTATTATATATGTAACTCACTAGGGGTTCATTTGCCTTAATTAAAATGGCTCCCCTAATTATAATGAAATATTTGTTTATATCTTAAATATTATTCAGTCATTTGCAAACATTTATTGAGCAACTGAATTATATCAGTGAACAAAGCATATACAAAGCCCCACCATCATGAACCTTACCTTCCAGCTGGAAAAACAGACTGGGAATATTATAAAAAAAAATACAACAACAACAAACTACATTATGTAGCATGTCAGAGGTTGGTAATCATCTCAAAAAAATACACCTGACTTTGGGGGAGAAATGCTGAAATGGATGATAATTAATAGGTACAATTTAAATATCACATATACATCATTTTATCTCATTTCACTGGCTAATCACATGTAATGTATCTTTGTAAAGTATAGTTATGCCTCTAATTTGCAAGGGTTATCATCATCTACTCAGCCCATTAGGTAAATTGTATATCTTCTTTCTTTATAACTCCTTTTCTATTATCATGCTGCTCTTTTTTTCTTATATTGTCTGTAACTCTTTATATATAATATAGAGAGACCCACATTATCAATGATGATGTTTTTTTGATCTGAGAGAGATATATTGTATCATTTTAAACATTTAATTATCTATTTTGTTATTATGGGTACTAGAAGCCCAGTGCACGAAATTTGTGCATGGGGTGGGGGTGTCCCCTCAGCGCAGCCTGCACCATCTCCAATCCAGAATTGGGCCTAAACTGGCACTCAGACATCCTTCTCACAATCCAGAACTGCTGAATCCTAACTGTTCACCTGCCTGCCTGATAACCCCTTACTGACCCCTCGATGGCCTGTTCACCCCTTACTGCCCTCCCTGCTGGCCTGGTTGCTTCTAACTGCCCCTCCTGCTTGCCTGGTCGCCCCCACTGCCCCCCACCAATCTGATGGTCCCTAACTGCCCTCCCTGATGGCCTGGTTGCCCCCATTTGCCATCCACCTACTGGGTCATCCCTTATACACCCTCACCCCAGCCAGCCTGGTTGTTTCCAGCTGCTCCCCCTGCTGGCCTGGTCACCCCTCACTATCCCCACTGCCAGTCTGGTTGACCCACACAGCTTGCTGCTCAGTCATTTGGTCTCCCCTCACTAACCCCCTCCCAGACTGGTTGCCCCACGTAGCCTGCTGTTTGGTTGTTACTGTGAGGATATCCTGGACAATTTTCAAATCACCCTTTTATTACTATATATTTTAAAATCAAGATGAACTACAGGTTATTTTTTTCAAATACTTTTCAGTATTGGTGGGGATAATCGTATTTTATTTTTATATATTTTTTATTGATGTCAGAGAGGAATGGAGAGGGAGAGAGACATAGAAACAACAATGGTGAGATAGAATAATTGATTGTCTGCCTCCTTTAGGCCCCCTACTGAAGATCGAGCCCACAACCCAGGCATGTGCCCTTGATAGGAATCGAACCTGGGATCCTTCAGTCTGCAGGCCAATGCTCCATCCACTGAGCAAAATCATCTAGGGCTCTATAATTTTAAATGATGAGATACATTGGTGGCTTTCTTAGTAAGAAGCATCCTTGTAGCTCTTATATAAAACCTAATTGGTCTTTATCATTAATTATTTTATTATTATGCTAAGATGTTTGTTAATATTATTTTTAGGATATTTGCTACAGTATTCATGAAATAATGTAATTGTAGAATTCTCTTTTTGATGAATATATTATCAAGTTTTATAATTAATGTTTTCAATTTTTTGCATATTTTTAAACACTACTGGCATCATTTTTCTTTAAAAAAGTTAGGAGGAATTACCTTGTAATAACATCTCATTCTGCTAACATCTTATTCTCTTGTGTGTGGTTTTTTGTTTGTTTGTTTTTGCAGGGGAATGTAGAAACTCTTTGACACTTTCCTTAATTCCAACAAAAGAAATTATTCTAAATTTTCTCTCTTCTCATGTTATTTTGAGAATTTTATTTTTAAGTAGTCAATCAATATAACCATTATTAGATATTAAAAAACATAAAAGTATTGCATAGTAATAATCAAAGCTTGTTTCAAATTTCCTTTTTTATTTGTATTTTTTTTTATTGAATTTAGATAGGGATGGAGGGGGGGAAATGGGGAGAGAGAAACATCAATGTGAAAGAGCTACATTAATTGGTTGTCTCTCATAGAAGGCCTGACCCAGAATTGAACTCAAAACCTAGGTATGTGCCCTGACCTGGAATCAAATTTGGGGCCTTATGGTGCATCGGATTAAAATCAATGAGCCACGGGGGCCAGGGCTCAAATTTCCTTTACTTATGAAACTATTTCTGCCATGTTAATTTTTTTTACTTACTGAACATGCACTCTGTAATATAAACAAAATAATTAAGGAAGTATACACAACAATCCTTAGAGCAAAGGTCATAGAGGAAATCCCATAAATGCAAGATCAATAGAAAGTTTGCAGGTCCCCCATTTCTTGTAAGGTATCCCAGAAAGATCCAGGATTGCTAGAATTCTGTCTCCAGAAACAAAACCTGATTGACTGTGCAGTTTTGAGTTTTATTGGGGACACACCAGTCCTTTTTTGTTACAAATAGGGGCCACCATTGAATAGCAATATGGTATGGTATAAATTTTGCTGTTACCTATAGAATAATCAATTCAGTTTTTATGGTTGTAGAGATACTCAACTCACTCCTGATAAAATCATCTGGGAGGCTATGGTTTACAGCTATATAAAATAGCAATTAGATGCAGGGTTAGCCATGGTAATATTTATGTTTGGGCAAAACACCTGTCTCTTTTCTTGCACTCTCAAGGATTTGAGGTATAAACCTATTAGCTGACTAGGATTTAATATGCAAACATCCTATATAATAAAAGGCTAATATGCAAATAAACCAAATGGCCAAACAAATTAACAACTGGTTGCTATGATGTGCACTGACCACTAGCAGGCGTGTGAAGAACATGGCAGGCACCTGCAGCAGGTGGCAGAGTGTGGAACGTGGTGAGTGGCAGCCATGGCATGATGATGGTAATGATGAGCAGCAGTGCCAGACCAAGGCAGGGTACTGGGTTGCTATCATTGAGGTGAGCCTCAGGTGATAACTGAATATTCTTTGCTCCCATTCACTGTAGTCCCACCTGGCACTTGCAACTGCTGACCGGCTCCAGCCCCAATCGCTAGGTGCTGTCAGAGGGTGCAAGCAGCAAATGCCTGCCCCCATCATCCCTCAGTGCTTCTCCATCTCCCTCTGCTGCTGAGGGGCACCCACTGCCGGCAATGGCCCTGCTTGCGCCTGCTGCCAGCACCAGCCCTGCTCACATACACAGCTAATGTTGGAGCTGACACACACACCTGCTGCCGGTGCCTGGTGCTGAGCCCAATTGCTCAATGCTATCAGCAGGTGCAAATGGCAGCTGCAGGAGTGGGGCTGCCAGCAGACAGGGGATAGGAGGCTGTGGTGGGAGAAGCCAGGCAGGGGCATGGAGGATGGGCTGAGACCTGCCCCTATGCCCAACACAGCCTTGTGGCCCACAATTCCGTTCAAGGTGCACAAATTTGTGCACGGAGCCCCTAGTCTATATATATAAAAGCCCAGTGAATGGAATGGCAGAACGACCATAACAACCAGAATGACTGGTGACTATGATGTGCACCGAGGCAGCCAACCAGCCTGATCTGGGCCCTGATTGCTTCTGCCCTCCCTAAGACATCCCAGCCCCTGATCAGCCCCCAACACCCAGCTTGAGGGTGGGGACATCCTGAAAACTACCTGCAGCCCCTCCCTTCAGGTAGCCCTGCCCCGGATTGGCCTGAAAAACCTGATCAAGGGTAGGGCCAGCCAGTAACCATCCACGATATCTTACCCCCATCACCCTGGCTCTATGGGCCCCCATTAGGGCAGGCTGGCTGCACCTCACCCTTGCATGAATTCATGCACTGGGCCTCTCGTGTTTATATAATAGGTTTTGGTGAAGTTTTATAGGAAGCTGATCATAAACGAGTAAGCCATTAGCTCTCACTCTTTCTTTTATTTATTTGGCCAAGTGGTGTTTAATTTATTTTAAATAATTTTTTTGTATAGATATTCTTAATAGTTTAATTTTCATTATGAAATGTAACAGCTAGCATTTTGAAAGTTTTTCTTTGTTTTATTTATGCTTTGAATGTGAATTCAAAAATGTCTAAAGTTTATGTTAGCAACATGTTTTCTTTTAATTTGCATTTATTTGCCACATGCTTGTCCCTCCTTTTAATTGTCAATCTTTATAAATTGTATTTTGAAAGGTTTATCTCTTCAATACAGCATACATTTTTTATGACCTCTATTATTTTTTCCAGTAGAAATTAACATTATTTTCTACTATATTTGTTTAAGAGAGTTTTTAGTAAATATAATTCTGGGATTAATTTTCTTTAGATTGTGGGTATATGTGTATTTTCTGATATTTAGAAATTCATGCATTCTTTTTATTTTATGTATTTATTTTTTATTCTTTAAAGTATGACAAATAGTAGTACATATGTTTTTCTTTTTCTCCCCATTGTCCTTCCCCCAGCCTCCCCTACTCCCCCAGCACATGTCCTTACATGCCCCCCCGCCCCAGTGTCTTGTATCCATTTGTTATGCTTATATGCATGCATACAAGTCCTTGTTTGATCTCTTACAGCCCCCACCCCCCACCCTCTCCATTCTTTCCCCTATAGTTTGATAGTCTGTTCAATGCTTCTTTGCCTCTATATCAATATTTCCCCCCTGTTTCTTTTCTTTAGAAAGATCTTACATCTGCATACTGGAAATAAATGTATAAGAACAAAAAATGTTTGAGTCTCAGTTTCAATGTCCAACTGTTCTGAGTCCCAGTTTCAATTTCAAATAGTTCCTTATGTGTACATGTCAGCAATGGTATCTGGATGGTGGAGATATGGTGACAATGCAGGTCCCACCCTCTCTGGTTTGGTCCTGGGCTGCCTGTAGCAACACACAGCTGCTGACTGCTAGCATGGCAAGGTGTCGTCAGTGTCTTCCATCTCTGGACTGTCTTCGCAGTTGGAACAGACCTGTCAGTTACTCATTGTTGAAGGAATCCATATGGTCTTGGAGTTGTTTTCTGAAAATATGCAAGTATATTCTTGACCAAAAGTTAAGGGATCTTTTCTGTAAATTAGACTTGGGATTCTTTTTATTTTGCCCAAAGGATTTTCCTTTGGCTTATTTTGACATCATGTGTGTTCTTCATGGGGGTCCTGCTGTTGGCATTATAAATGGAAGTTACTTTTCTGGAGTAAGAATTTTCGAGATGTGATTTACTTATAAGATATTTTTCTTTACATGATGTTACCCCACTATCCCCCTCCTTTTTGGATTAATGGGGGCTTTTGGAAATTTTATATTGCAGTCTTCGTAACTTTAAATTTTAAATTTGCACACAAATATGACTGCTTTAGATGTTAGGCAATTTTACCATGAGATGAACTACTAATAGAAATTTTATTTATTTAATATTTAAAATATTTAAAAATATTTAAATTTTATTTAATATTTTAGGAACAGCTTTTTGTCAACTACACTTAAATTTTCTTGAGTATTAACTTATTTTACTTGGCCAATTTAAATTAATCTGAAAACTTGATTACTATTTTACTGTCAATTTTAATACTCAAGCAGAAATCTTAGAATACCCTGTAAATATTAGTGGAAAGGGATATTTGCATTCTTGAGTAGGCCCTGAGCATTCCTGGTACTAGAATAAATTTAGATATAGGGCAGCTGTTGCTAGCCAAGTATCTGTCTGTAACCTGGGTCCCTATCTGAGCTGTCATAGGAGGTGAAGCAGCCATGGGGACAGGAGACCTCCCTCAGAAGGGGTGAGAGTTCAGGCCCCTGCAAGGTTAGTGGGTGAGGGTCTGTGCCCCACCTCTTTTGACCTTTTAGTTCTCTCCTGTTGGCCCCTCTGCGACTGTGCCTGTCTTAGATTGTTCCTTCCCCAAGGAATCTTACCCGTCTCTGGCTAACCAGCCATCCTCCAGGGCCAAGCAGGGTGATGTGAGGTTCAGTTCTGTCTCCTTTGTAGTCTATGCCCCCATGGCCTCCACACCAAGCACCTGCCTTGGGATTTCCTCGCCTGCTGGCAGGGTCCCATTACTGATCACATATCTCAGGGGACTCAGGTGTCTTCTCCAGGGAGGGCCCAGCTCACACCATTAGATGAGAGACAGATCCATGGTGCCAGCCACCCAGAGGCTTCAACCACAGCTTGAACTGAAAGCTCAGGCAACAGCTGTGTGTATTTGGATAGTGAGAACAGGGTCCCTCTTGGCAAAAAGGGCAAGAGGGACCAATATAGAATGCTCAAGTGCCTTCCCAGTGCCTTAATTCCTTCTGAAAGGGATTAATTCCTTTCCTATCCTTTTTTAAATTGCTGCCAAAGATTCAAATATTTAGTTTGTAAGTTTCATTGGGATAATTGTACAATATGCTATGGTCAAATATAAAAAATTACAATGACATAGTAGAATAATATCATGTAAGGGTATTATGGTGTCACAGGAGATTAAAGGGGGCCTAGCCTAAGGACTGGTATCTATAAGAGATGACAAGCTCTAGGCCATGTCAATTCTTCATGCATTCTTATTATAGTGGTTAACTTTTAAAATTATCTTCATCTAATACCCTTACTCTGATCATTCGTTTTATAAAGCTGTTATTGTTAAGCAATGATCAATGTTTAAATTAGTGGATTTTCTCTTCTTCCACTCTTCACTTTGCCACTTACTCATTAAATATACATTGAGTGTCCAGATTATTATGATCTCTGAATGCATAAAAATCTGGTCACTTAGTTTATATCCTATATAATAAAAGGTTAATATGCAAATTTTTCCCTTGACCAGAAGTTCAACCAGCAGGTAGGCCAGCCAACCGCCCATGTCCCCACCCCTTGGCCAGTCTGGCTGGACCTCACCCATACACAAATGCAATTTTCTGAGTGGCCAGGTTATTGTACATTCAGAGACCATCCGGCCACTCAGTGTATGTTTACACATTTCAAATGAGAGTCGCATTTTTTATACCTCAACTTATTCACAGAAGAATTACCATATATAACCACTTAACATTATATGTCAGATAGATTTATTTGTTTTGAAGCATTATTTATTTTTCCAGACAAATATTTTCCTCTTCTCAGTTTTTTAATTATTTTAATGGAAATACTACCATTAGTATATTTATTGGAATATTGACTTTAACCTCTGCCTACTCTCTTATATTTAGTCATCAATTTTTATTCTTCTTGCAAAATATATCTTTTGCCCATCATTTGATTTCCATTTTCATTACTGTCAACAGAGATTAGGGCCCTGTTAACTATCATTTACTAGTATTTACATTTCCAAATAATTTTATAATATTTATCCTTGACTTTATCCATTCCTATACTCCACTGTGACATAAATTATACTAATGTACACTCTGCCTAAAGTGTTTATTTGATTCTCATCAAATGTTAGAAATATTTTAACCTTCTTAACTTCATATTTAAAATTCAATTTATTATCTTCTTCACATATATTTCATAGGTCTGATGTCTTAGGTCTGGCTAAAGTTTTACCTTTGCTGTGAATTTTTGTCAGTAATTCAGATTCAATATTCACTATTTTAATGCTTCTTTTAAATAATACACATTGTTCTTATTCCTTGGGAAAGGGACCATGTTTAGTAAGTTCCTGGCACAAAGTAAGGACTCAATAATCATTTTGAATTGAATAATGCTTTATATTAGAACTATTTCTGCACTTATTTAAACTTTCTTTTGCAAGAATTTAAAGTCCTTGATGCTCTTGAATATGTCATATTCATACTCACGTCTCATTTTACTCAATAATTCATGGCATAAATGTGCAGATGAATAATTCATTATCTTAAGTGACTTTTTTCCCCCACTTCTGTCCATTATCTAGAGACATTTACCAACTTGAGATTGTTTCAATTTAGCCTACCCTGAATTCTTCATTCAAATTGTTGATTCAAACACAAGTCAACCATTTGTTAGATGTTTGGTTTTTTAACTCTAAATTCATATTGTTCAAATATATATATATATATATATATATATATATATATATTAACATAATTTGAAAAATTGAAGCAATTCAATAATTGAATAAAAAGAAGAGATTTTCTGAAACATTTTAAAAATGTATTTGTATATATTTATCCTTATTAAAGACTAGTCCTAGTTTTTTGGGTAGTGTGTGTGTGTGTGTGTTTTTTAATATAGATAATTAAGCATTTGAAAAAAATGCATCAATTTTCATTATTCAGCTTTTATATCATAATTTATTATAAGTCAAAAGGATACAAATTTTCTACATATAAGAAATTTTAGATTTATTTAGTAAATCTGAAGCATTATAAGATATTCCTAATTTTCTAAATGCAGTTATATAAGCAAATCATCATTAAAACGTTTATTTTAATAATTCAAATGTTCCAAAAATTCATAAAAAGTTTAGCTTTCATTAAAATTATCTATTACTAAGGTCAGACTATTTTAACCATTAAAATCTTCATATTATTTTAAATGTCCTTGAATTTTGACAGAAAGCTACCTCATTAAATCAAGTTACTGTATATAATAAAACCTCCTAACTAATCTCTAAATAGTTACAGGAAAGTGTTCCTTTTTATTTATTTATTTATTTATTTATTTATTTATTTATTTATTTATAATCTTTTTGTTGAAAGTATTTTTCTGCCATTTACCTCTCCTACCTAGCCCCTGCCTGCCACCCCAGGCTTTTACCATATATGAGTTAATTGGTTGATGTCTTTTCAACCCCCCTCCCCTCTCCTGCTTTCCAAAACTCTGATGTTTGACAGTCTGCTCTGTGCTTCTATGTCTCTGGGTCTATTTTTTTTTAATATGTAAAAGGAATGAAATAAATCTTATTTCGAGATTAGCAAGAAATCTTTACAGACTACCAAAATATTCATTTTAAATCATCACTTTCAATTACACATTTATATAAACAACTAAGATTTTCTATCATGCCATGCAGGTCAAAACTTCTGACTTCAGAGAAAAAAAAATTAGTATTAAGAATCTCCTTCAATCATTAAAATGATTATCCTTTCTCTAAAAACAAAAGCCAACAAAAACCAACTCATAGACACAGACAACAATATGGTGATTACCAGAGAGAAGGGAGTGGGAGAGGTAGAAGAGGATTAAGGGGGGAATAAATCATGATTAAATATGAGGTGGTGGGAAAAGATTTGGCTTTGGGTGACGGGCACATGGTCCTACATACAGATTTTTTAAATTAGTACTCCACACATGTAACTTATATGTTTATGTTGACTAATGTCACCCCAATAAAATTTAAAATAATTTTTAAAAAAGAGATATATGAAGACAAAAAATGAGGCTTGACTTGGGTTGATGAACACACAATACAATATACAGATGGTGTATTATAAAATTGTACACCTGAAACCTGTCTGATTTTATTAAGCAATGTCATCTCAATAATTAAGTAAAAAAGAAAAATAAAGAAAATCACTGCTCTAGAACTTTTATTTTTAAGTTATGATAAACTATGCTTTAAATTAATTCTGTTATTGAAATCTGATGGACAAAAAGGCTTATCTTAGAAAGAGAAAATTGGTACAAAATATATTGTTTATCTAAACATTTAACAATCTATAGTTTGAACAACTTTTACTAGTAATCCAATGTCCACAATTCAATTTAGTGTTAATTACTAAGCAAACAATCCTGTTAATTAAGCATTCAATTTATGAATATATATGAATATCATCACTGTGCCATTGCAGAATAAATAAGACACTCTGTACTGTTTATATGGCCAAGTAACTACTTTTTCAATCATAATAGAACTTTTATCTTATATTATTTTAATGATTAATTTTTACAAATCAAATTTATAATATTGCTGCTATTCTTTTATTAAAATAAATGAAAGGGAATATATTGGATTTATACTCTCTAAATTTAATATTATTGTGGAGTAATAAAATATTATTTATAATCTTTTGTTTAAATTTATGAATCAATTTTATGTGAAAAGAATATAATTAGGAAGCAGCTCTTTTTATAAGTAGTGAAATATTTTTCTTTGATTTCCTAAATCTTGATTATTTCCTATTTATCTATGGCCACACTTGACTAAAACTTTGCAAACAAGATAATAAGTCTTTATTTGAATATCTATAGTTCTTGATTTCAGAAAGAAAGGGAGAGGGAGAGAGAGATAGAAACATCAATGATGAGAAAGAATCATTGATCAGCTGCCTGCTGCACGCCCCCTCCTGGTGACGGAGACTGCAACCCAAGCATGTGCTCTTGGTCTGAATCAAACCCAGAACTCTTCAGTCCATAGGACTACATTCTATCCACTGAGCCAAACCAGCTATTATCCTATATAATAAAAGGTCAGTGACCATTATGATGTAATGTCCTGAACGACCAATCAACCACTTGCTATGAGATTCATTGACCACCTCTCATTCCCTTCCCTCATCCTGCAGACTCTGATCACTGGATGGACAATGGGAACCATGGGGAACCAGGGTGAGTGGCAGCGGAGCAGGACTGGGGACTGGCGAGCAGGCAGAACAGCAGACGTCTTGGTCCCGCCCCTCATCTATACAGGCTTCAATAGATTACCAGATGGCAAATGGGGAACTGGGGTGAGTGTGGACAGCAAGGTAGGATTGGGGATTGGTGAACAGGCTAGGCCTAGAAACCCTGACCCATGCACAATTTTTTTGTGCTGAGTCTTTAGTTTATTTTATCAGATTCCTTCAGACTTCATACAGCAGCCTGAGATAGGATAAACTCTTTGTATATTAGCTAATTTGTACCTTTGATTTCAGTGAATTAAAAGGATTTGAGATTAATCGACTATTTTCACTGTCTTTTTAAATATTAGTAATAATAGAATCTCAGCTTTTGCTTTAAAATATATTCTGAATTTATTCAAGGTATATCCAGTGTGCCTGGCAAAGGCAACTAATCAATTCAAACTATTTATAATTATTTTTTTTTAATATAAGAGAACCAACATGTATACTTTGGTGTCCAAATTGAATTACTTTCGAATGAATAAATTATAACTGAATATTTCTATTCCCTTTAAAGAGTTATGAATTTGGCATTTCAACAAAATACCAACTTTTTTTTCTTTTGTATTATTGATTATAATAGTTAGTGAATAGCTCTTTTATATGTATATTGCTATAATAAATTACTGGTGTTATTTCCAGTTATTAATATATGAGAGATCTAATGCACAAGATTTGTGTAAGGGATTTGGCCCCCACAACTGCAGTGGCTGCCTCGGCCCTGCTCACCAAGGTGGCCATCTGTGCCTTGGCCCCTGCCCACCATGGCAGCTGTGGGCCTCTGCCTCGGCCAACCCCACTGGGGCTTCATCCGGAAGGAAGGATGTCCAGAAGGATGTATGGTCTAATTAGCATATTATTCTTTTATTATTATAGATAAAATATCACAATAGTTCCCAAACTATCATAAGGATTATTTAACAATACATATTTTAATACCTTAGATATAAGAGTCACAGCATATGATGTCCAATACTCTTTAAGTATTTTGAACCTCTTGAGAAGCAATTATTATTTTTGAATTAGTTGAATGAACTCATGTTTTGTAAGTAATACTTAATTTAATTCCAATACTATACAATAAAAGCCCAGGGACCAAAATGGCAGAATGACTAGAACAACCAGAGACTAGAACTACCCAGGCCCCTTGCCCAGCTGACCCCGACACTCAGCTGAGACTCTCACCCCAACTGTGGTGTTGCCAGCCTGCAAACTGCCTGCAGCCCCTTTCCCAGCCAGCCCTGCACCTCAGTGGGGACTCCCACCTTGACCTGGGACCGCCATCAGGGCAGGCCATCCAGTCCCCTCCCATGCACTGGGCCTCTATCCTTTATAATAAAAGGGTAGTATGCAAATTGACCCTGTTGGCAGAACAACCAGAACAACCCTAAACCAGTCACTATGACCTCTTGGTCCCTTTCCCTAGCTGGCAGGCTCTGATCACCTGATGGTGAACAGGAAACTGGGGGTGGGTGGTGGGGGATGTGGGTGGTGCAAGGCCAAGGCCCCTGCCCCCCTGGTTGCCCACAAACAGAGAGTGACCCGCATCTGGGGCAGGACTGGTGAGTGCGTGTAACAGCCAACTTCTCGGTCCCTTCCCCTGGCCATCGGGCTCCGCTTTCCCGATGTTGAACAGGGAACTGGAGGGGAGGGCAGGGCTGGCTGCACGCAGCCAAGGAAGATGGGCCTGATTGCAAACCCCGCCTATGGACTGTACCCAAGCACAAATTTTGTGCACTGGGCCTCTAGTAACAGTGTAATAAAGCAGATATTATTACTTCACAAATGAGATAACTTGTTGCCAAAAAAGAACATACTAGCTTAAGGGAACAGAGAAAATAATTAATAGAACACGAGTTTTCCTTTTGTTGACGACAAACCTGGTGCTTTCAACCTCAATATGCATCCTAGAGACAATCCAAAACAGATATGCAAATGCTACTGAGAGAGCACATCTTTATTGGAGAAAACTTTAATTCTTCTATATAACAAATTATTAAAACTACCTATTTTCCCAACTAATAAATATTAGGGCATTTAACAAAACTTATGTTTATCAATATTCAAAGCAATTTCAAATTCCCAATGTCAACTTGATCTACCCCTAGATATCTCTTAATGGAAGCTCTACCAGGCATTAATAAAGCCTTACTCTAAAATATGTTGAATCTCAAGCCAAAATGACACATTAATCCAAAATTTTTATGAAAACATGTAATACATTTAAAATAATGAATTAAACAGGCATATGATCTCTACAAACATTATTTCAGAAATTACTTTTATGTGAATTCACTTGTCATAAACTGAGTGTGAAATAGAAAAATGCTATTTATATTTTGAGTAAATCAATGAAGGAATATTTCTGATGATGATGCATTAAGATTTGTTTCTTTTAAAAAGATTAAAGTATACTTCCAGAAAATTCACATGTGTGATTATTTTAAATGCAATGACTATTCATAAACTGATAAACCCGAGAAAAAGAGAATCCTGATAAATATATTACTATCAGTACCAGAGAAACTCTATCCCCTCTGATGCTTTCTATCAGCAATAACACTACATGATTACAAAAGTATAAGTTATATTTACATAATTTTATAAAAAGGAGACACACACTTTTGTGTCTAGGTCTCTAAATCAGTATTATGTCTATGACCTTTACCTATTGCATGCAGTGGAGTCAAATACTCACACATCACTATACCACACACTCTTGGTATCACATACAGTAATTTGGGGAGTGGGAAAGGGAAGACTAAAAAGCAGAGAAGTAGTAGAGTGTCTGCAGCCCATATAGATGGTAGAGTATTTATTTCTAAACTAGTGGTATAATAAGGCCACAGGCAACACCTAGTTTCTCTATATTTGACCTTGGGTGGTAAGCACATGGTGCAATATACAGAACTTGTAACATAGAAACCCACACCTGAAACTTCTATGTTTATGTTGACCAATGTCATCCCCATAAATTTATTAAGTAAAACAACAATCAATATATCACTTGACTCTTGCTCAGAAATAGCATTAGTATGTGGGCCCACCAGTAGTAAATGAAAAGTTTAGTTTGTTTACATCCTTCCTAAGACTTGTTATATTCTGCCATTTTCATTGCTTATTTGGATGACCATGCAGTCATTGAATTATGATGATGAATGAAATTGATCATAATTTTTGTATATTTATTGGCCAACTAGAGGCCCGATGCACAGAGTCATGCAAGAATGGGCCCTCCTTCCCCTGAGTTCTGGCACTGCCTTCGCTCTGTCTGGGAGCTGCCATTCTGCCTTCCCATGCTGCTCAGAGGCCTGGAGCAGCTGGGTGGTGCAGAACGCCTGTGTCATTGCCATGGAGACAACACAAGCATCCCTCCCCACTCCCAGCTGCTCAGAGCCTGCTTATGCAAATTAAACCACTATCTTTGTTGGGTTAATTTGCCTACTCACTTCTGATTGGCTGGTGGGCATCATGAAAATACAGCCAATTAACATGTTACTCTTTTATTAGTGTAGATTTGAATATTATCTTCTGTAAATTATTCAATCATTTTTCTCTCCAATTTTCTATTACTTTTTATATTTATTTTACTTATTTATATTATATAAAATTTTATTGGGGTGACATTAGTCTATATGAACATATAGGTTACTTGTGTGGATTACTAATTTACAAAATCTGTATATAGGACCATATGCATCTTTAACAATATATGCTGGTTATAAATCCTTTGTTGAATATCCAGTGCAAATTTTGTTTTTAATTCTAAGGCTTTTCTTTGCAGTTTATATCTGTATGTGAAGTTATATAAAACATAAGTGATTATGTAAGTGGAGGTCAAAGGAGTCTTAAGCTTGCCTTGCCTGTCATCACCCAGGCAAAAAGCAGAAACAGGAATGGGATTACATCAATTATAATTCAATTTTTTATTTATTGTTAGTTTTATCCAAAAAATATGTGTCCTTCCCAAGCAATACAGCTATTCTATATTCTCCTAAATGAAATTCATATTTTTTCCTTTTTCTTTTTCTTTTTTTTAGTATGATTGTGTGTACGGTAATTTATGATGGAAGATGATTTTCAAAATTCTCATTTTTTATATAAATAGCCAGATGATCTGTCATGTTAAGATCTGTCATGTTAAGATTAACATGTTACTCTTTTATTAGGGTAGATTTCAAAAAGCCATATGAAGTTTGTCTTCAAATATATGAGGGAGCTAGTCCATATTTAAACCTTTTCTCTTCGCTCTGCTCATGACAAAGTCACTGCACACATCAACTACTGGACATGGATGAGAGCATAGGATTTATTTCTTGTTCACCCTAAACTGAAAATAAAGCGCCTTGGATATCCCACTAACTATGCCAGTAACATCCTCCAGATATGTTCAGCTTGAATGGGTCCCCATTTTTATTTATATCTTTGTTTGTTTGTAAGGTTGTCAAAATTATGAATTTGAGGGTATTTGCAAATACTGTCAGGACAGAAATTGTCATCTGTGCATGCACTCATCTCTGGGTTCTGTTTTTCTCTTAATTATTTGGTTGGGCAAGTTCTAGTTTTCTTATGTTAAGAATATTACAGAAATGTATTATAATGTAGTATTTTTATTCATTGCATTGACAATGAGAGAGTTGATTTAGAGTCCAGCAAGTCCAACTCCAGAAACAGAAGTTATTCTGTGTACTCCTTTTACCTGGTACTAGAGGTCCAATGCACAAAATTCATGCACTGGCAGGGTCCTTAGTGGCTGCCAAATGCTGGCGGGACCTCCTGCTGCTGCTGTCACTACCATCACCACCACCACCACCACCACCACCACCACCACCACCACCACCTCTGCTGCCACCACCAATCAGGGCCTCCCTTCCTTCTGTCTGCTGGCCTCAACCCCTGGTTGAACTCCTGGACAACTCCCAGTTGAGGGGACAATTTTCATACTACGCCTTTATTATATAGGATACTCACAGCACTAAGTACAGTATCTTTCTACCTTAGGTTTTGATAAACACCTTTTGAATAAATCCAACATTGTTTATGCCCTTGTTGATTCTACTAGAGGAAAAAAAATCTCTATATTTTGTCATCTGTATGTATGTGTACAGAAACAACTTACATTAAAACAGTTGTTGGTATAAGTGAAAGGTTGCTATCTAAGAGCTAGTATTTAGCTTGCTTATATTAAGATATTATTAATAAAAATAAACCAGACAGACTTGATTATAATTTAGTAGTGTGATATGAGTTAACAGAAAAAAAGAGTTATATTTTTCAGGCAGTTTCTCATTTCCCATTAGAAATATTTATATATTGCTTCTGAAGATGCAATATATTAAACAGGGGTATGATAGGCTGGTTTTAGTAGCACTTAAGCAATTAAAAGAAAACATTCTTTTTATATTGAGCACTAACAATAAAATATAACTAGCCTAATTAATAAAAAATATAAACATATATACATATATAAATATGTTAAGAAACAATATGCTAAAACTAGTGTGCAATTATGTGAAATAATCTTTTTTAATATTTTCCCTTAATTATGTTTACTTCTGATAGATAAACAAAGGGGAATTAGAAGGCACACATGTATGTTTAATGTTTACTTATTAACAACTGAAAAATCAAATTATTTAAGTAAAAATTACTTTCTCATACCCACCAAATGTCTATTTGTAGAAAAGAAAGAATTTATATCTTGGGGTTAACTCTATGATAGACACACAATTTGAGGTTGAACCTCTGGTCAAACATCCATTCATCCTCATTATGTAAATAAATATAGACTAAATAAGTTAAATAGCATAATAAAATTATAGTGTATGTGATTATGTTTTGAAAAATATATTGTTTTATTTGAAATATGGAAAAGGTTAGAAACTGCTTCAAGAAAACTAGAGTGTAGGTTCTAACACAAACTCACAAAATTCACAAGTAATGTTTTTGTCAAAATTTAGTGTCCATGATAATACAGAAGCTAACTAGTCATTTCAAAAGAAAAGGAAAACGTTCTTAAGTAGTAAACATAAATTACTTCCTAATAAGTAAATTTGCTCACTATGTTAATCCTCTTCTTTAAAGTTCAATAAAAGATACTCCTTATGGGAGCCAAATGTTTGTAGCCAGTCAGTAAATAAACTAGGTCAGATTTTGTTTAACTTTATTTATTTTTCACTAAATGAAATGATAGCCCTGATAAAAACAGAAAAGCTACAGAATCAAACCGAGTCAGGTCTAAACTAATAAATTAATGGAAACACTCTTTATCTACCTTTAGACTATTTTTAATAAGAAAATTTAAATAATAACAAAATAGTTCTTTGTATCTTTTATAAAACAAAGTAACCTCTTTATTATATGTGTTCACTCTTGGTATTTAGTCATAACAGTTAAAGCAATAGGCTGGGAAAACTTCCCAAGTTGCTTTTAAAAGCAAAACAATCTATAATAATAAAAGCGTAATATGCTAATTAGACTGGACAGCCAAACAACCTTCCGGACATTGTTCCAGATGTCCTTCTGAACAAAGCCATTGTGGTGGGGCCTGAGGCAAAGTGGTTATGGGGTGATTAGGCAGGAAGGAGAGTGGTTAGGAATGATCAGGCAGACAGGTAAGTAGTTAGGGGCGATCAGGCAGGCAATCAAGCAAGCAGTTAGGAGCATTCCCAGATAATAAAAGGGTGAGGAGGATGCCCTCCTGTACACAAATTTTGTGCACTGGGCCTCTAGTGCACACACACTTTGTTATAGACTTCCCTTGGCAAACTTGATATTGACACATCTCAAGAAGGTATTTAAACGTTGTGTCGGTCTCCAGCGGAAGAGATTTTGGTGTTGGGCCCTTGTGACAGCTGATTTCAAAAAGCATTTTTATTTTCAACTTAGTTATATTACCCAGAAGTAAGAGATTTGCATACTACGCTCTCAAAATAGCGACAGATCCTCCAGCACCTGAAGTAATAAAGAACCTGAATTGAGGTGTGCTATACTATAAGCTGTCAAATTATTATGAAGAATGTGCCATCATCCATTTACTACATGAAGCATATATTTTTATCATCCATTATGATTCAATTATGGTCATTTACATTTCACACCTGAAAGTTATTTATACTTAAAAATACCCCATGATTAGAAATGATATGCAATTAGAGAACTCTGTTCATGACACCTGAGCTAGTTGTTTTCCTTAACACCATTAGAAACATAAGCAATTCGGTAACTAGTTCATATTAACCTATTTTTTATGAAAAGATCAATATTTACTTATAATGTGCTCTGGGTCCTTCTATTTAGGTTTCCTGATTATGATTTATTAGGACTCTTAAATATATCATGCCTATTACCTTTCACTATAGGTATTTCTCAGTGATTTTTAGAATATCCTCAGATTTTTATATTATGAAGTAGCTTTACAGCTGTGAGTACATGAAACAGTTTATTCTTATATTGCTACTTATTAATTACTAGAGGCCAAACGCACAAAATTGGTACAAGAGTAGGTCTTCCTTTCCTCCGGCTGCCAGCAGGCACCTGGGACCCTGGCTTCCCTCACAGCCTTGGCTTTATCTGGAAGGATGCTCAGCCTAATTAGCATATTACACTTTTATTATTATAGACTTTGTTATTTATATTACACCTGTAAATCCACTCTTGCCCACCCCTGCATATTTATGTATAATCATATATACTATCATGTATAATAAAAGAGTAATATGCAAATTGAATGTACCTCCTCTAATCAAGCCATGCCCACGACCCATGCCCACCAGCCAATTAGAAGCAAATAAATCCCAACCAAGATGGCTGTGGCCACTGAGAGAGTGGGCCAGCCGGGGCCGCGAGTGCAGTGTCCGTGCCCCACCAGCCTCGCCGTGTGGGCGAGGAGAGAGGGAACAGGACAGCTGTGAGGAGGGAGGGAAAGACCCAGAAAAATGGGTCTTTCCAGTTCCTGATGCTGATGGAGCCCTATGGGTGCTGGGCTCCTCCACCTGCAGCCCCCATTCACAGCTCAATAGACCCCTGCCCGCAGTCCAGATGTGACCAGCATGGCCAGAGGCAGTGAGGTGTCTGGTGGGCACACTATAGGCATCAAATCAATGCTGCCAAAGCTGCCCCCCCACACACATGCAGTATGGTCCAGGGGGTGACTCCTGAGGTGCCGCTCCCATGGCAGCAAATACTCACCATCCCAGGTGGGAAAGCCAGCCCTGAAAGCCCAAGCCCCCAAGTACCCAACAGGGTGTTGTGTGCTGGGGCCCTGAGGAGGCCCCAGGACAAGCATCTACCTAGAGGCTGTGTGGAAGGAGGAGATGAACCTGTGGCTAGAGGCCGTGGTGAAGGATGCTGGCATCTTTGCAGGCAGAGCTGAGGGACACCACCCCCACTCTGTGCCTCCCACCCCCCTCGTGCACAAATTTTGTGCACTGGGCCCCTAGTCTATACTAATAAAAGACTAGGTGGCCCTCAGGCCTTCACACAATGCCCTTACATCATCACAATATGGCTGCCCACATCATCACAAGATAGCTACCACAAGACAGCTGTCACAAAATGTCCAGCAGGAGAGGGCAGATGTGGACAATCAGGCTGGCAGAGAAAGGCAGTTGGGGGTGGTCGAGCCAACAGGGGAAGACAGTTGGGGTGATTGAGCCAGCAGGGAAAGGAGGGCATTTGGGGGTGATTGGGTCAGCAGTGGAGGTCAGTTGGGGGCAACTGGGCCTGTTGGGAGCCATCAGTCCAGAAGGGAGCAGTTAGATGTCAATCAGGTTGGCAGGAGAGCAGTTAGGGGGCAATCAGGCAGTCAGGCAGGTGAGCGGTTAGGGGCCAGGAGTCTTGGATTGTGAGAGGGATGTCCAACTGCTGGTTCAGTCAGACATCCCCCAAGGGATCCATATTGGAGAGGATGGAGGCAAGGCTGAGGCATACCCTTACTGTGCATGAATTTCATGCACTGGGCCTCTAGTTATATATATATATATATATTGATGAAGAGATTTAATAAATAAAAGATTTATTATATGGAAGCATCTCAAGCAATTATGAAAGCTGGAATGTCCCAAAGTCTGCAGGTTGAGTCAGTAAACTGTAGACCCAAGAATGCTGTTGGTTTAGCTCCCAACTGAGGCACATGGCCTGACAACCAGGAGCCTAATGACATATTCAATTTCAAAGGCAGATAGGTTTGAGACCCAGGAAGATCGCTGTTTCACTTTTATTCTGAAGGCAAGAAAAAGTTGGTGTCCCAGTTCAAAAGGCATCTGGCAGGAATAAATCTCTCTTATTTGAGGTAGGGTCACACTTTATTCTATTCAGATCTTCAAATGATTGGATGAAGGCCACTCACTAGAGAGAGGATAATCTGATGTATTCAGTCTACTGATTTAAATGATAATCTCATCCAAAGCACCCTTATGGGCATACTCAGAATTATGTCTGACCAAATATCTTGGCACCTCATGGTATAGTCAGTTGACACACAAATTTAACCATCATAGTACCATTGTTATAATGACCTAAACAACGGCTTAACCAGTATTCTTTTTGCCCTGTTTTTCTTAAACCATGTTGATTTTTATATTTTTTTCTTAAAAAATTCTTCTGGAATGTAAATTCAACAACAAAGGTATAGGGAAACTGATGTTTTTCCTGTGATTGTCAGGCACAAACAATCTACACTAACTATAAAAATGTGCTATAACCCTTAAATGAAGTGAACAAATTTCTATACAAAGAAACTAGCCAAAACTGACACAAGATAACATTTGAACTATCTTGTAAACAGAATGAATCAATTCACTGTCAAATACTTTCCCACATTTGTAGTCTAGCAATAGCTATTCTTTAGTATCAGTGTTTGTTCCTTTCCTTATTAATCTAAATAGAAAATTTCAAAAAGGCCAACAAACATATACACAGCTCATAAGCAACTTTTAAATTGCCTTGGACTTAAATTTTCACAAGGACACTTTAGTGAGCATTTTTTTCAGTCATTTTTGTTCTGCAGGATTAAAACATTTCTATAGAAATCATATTCATTAATATTTTCATTATGATAAATGGTATCCCAGACAGAAAAAAATTTTAATACACTTACATAGTGACAGATGTTTACTAAAATTAGTGGGATGACTACATTGTAAGACATAAAACTGCTAAATCAATATGTGATTGTATACCAACTCTATATTTAAATTTGTAAAATACTCAAAAATATTTATATTCTCTTCTCTCTCTCTCTCTCTCTCTCTCTCTCTCTCTCTCTCTTTCTCCCCCTTCCTTTCTCTATCCCTCTATCTCATCTCTATTCCCTACCCTTGTTAGTGATAGTTTAGGTGGTATCCAGGTCAATTTCCTACTACAGATGTATCCAAAATTAGTGTACTTGAAATCTTGGAGCATCATATTTTTGAAGGCACTATTGTTGGAAACTTAGCCTAGACTATACACACTTGGCCCTCAACTGTATCTTGAATTACTCAATGTTCAATAAATTATCTGTTTAATTTGGTTATTTACAACTCAGATCATCTATAATAATAAAAGGGTAATATGCAAATTATACCAGAAGTCTTCCAGACATCCTCAGGAAGCCAGCCCAGATCACAGGTGCCTGCAGGCAGCTGGAGGAGGGAAGCAACCTGGATCCCGTGTGCCAGAAGGAAGCCAGTGCCAGCAGTCAGGTGAAGGAAAGCCTACTCTTGCACGAATTTTCATGCATAGGGTCTCTAGTTGATATATAATTTGATACCTGGGTAAATTGAGGGCAAGAAAACTTTAGGAACATTATAGGAAGTTGGTATTTGTTATCTATCTCCTTGTGGCTGAAGGCAGAGAACATTTAGATTGGATTAAGACATGGGATTCTGGCAGCCCATGAAATTCAGTGACAAAACAGCTAATTAAATTATTACCTGTGGTCACCTAGAATAAAGTGTCTATTGATGACAACGTTTTGAGAGATTGAGTCATCTCCCAAAAAGAACAGAGTGAAGGTTATGATGAATTCGAAGCTCTAGGGTGGGCTGGTTGCTTTTACTTTTGCTGGACAGTTTAAAAGAAATATGGAATAAGTTCATGGTCCTAAATTCTCAGCTCAAAATCAGACAGACAACCAAGGATTTTCATCATCTCTCATTTCCTTTTGCCTCTAGGCTGAAATAGATGGAAATAAAACTAAAAGCTTGATCCTAAGGGTTTTCAATTTATGTAGGTTGAATTAACAATATGACAATGCATCAAAAGTGTCAGAGCTTCGATAGGGAAAGAATAAAACACTGAAGGTAGGTTTAAGGACATATTGAGAGATTTGGTCTTAAAATACACCAAATAACCAGAATTCAAATCAACCTTTATTTCCAACAGTCCTTACTTCCATCTGATGTGACTATTCCTGTTCTACTGAAAAACCTTAAAATTACTTAATAAAAGTTTCTTCCAAAAATAAGTTAATGCTTACCATATTCTATAATCTATGTTTATTGTCTTAAAATTTATAACTAAAAGCATATTCCAGCAGATGTACAAAGTTAATACATATTAAAACAGAAGAAATAACTTATAATCCTAAAAGAATACAGGGTTTTTCATATATATTTTATACACATTATATATTTGTATATACTAATACACAATTGAAAATATTGAGATCATGTATTTTAAGTGTGCTATAAAAACAAAATGAAGAAAGAACATAATTTTAAGGGAAGCTTAATTTATAATTTGGGCAATCTGATAGACATTCTGAAAGTTATTTATACTTTAAAAGAAATACTCCCTGATTAGAAATGATATGTTAGTAGAGAACCCAGTTAATGACATATAACACATAATTGGATGGTGGGCTATCAAATCTTCAGTTTCTAAATTTATAGTTGAAATAATTACCCAAACATAATAGCATTTATATTAGGAAGAGCCTAGTGAAACACACTGGAACTGCATTCTTCTTTCAAAATAGTAAACCAAAAGCAACAACATATTCATAGGGTATCATAAACTTTATTATTGTTGAGTTTCAGAAAGCAAAACAAATAGAAAAGATAGTGATTACTACATTATACCCATGTAACTCCTCTGTTTGACTAATCCAATACAAATTAAATATGTTTTTAGAAATATATTAAGCTTGCCCTGGTCAGGTAGTTCCATTTCTTCAAGTGTTGACCCCTATAACAAAATGTTGTGAGTTCAGTTCCTGGTTAGGGCCTGTACATAGGTTGCAGGTTTGATCCACAGTAGGGCACATAAGGAAGACAACAGATTGATGTTTTTCTCTCTTTCCCTTTCTCTTTCTCTCTTTCTTCCTTTTTCTCTGAAAATAAAAATCAATATAAACATAGCCTTGATCGAGGATTAAGAATTGTGTATATAACTAGAGGCCCGGTGCATGAAATTCATGCACATGTCGGGGGGTGGCCCCAGCCCAGTCTGCACCCTCTCCAATCTGGAACCCCTCGAGGGATGTCCAATTGCTCGTTTAGCCCAATTGGGCTTAAACGGGCATTCAGACATTGCTCTCACAATCCAGGACTGCTGGCTGCCAACTACTTGCCTGCCTACCTTATTGTCCTAACTGCTTCTCCCTGTCAGCATGATCACCCTCTAACCACTCCCCTGTGAGCCTGATCAATGCCTAACTGCTCCCCTGCTGCCCCAATTGCTCCCAACTGCCTTCCCCTGACTTCCTGGTCATCCCCAACTGCCCTCCCTTGCAGACCTGGTTACTCCTAACTGCTCTCCCCTGCTGGCCTGGTCACCCCCAACTGCCTTCCCCTCCAGGCCAGTTTCCCCAACTCCCTGCCCCTGCAGACCTGGTCTCTCCCAACTACCCTCCCCTGCTGGCCATCTGTGACAGCCATCTGTGTCCACATGGGGGCAGGATCTTTGACTACCTAGGGGCAGACATCTTGTGTGTTGGAGTGACTATCAATTTGCTTATTATCTCTTTATTATATAGGATTTTATAAGCTTAATCAATTCAATTTTATCTGTTAATTCAGATACCTACTTTTATTGTGGAAATTAACACACCCTTAACTGGCATGTAGTTATTGATCTAGAATGTCCTTTTGTACTTATACTCATAGATACAGACTACTGAAAACAGAGTACTTTCACCTATAAGTGACAAAATACACACTCAGCCCATTAACTCCCTGACTTGGACCACAGTTTAGAGCTCAGGGACCGTGACAATTTTATTATACCATGTCAATTATATTTTGACACAGTCTACTAATACTTGGAAAACTGGACTCAATAGGCATTCTAAATGATATTAAATACCATAAGTTATGAGTTAATAAAAAATAGAAGATAAGCTACCTACTTAGCAATGTTATTGGATGTCTAATGACCTTTGGATATATTATAATAAATTTTCCAAGGTAAAGCACCAACCGCTACCCTCAGTATCTTTTATTATTCCAGAATAAACATCATAGCAATTGTGCATTTTATGAATTTAGAGACAGCTATATATCATCTGAGTGTGCCACCTGGAACTGAATATTAGGAAATCTGGAAGGTACCTGCCTTTATGTGTGATCTAGAATGACAAGGTGAAGGTTTCCAATCTGTTCCCTACTGAGGCATACTCATCTCTACTACTTGACCATTTTGAAACAATAGTCAAAACATTTACACTACATAGTTCTATTCACTATGCAATTTCAAGGACATTATAAAAGCCAATTTAAATATGAATGGTGCCCCTGGAATTAGGGAGGACCCAATATTCATAAATATATATAATAGTCCTGACATCTATATGGCAGAGTAGAATTCTCTTTATATCTGTAAGAGACTCATATATAAGTCCAAAGTAGATTTCCTAATTTAGAGCTAATTACATTTTTTGGGGGAAGATGCAGATCTTTTCAAAAAGTCACTCTTAGCTTTTCTAGCCATTACTAGAAATTAAATGCTTTACTCTGAAGATTCCACGTGACCGATCACATACCACTTGAGGATCCAATATGACTTGGTATAATTTAATCATTAAAGACAGACATACTGAGCAATATTATTTTTAAGCATTAGAAATGGAACCAGGTTTCAAACAGACTCTGAGTGCACAAGCAGGCTGGCTGAGCATATAAGCTCATTAGCCTAAAATACCTGCCCCACTCCTCTTCCCTCTATCTACACTATTGGCTTCATGAAATCAAATATATAGAATTGATGCAGAAAAAAGTATTAAGCTTATTTAAAAAATAGATCTATATAATTTTCTATCATCTTCAAGGAAGGTAATATTTTTATATTAAAGCTCAATGAGATGATAGTAGAGAAGAGAAAGTCTCATGGGCTGAAGATGTTAATGATTTGTCTCACTGCTACTTTTTTTTTTTTTTTGGAAAGTAAAGGGGTTTAGAGGTAAGGATCTCTACTATTTGTGACTAATGATTCGAATATATTTTGATCTGGAAAAAATAATATTGGAGTTCTGATTATGAGCTTTGGGGAATTAAGTAAATGGTCTGCTTCATATGCTCCAGGAGTGTGATACCTTTGTCATGAATGAGTGCCAGCAAATGCTTCAGCTTCTGTGAAGCCTGTGGATGTCAACCTGCCTTTTACCCCATCATGCTCAGTTCTCATCCAAGGACTCCGGTCCCAAGTGATAATGGTGGAAAGGGAAAGCAGTATACATAGTCCAACGTTGACTTCGCCATATCAAGATGACCTGATTACAACAACACTAGTAGATATGACATGAAATAAACTTTGTGTCACCATACCTTTTAAAGCAAGCTGCCATATGGTAGCATTTTTTTTACATTAAATATTTTCAACCAGAAAAAGAGCTGTTATTGATTTTCAATTACCATTATATTGTAGTTAGTAGGTCCTTAAGCATGTCATTATATTTTAGTTAGCATGTCCTTAAGCCAATTTACTAAATGTGTTATTTGATATCATGATTTAACCCACAACAATGCTTATTGGAAAAAAAAGATTTTATAGTTAAAAATATTAGGTTGCATACTATTGCTTATTCATTGGTTTGAACATGTATTTCATTTTTATGAAGCAGCTGCCCTAGAATATATTGGAATTGATATATACAACTTTCAAGCTTTATTTCTTATCCTTAAAAATAACAATTTACTAATATATGGTATAATTTTTTCCTCCTAGCCAGAATATACAGATCCAGAGGGAAAGAAATGGAAATGGAAGAGGTAATTCTCACTGTCACATCTATGATCTACTTGAGAATGTATGGTCTACTCCTTGGCATCCAAGACTACTTGTTTACTAGTTTTATATCAAAGAAAGATTATATAATCTTTATATAAAGACTAGAGACCTGGTACATGATTTTGTGCATAGGTGGGGTCCCCTGGCTTAGCTGGCAATTGAGGTCTATTGGGAGGCCAGCCAGCCAGGGGGAGGGACCCCAGGAGATTGGCCCCACAGTCAGGGGGGGGTGGCTGACTGGGGGTAGGGGCCATGGCTGGCCATAGGGAGAACTCCAGGAGGTTAGCCAGTCAACTAGGGGAAGGGGCTGTGGGAAGTTGTCCAGCTGGGGGAGGGGTCACAGGAGGTTGGCTAGCTGCAGGAGGTTGTCGGTGAGAGTGCACTGACCACCAGGGGGCAGCTCCTGTGTTGAGCAACTGCCCTCTGTTGGTCAGTGTTCATCATAGCAATTGATTGACCAGTTGTACTGGTCATGCAGTCATAATGGTCACTTAGGCTTTTATATATAGAGAGATTATATATGAGGTAATACAACAGGTTTTCCTTCGCATTAGAAGTCATTTTAAGTAACACATAACTCTAGATAAATAGAACAAAGATAAATTACTGTTTAATAATTAATCCTTACTCTAAAGATAAAAATATAGCCCCTAAACAAAAAGGATGGAATAGGGATAAAATCATAAGAATTCCTAGAACCCACTAGTACTGCCACATCTAATAGTAACATTTAATAGCATATAACATCCATCTCATGTGGACAGGACCAGAAAACCTAGAAATGAAGATTTAAAATACTTATTAGATAAAATATTCAGTTGTACTTCCTGAGAATATAAAAAACAACAACTTGGAATAAAAAAGAAAGTCGGTTGAAAATACCATTCATGGCCTTGCAATCAGCTGTAGGAATGTAGAATGAGGATATAATAACAACCTTTTTTTTTCATTCTTTCAACATTTAAAACACCTTAATAGAGAACTTTAAATACCATTTAAATATTTTTTTAAAATTTTCACATGTATTTTCCAAATACAGAAAGTCACTATTTGTATATATTCACCATAATAATAAATTTATGCTAAATAGCAAAGCTCATAGTAAACAACAACTACATGCTTCTAAAAATCTCGGGAATTTTTTTTTATGCCTATGATCAAGTTTTCAAAAATCCTGTGGGATCCAGCTTTGGAATATGCTCAGAATTATATCATTTCTTGCAACCTCTTTATTACCACTGACAAAGATTCTCTCCTTGACCAAACTGATGGCAGGCTTCTCTGAACTCAAGTTGAGAGGTCCATAGGTTTGTGTCTCTCAAAAACCAAGTTTTAGCAAGGAACCTACTAAATCATCGATATTTTGTCTCCCTTTAACCATAATCCATCATCATCCATATTTTGTCTCCTTTTACATATGACTAAAGGCCCGGTACATGAAAATTCATGAACTGAAGGTAGTGTTCCTCAGCCCAGCCTGCCCCACTCACAGTCCAGGAGCCCTCAGGGCCAGGAGGCAACCCAGTGATCAGGGGAAGGCGACACCCTTATCACACCTCCGCTGCTGCCACTGGTTACCTGAGCCCAGGTTACCTGAGCCTCGGGCGACCCTGGATGGCTGGACAGCTGCCATCCAAGGCTTGCCTGTGCCTTGATCTGCCCTTGGGCGGCTTGGGAGCTGAGGGAATTGGGAGACTCCAGAGGCAGGTGTGCAGAGTGGCTGGAGCTGCATAGGGGCAGGCCCAGGTGTGTAGCGTGCCTTCCACCCTGATGGAGCTGGAGAAACTGGACACCACCATCTTGTGGCTGTGGGCACCACCATCTTTGTGATGGTGTGACAGTCATTTGCATATTCCTTCTTTATTAGATAGGATTTGGTGTCTCATCATCCATTTTTCCTTAAGTAGTATCTAACTACCTTGTCCTACTTTAGCAAGAATCTTGTTTGGTTAATGTAGCCGGAACCCCAATACTCCTGATGATTCCTTAGTCACTTTCCATCCACTATACTCCCACACTGCTCCTTGCCTATAAAGTCCCACTCTTTTGTTTTGTTTTCCTTGTTTTAAGAAGTGAGCCCAATATATTACTCCTACTATAAGACCCTATTGTAGCAGCCCCCCTTAAAGAAAATCTCCCTCACTATCCTGAAAAACCAAAACCCATTCCACTTAATTGATTGCATTTAATTGTTTGGTGAACAAGTCTTTATTTTTTCAATTATATATCACACAAGTGGAAACTAAAATCATGACAACTATTTCATTTGTATTTCTCTAAGTACACAGAATCAAAATATGTTGAAAGCTTTCCTAAAGTGCATGTTTTGAAAAAATACATAAATAATAATTTCATAAAGCTGAGTACTTATTTTTACAGAGGATGGAATTGTATGCCTATATATTTGTATCCATGTGTTCAGGCAAAATAATGGGTGATTTTGTGATATTTACTTTAACCAAGAAATTTAAGGTCTTTGAAGTTACTACTTTCAGTCTCTAGCTTAATTATTATCTCTTTATACTCCTTAGGATCATGTAAACACCAGTTCATATAGTATGAAATAAATAAAATTGATTTTGAAGTTTTAACTGAAGCTTAAAATCACAATAATAGTTACATATGATGTACTTAGTTTAAACTTTTAATAATGATAAAATTTCTAAGCAGAAACTAAGTATTTTTTTAATTACTTAGTTGTTCTTTTCAGATGACTTTGTATTTTCAACAAAGGATAATAATAATTTTGTCTCTCAGAGTTCTATCAAGATAATTCTCTTCATACCCTGAAATATCTCCAAATATACGCTGGATGGTCTGTGTGTCCATATCTTCATTTCTTGAGGCACTAGATGATTCTGTGGAATCTGAAGGGAAATTGAATGTCATTGATAAAGAATCTTCTCCATGAGCAGAAGGTCAGGAGGGAGACTTTCTTCATTATAAGCAAGGGTATGGGCAAGCTGGACATTTCTCCTGAATGGTCTCGGGCAAGCTTGGCCACAACCATCTCAAAGCTCATGTGCACCTGTTCTGTACTGTTTTCCAGAGGACTGTGTTGATGCTTGTTGGTTTCAGGATCTGAATCATTTAACCAAAACATCTGAGGATTACTGAGAATAATATTCAGGGCATTGTCTATGTTCCCACTGGTTTGATGGAAGGTCTTGCTTGGCTGTGTGCATGGAGCAGTCCATTCTTTTCAAAGAGTCCATGTACTTTAGGCAGAATCTTTTCCCCCAGGAGAACCAAGATGGTGGCATAGGTACTTGCTACCTCTCACAGCCACATCAAAATTACAACTAAACGGCAGAACAACTACCACTCAGAACTGCGGGAAAGCTGGCTGAGTAGAAGTTCCACAACTAGAGAGGTGAAGAAAGTGCATTGAGACTGGTAAGAGATGTGGAGGCACTGAGAGTGCTGGTACCTGGATGTGCTGCTCTTTTAACTGGGAGGGAGATACCAGCTCCCGCTTGCTCTGAATTCCAGTTCTGAGCGAGACTCTGGAGGACCCAGACACATAAAGGAAGAAACTGAACTGTCTGGCAATGGGACAGGAATACAAGGGCGACTTTCTCTCAGAGGTGCTCGCAGCAATCATTGTTCCTGCATCGGGGTGCAGGATGTGGAGACTCAAAGGCCTATCCAGTGCAGGGCTGACTGGCAGCCATTGCTGTTTACTTCACCCTGGTGATTCACTGAGTCCCTGAAACACCCAATTTACAAACCTATGCAAGCTGTGGGCATTGGCTTTTGCATACAAATGGCCTGTCCTTTCTCTGCCTAAAACTTGTCAAACTGCAGCTGGGTCATAGAGCCCCATCTTTTCCAAAAAAAGGCCAAAGCCCAGCAGCAACAGCCTGCCTTGCTTTACAGCTGGACCTATTCTGGGCACTGCCAAACCCTATACAAAGAGGAAGAATTTACAAATGTCTCCGTTAGCGCCTGCTGGGCAGCCCCAGACAGTGGCTAACCTTGCACTTCCTTGGAGATACAAAAGCAAGTGTACCCAGTGGTCAGAGTGAGACCATACTGGATTACGACTCTTCACATCCATAAGAGACACACTCAAGGGGCAGACTCAGTGAGCACCAAAGCCCTACTGAAGAAAGTCCTGCCCCATAAGGATGTTTCCTGTGCAACAGATCTTTCTGCGTAGACATAGCTGATCCCCACAGCCAATTGGCCTGGAGGTCAATTCCTCCCAGTGATACCAATAGCAATCAAGGGTTAACTTCAAGACTGTGCAAACAGCCCACAAAGGGGTACACCAAGAGTGTCCACCTCAGGTGATGTGGGAGGCTGAGCCACTGGGTCCTATAGGACACCTACCACACAAAGCCACTCTATCAACTCAAGGAGACTTAGCAGCTACCCAATAAATAGAAACAAACACAGGGAAGCAGCCAAAATGCAGGCAGACAAAGCAACATGTCACAAATGAAAGAAAGCAAACTACTGGATATAGAGTTCAAAACCACAGTTATAAAGTTATTCAAGAATCTTCTAGAAACCTCCAAGAAATTTAGTGAGACCCTCAAGGATATGAAAAAGGATCAATCAGAAATTAAGCATACACTGACTGAAATAAAGAATAATATACAGAGATTCAACAGAAGACTAAAGGATCCCAAGAATCAAGTCAAAGATTTGAAATACAAAGAAACAAACAAACAAAAAAAACCACCCAAATGAAAAAGCAAAAAGAAAAAAAGAATAAAAAAATATGAAGATAGTGTAAGGAGCTTCTGAGTCAACTTCAAGTATACCAACATCAGAATTATGGGGGTGCCAGAAGACGAGAAAGAGAAGATACTGAACCCTATTTGAAGAAATAATGACAGAAAACTTCCCCTACCTGGTAAAAGAAATAGACTTATAAGTCCAGGAAGCACAGAGAACCCCAAACAAGAGGAATCCAAAGAGGACCACACCAAGACACATCATAATTAAAATGCCAAGGGCAAAAGATAGATAATCTTAAAAGCAGAAAGAGAAAAACAGGTAGTTACCTATAAGGGAGTACCCATACAACTGTCAGCTGATTTCTCAATACAGACTATGGAGGCCAGAAGGGGTGGCAAGAAATATTCAAAGTGATGACTAGCAAGAACCTACAACCAAGATTACTCTATTCAGCAAAGCTATCATTTACAATTGAAGATCAGATAAACAGGTTCACATAAAATAAAAAGCTAAAGGAGTTCATAATTACCAAATCAGTATTATATGAAATACTGAAGGATATTTTCTAAGAAGAGTAAGAAGAAGAAAAATGTAAAAATAAAAAAATTATGGATAACATAGTGACAACAAATACCTATCTATCAACAAGTGACCTAAAAATTAAATGAGTAAAAAAACCTGATGTACAGAAAAGACTGGTGAATATAATAGAATTTGGGGCATGGAAAGAGAGCAGAGTGACAATTCTCTGGGGGAAGGGGTTCTGGGGGGGTGGAAGAGATTGGATAAAGAGCTTACACCTATGGATGAGGTCAGTGGGTAGGGGGCTTGAAGTAGGATGGGAACTGGGTGGAGGGGACTTATGGAGAGAAAAAAGAGGAACAACTGTAATAATATGAACAACAAATATTTTAAAAAGAATCTATTCCCTCTTCTCTTTTCTTATATGGGATAATTCCTCTCTGCAGTTGATAATATGGGTGATTACATGATCCATGTCCTTCTCATTCACCTTTAGGCCAAACCAGGCTTCCTGGGCAGTAACTTCTAACTGTAACAAGTTGTAAACTTTTGATGGATCAATATAGAACTATTTAAATGTTGACAAGCCTTGTTGAGATACAAGGCCTTTCATCAATTCCACTGTAATAATTTCAGATACCTTGAAGCAATTTTCCCCATAGTTTCTTTTTATTTGAACCAGTCTCTGATTATTTTATCCATAACAATTTTAAAGCATTTTTGGGCCAACTTTAATTTCTTTTTCTGCATTGTCAAGGTATTTCAGTTGTTCCAAACAGAAAAAAATACCATATTATATCCATCTGTAGCACTGCATAGTAATCTACTGAGCCTAATATTTCTATACAAGATTCACAGAAATATTTGTCAGACTAACAGACGTGGAATGTAAATTTTTAGGAATGTTCTGCCCTTCTTGTGATATTCCAAAGCTAACATAAGGGCTTTTCTAATCTGCTGGAGGGATTCTGATATATCTGCCTGTCTAGTTAGCTATGTGTAGTGTCTTGGTTCATCACTATCTCAACTTTCTCTATATATCTTTAGTCTTGGTCCTCTAAATTCTCCTTTTTTTCCCTTTTCTTCCTTCCTTCCTTCCTTCCTTCCTTCCTTCCTTTCTTTCTTTCTTCTTTATCTTTTTTATTTTTTTTTTACTTAGGCCTCATGTTGCTTTTCTTCAACCTGGCACTTTTTTCCCCAAATCATTTTCAAATCGTTTCAGTTGAAGCACTATAGCTTTTACATTATTCTTCAAGTGTTTTTTGTAGTTGATTTTTTTCTTGTTTGTGATGATTTTGATTTAATTTCTTGATATCCAAAGGTTTCAGCAATTTTAGACCATAGTTATTTGTCAGTGATGTGCAATCAGGTCTCCAACACTTTTGTTTGTTTGTTTTCTGTCTTTTCTTAGTCTTGGAGGTAAAAACATACTTCAATTGTAAAATCTTCTGTTATTTTATCATTTTAATGTCATAGTTTACACTCAATTGCTTTGCAACATGTTTTTTTCTACTATATTTTCTACTTAATTTTCACAACATTCTAGCTTGCTAAAGTACTTAACAAGATCCTTCAATTCTAAACCAGCCTCTTTATTTTAATCGACATATCTAGATTCCCAAAGTTGAATTCCGTTCCCTTCAAAACTGGGCCTGCCCTAGCTGTTTAGCTTAGTGGATACAGCTTCAGCCTGCGGACTGAAGGGTCCTGGGTTCAATTCCCATCAAGGGCACATACCCAGGTTGCAGGCTGGATCCCCAGTGGGGGGGGGGGGCATGCAAGAGGCAGCCAATCAATGATTTTCTCTCATCGTTGATGTTTCTATCTCTCTTCCTTCCTCTCTGAAATATATATATTTCTCTCATATATATATATATATATATATATATATATATATATATGAACTAATTTAGGTTCTCCATTAAAACACACACACACACACACACACACACACACACACACACACACACAAAACAAAACAAAACAAAACAAAACAAACAAACAAACAAAAAAACCAACACCTGGTCCTTGCTGGTTTTAATCTAGATCTGGGACCTGGAAGCAGGAGCCCATGCCCCCTGAGGCAGAGCATCTACCATGGCCAAGTAGCTGGCTCAGATCCTGTGATGGGGGCATAGGTAGTTGCAAGACCTTTGCCTGGGACCTGAACAGGAGTTTGCAGCCAGGTGGGCAGCAGCTGATACCGAGTATTTGCTGGACACCAGTCTGCAGTTGCTTTTAAACTATCTGGTCTCAGCCTCCAGGAGACATAGCAGATTCTCACTGTCTCCAAGTTGAACCCCGATGAGATCCAGAAGCTTCTCATCATGCTCCAGGAATCCAGAGACTGCACACCTGCCACTCTCTCTCCTCCTTTGCAGAGCTAGGAACACCTATTCAAGGGGAAGGATAAATCTGTGGGTGGCTCCAGAAAAAGGTGCTCAGAGCAAAGGAATGCATGGAGGAGATGCTCATATCCAGGCCCAGAGGGACAGAGAAAAGGATCAGAGGCTCCAAATAGGACCATTTGCTCCTCCTACCTCAACCCGCCCCATCTCTAATTTATAGCTCTGTAATGAATGTCTTTTCCACAAAAACAAAAACAAACTGTGACAATTTTGCTTGAAGACAATTCTTTTGTCATCCTATGGCATCAGGGCATCTGCCATGATCCAACAATTACCTGGATGAGCAGAGAGGCCACTGTTTTTATCTTGGGTGAGTCTGACCTGACCCCCAGCCCCATTCAATGTACTTTGATTATATGTCAGTGACTCTAATAGATGTTCCATTGAATTTTTGCATTGTGTTACTACACGCGCGCACGCACGCGCGTACACACACACACACACACACACACACAAAAAATACAAAAGCAAATACAATAATGTTAGTTATTTAGATAATAAGATTCCTGAAATTTATAAAGTTAATAAAGTTGTAAATCTAGGATTGAGGATATTCACACATGATTTTCTTCTTTCTAACACTAAGATCCTTGCCTTTTTAAAAATTGTTTTGATTGTTTCCATATTTCAGGAAATATATTTTGGTTTTCTTTGAGTAACAGAATGGCAACAGAAGGAAAGAGCTTTTGTCATTTAACTTACACCCGATTGGGATTCAACCATTCAGAACAATATGGGTACAAACTGAGTGATACAGCTGCAAATGTTTTTTCTTAACGTACAACCTTTCAGAGGAGGTTTGGTCAAGGAAATGATTGATTTTTCTTCTTTAAAAAAAAAATCTTTATTGTTCAGATTATTACAGATGCCACCCACCCCATAACATCTATTTGTCTTTACTACTTGATTGCTATAGCTCCTTGTTACTAGGGGTTACACTTTATTTGCTTTTGTATCACCAGATTTCACAATGTTGAGGTGATCATTAAAAATTACTGGTTGATAATTGCCTTGGCCAGTGTTGTTCAGTTGATGTAGCATTGACCCAAGCACCGAGTGGTTGCTGGTTAATTCCCATGCAGGGCACATGCCCAGGTTGTGAGATCTATCCCCAGTACAGGGTGTGCAGGGGGCAGCCCATCTATGTTTCTCTCTCATTTATGTTTCCCTCTCTCTTTATCTCTTTTCCTCTATCTAAAATAAATAAAAACATTTTTAAAACATTACCTATTGAGTGGTGAACATTCATTATTAACAATATTCCAGTCTATGAATGTAAACCACAAGGTGTGGTCATGAAAGAATTGATCACAGCATTGATGGGGGCTTCAGGCTAGGTCTATAAACTGCAAGGGATAATGAAGGGACTGGGCAACAAGTAGGAGCAAAAAGAGACATTTAACCCTAGAAATACTTTGCCAAAATGTGGATAAATCAGACTGATAAGGTGAAATCTGAATTTGTAACAACAATGAATAAAATAATATTTTTCTAGATTTACTAAATATCATCTCAGTACCTAATGTGACTAATTGGTACATAAGTTCAGAGACTCTGAATGGATCAATATATTCCTGATGGATATAAGTCTGGGATCTGGGGCTTGTGGAAATATTTTTTGCCTCTTTCTATAAGATTCATAAATTGGGGCGAGGTTGGTTTGAATGCAGCAACTCTACTTTTTATGCATTTACACTGAAATAGTTTAGAATTCCATTTATATAAGATGACTCTAAACCAGAGTCTATATAAACATGTTGATTAAGTACAATTATTAATTGGATAAATTTACTATCAAAAGTGAGGTGAAGGCCAGGGATGGGTCAGAGGCTTGCTGAAGGAGGGTAAAAGGAGGGGAAATGGGGAACATGTGTAATGCTGTCAACAATAAAAAATAAATGAAAAAAGTGTCCTAAGTTTAAATAATAAACTACACATCAGTTTTTTTGCAAGTTTATTTTAGTTATATTTGCTCTACTTATAAGACTTTTATCTATTTTGCCACCTATAAAAGAACCCAATTTTCTGGACAAGGACCATGCATCTCTTATGCAAACAAATTTTTATAGTTGATTGCATTGGACTTTCTGTTAAAATCCTGATTTCACCCCTGTAGGAGTTCAGGAAAATTATTTAACTTTAAACTTGAGCTTTTTTCATCCATGAAGTATAAAAAATTATAGTACCTAATAGGGTGAGACAAATAAATAAATATATGCAGAAGTTTGAGCATTATGTGTAGAATATATGTTACTTAGTGTCTTACACATTTGAGTTATAACACAAATTATAACACATGCTGTGAGTTCAAAGAGAATGTAATAACTTCAGAGAAATAGATGGAATTCAGTCAAAGAAAAATTTATCTCAATTTTTAAAGGAGACACTCAGCACTTGAATAGACAAAATGTGATCAGAATAGTGAAGGAAACATGGAAAAACATTTTCAAAAACTGTATATTTAATACAGAAAATTATAGATAATTCATTTGATAGGATTTGAGAGTAAAAGAAAATTTAAAAAGAGATTGATAAATCTTAATACAACTTCATTGTTTCTCAGCTGTGAAGAGAAATCTAATCTGAATCTGAGTGTGTGTTTTTTCCCCCCACAAACTAGATAGCTATCTTGTGTAGGTTACTTAGACGTTATATGCATTTATTATTTCAACTATAAAATTAAGTGTAATAGTTTCTACTTTATAAGGTTGTTTCAAAAATAAGATAAAATAAAAATATATTCATATATATAGCATATACACATATTTATTAATATTATATAGAATAATTTTGACATATAGTAAGTATTCATTGAGTCAGACATATTTTAATATCAAAATTTTATTTTATTTATTTTTTCAGCATTTAAAATTCTAATTTATTTCTAACAAACACCACTTGATGCTTGACTCACAAGCTTTATTTACATTTGTCTACAGCATCATTTCCTTATGGACTACTACAGTTTAGTTAAACCAAATGAAATCATAATCATCTGAATTGCCTGTAAACGACTATTAGCTAAATTTATAATCTTGCATTTACTTAGTACAGCCAACATTTAAATACAGAAAGCACAAGAATAAACCAATAGTAACATCTAAAAGATCATCTGGGCATTTTAGGAGGTGGACTTTCAAGAAGTCTGAGGCACAATTACAAAATAAAAGTTGTTGTGCAAACTACAGTAAATGTAGGAAAGAAAATTAAGACAAAAAAACAAGGTGCAAATTCATTGTAAAATATTATCAAAATATTTCTACATAAGATATTTTGAATTCATCTTTAGATTAAGTAAAGAGGAAAATCACTCATTGTAAAATAAAAAAAAATAATTTTGTTTGGTCCATCTACAAAATACCTTAAAGCATTTTAGTTTTTACTTGCAGAAGACGTTATTGTTCAACCCCCCCCCCCACAAAAAAAAAAAAAACCAGAACACAAATAATGGGTATTGATCCCCATGACAAAAAGTTCTCAAGCCCAACTGCTCTGCTAATTTTCCTTAACATATTTACCTTGCATGGTCACTGAAGATACTGTTAAGAGAAATCTTTTGTTTTTAAACCAAAAGACCATTAAAGCTCTTGACCAGATTTTATCAATATCAAAATTTTAATAATATAATCAAAGATAGTGTCAAGAAAGTGATGGGATATATTCATTGAAAACTGATATCTTTAAACCTTAGGCAATCCACTACATTGAGAGACATAAGCAATGGTAGAGTTACAGTCTAAAAAAATGAAACATACAATTCTAATGGTACTAAATTTTAGGTACTTGTGAAACATGTAATTATAGTTGTTCATGGGACAGTTATGAGTCTTAGGGTTTTTAGAGGTAGCAAAAAATGTAATCATGGAGTGTTTTCTAGTGAAGGCTGGGATGCATGGAGATTAAGAGTTGAAAGCACAGGCATGGATAAAACAATTTTCCCATGGCCACTGGTCTCTTGAGTGGCAAAACTGAGATCCAAAGGTTAGCTTAATGAGTACAGGTGACTTCATTTATTTGTAACTCAATTACCTGTATAATGAAGGGCTAGGGTTAGAGAATCCTTATTGTTCTTCTATCATGAGCATTCTGTTAATTTTTTCAGAACCTCACAAACTAATTTTGAATACGAACAGCTGATTTGAGCACAATTTATCTGTTAACATAAGTAGGTAGGGAAAAAACGATTCTGAAAGCCTTTTACTTTGTGTGCTTTGTGTAGCATTGTAGATTTCTGTGACCTACTACATATATAGAATATATACATGCATTTTATGAACTATTTATTTTATACTGATTAAAATTTTTACACTTATAAAAATCATTTCTCTTTCTTTTCTAAATTAAATTTATTGGGCTGACATTGGTTATAAAGATTACTTAGATATCAAATGTAAAATTCTATGATACATCTTTTGTAGATTGCATTGTTTGCCCCAACACATAAGTCAAATCTTCCATCACCATATATTTGACCTCCTCTACCCTTTACTACCCTCTCAACCCCTTTTCCTCTGGTAACCATCATCCTATTGTCTGTGTCTATGAGTTTTTGTTTGTTTTAGAGCTAGAACTCGGGATTTATGTATATGTTATTTGCCAAAATATTTGTCTTGGGAATGGATGGGACACAATTATAATAAGAAATCTTTCCATTAAGATGTAGCTAATAATAAGGAACTATTAAAAATAAGGATTATAATTTTATAAATAGTTTATCATTCACTCATTTTATTATATTTTTTATTTTCTTTTAAACATGTTTTTTAAATTTATCTATATTGTAGAAAGTACTTCATATGTCCCCTTTTTTCCTATTGACGCCCTCCCCTGCACCTCACCCCTAGGCCTTCACACATTGTCCATGTCCATGGTTTATACATATATACATATTAGGGGCCTGGTGCACAAAATTTGTGCACTGGGGGGCGGGGGGTCTCCTCAGCCCAGCCTGCCCCCTCTCACATACTGGGAGCCCTCAGGGGATGTCCTACTGATGGCTTAGGCCCATTCCCCATGGGGAGCAGGCCTAAGCCACAGTCTGGCCTCCCTTTGTAGGAGGCAACTGGGCTGATCAGGGAAAGGCACCAGCCCCATCACCCCACTGCTGCAGCCACTGCCAGTCACCGCAGCCACCAAGGTGTTTTCATCAATCCAGACTCCAGTCCCTTCACCATGAAAAAATGACAACTTTCTTTAGGCATTTTCAAGATGTGTCTTTCATAGGATATAACATTTCTTTATTTTTCTTTTTTTATCCTCACGTGAGGATACGTTTCCATTGATTTTAAGAGAGAGTGGAAGAGAAAGGGAAAGACAGAGAGAAACATCAAAGTGAGAGGAACACTTTGATTAGTTACCTCCAGCGTGAGCCCTGACCTGGGCCCTAACCAGGAAGGAGCCTGCAACCTAATTTACATGTCCTTGATTAGAACATAACCCGGACCCTGTGGTTGGCAAACCTAGGCATTATCCACTGAGCCAAACTGCCTAAGGAAAGGAAATAATATTTCTTAGCCCTCTAGCAGCAGACCTTTTTTTTTCTTTCTTTCTTTTTTTTTTTGCTTTCTTTTTTTTTTTTTCCAGGAGTGTAGTGGAAGAACCCTAGATTACTTTTTTGGATTCTTATACCCAAGTTACTAAGAATATTACCAGTGGCATATAGGAAGCTTAGCCAATGAGTGGTCAGAAAAGGTGTTTCCTCTACAGTTCACATCTATCTCCTCTGATCTCGGGCTCCACCCCTGCCAAGGCCTAAAGCCACTGGCCCTGGGTAGGGGACCCCCAGTTAGCTGCAATTGCCCTGCTCTGCCCCCGGCCAAGGCCCAAGCCTCTGGATAAGGATCCAAGGCTTGGGTCTAGGGCAGGAGACCCCTAGCACACTTGATTGCTCTGCTCTGAGGATGGGGCCTTGGGCGGTTGACCCCCAGCACATGTCCACTGCTGGCCAAAGCCACAAGCTTGATTGCTCTGTTCTGAGGATGGGGCCTTGCGCAGTTGACCCCCAGCACATGGTCCACCGCTGGCCAAAGCCACAAGCTTCTGTTTGAGGCTCGGGCCCTGGGCGGGGAACCCCTAGCGCTTAGGATCCCCGTGCTCCTCCCAGGACCAAGGCCGTAAGCCTCTGACTGATATTCTGAGGATGGGCCCTGGGCGGTTGACCTTCAGTGTGGGCAGGTGCACCGCTGCCCACCACCCCGCCCTCCCACCCTCCTGCTTGCCTCGTGCCCCGGCCCCCACTCCTGATTGGCTGGTAGCATAGTGAAGGTAAGGTAATTTGCATGTTTCTCTTTTATTAGATAGGATAAATTCTTAGTTAATCTCTCCCTACCCAACCTCTCACACTCTCCTTCCATCTGAGATTTAACAGACTGTTCCATGTTTCTATGTCTCTGGATCTATTTTGGGCATTGGTTTATTTTGTTCATTAGATTCCACATATGAGTAACATCATGTGGTGCACTTAGTCTTTTTCCAGATCTTAACTATTGTACATTGCACTGCTGTAAAAGAAAGGTGCATATGTTTTTCTGATCGGTGTTTCAGGTTTCTTAGGATATATTCCTAGTAGTGAAATCACTGGGTTACATAGTGGTTCCATTTTTAATTTTTTTGAAGAAACTACATACTGTTTTTCATAACGCTTGTACTAGTCTGTATTCCCACCAGCAGTGTACTAGGTTTCTCTTTCTTCCACATCTTCCCTAGCACTTGTCAATGATGTTGGTTTGTTGATGGTAGCCTTCCTGATAGGTGTAATTTGTATTTCTCTGATGACTAGTGATTTGAGCATTTTTTATGTCTCTTGGACATCTATATATCCACTTTGAAAAAATATCTATTTAGGTCATTTGCCTATTTTTTTTATTGAATTGTTTGTCTTCCTTTGTTAGGTTGTATGAGTGCCTTATATATTTGGAACTTAACCTCTTATCAGTCATTTCATTATTCTCAAATAAAGTGTGTTCCATTTTTTGGTGATGGTTTCTTTTGCTGTGCAGAAGCTTTTTATTTTGATGCAATACCGTATGTTTATTTTATCCCTTGTTTCCTTGACCTAGGGCCTAGGACAATGATGAGCAAACGTTTGAGCCTGGTGTGTCAAAATTCGCCCAAAAAATGACCATAACTCAGGTGGTGTGTTACTTTGAGAAAACAAACCATAATTTTGTGGTATTTATAGTTTAAATAACAAAAATATGTAATTGTGATATATAACTGTATTTAATAAAACAAAAACTAATTCTTTAACTTACCTGCTTAATGATGTCTTTGTCCATCTGCCTGTCGGTTTCTTTTGTTGCTCTTGATATTATTTAACTTGTGTGGGGTGCTGTGAACTAATATAACTGAGGGGGAGGGGGAACTCTTTAACTAACCTGCCTATTAGTGACTCTTCCTTTGCTGAATTTCATTGGCTAAACCTTCAATTGAAGGTTGGTATTTTGTACACTTCAAGCCCTACCAAGTGCTACTACACTTGTCAATCTGTTTCTTTTGTTGGTTTTGATATCATTCAACTCTTGGAATAAGGTCTCACAAAATGTACTCAGATGGAAAAATTGTGAGTAAAGCCATTGCTATATTTTTCAGGGTGCTAAAAGTGTCTGGTAATCTATTCCAGGCACTCCAAATTTCCTGTTGGTAGTGGCACTTTTCTTGATTCTCCAAGCGGCACCTGTCCAGATTCTCAAGCTTTGACCTCAAGTCGACAAACACCTGAGGCAAGATGCTGTCTTGAAATTCTGCAAGTTGCATTTCCAAATCATCAATTTGCATCCATTGGAAACCATTTAATTCCAAACTACTGTAGACTACTACATCAGGATACTTAATTATTTTTATGGTCTGTTCTAGGCTTCTAAATTGATTAAATCTGTCACTGAACTGGTCAAGTAATGAGTCTAAGGCATGCTGGTACTTTATATGTCAGGGTCCCATTTCATTTTGTACAGCTGCACTGACCTTCTCAAAGTATTGTGTTACTTGAGGGAAATAGTTATAAGTTTTAGTTTGTACATCTCACTTGAAAATTTTAAGTTTACTTTCAAAAGCTTTTATGTATCCAAACATAATGTCAATACTTTTGCCAAAACCTTGTAACTTTAAGTGCAGTTCATTAATATGAACAGAGAGATCTGTAACATACATCAGGTCTTGACCCACTTATCATCATTGAGCTGAGAAAAGTTTCCCAGATCCTTATCCTCAAGAAATACCTTAATTTCTTCAAAGCACTCCACAAAACGCTCAAGAACTTTGCCTCGGCTCAGCCATCTTACCATGTTGTACATCAGCAGTCCACTGTAGTGGAATCAACCTCCAGTAAAAGCGCAGAAAATTCTCGCTTGTGAAGGGGGCAAGCAGCCATTAAATTAACTACTTTTGTAACAACTGACATTAAGTCTTTTAAGTTGGTGAATCCTGCCTTGGTACATAAACCCTCCTGATGGATAATACAATGAAAAGACACAATCCGATATCCAATAGCTTCCGAAAACAGTTTGACAAATCCGACTCTTTCCCCCAACATGTTTGGTGTCCCATCTGTCGTCACTGACACAACTTTAGAGATATCAATGCTTAGGTCATGGAAAGTTTGTATAATAACCTTACATATGTCACTTCCTGATGTACTTGTTGGCACTGATACTAACTTTATCAACTCTTCTCTCATTGTGAGACCATCAGAATATTGACCAATAACAGCCACCTGAGTATGTGATGTGACCACAGTAGTTTCATTAAGAGAGATAAAAAAAATTTTACAATTACTTATGTATCTCTTTAATTGATGTTGTACATTTGTGTTCAGTCTCATTATTTGGTCTTTTATGATATTTCTACTTAGTGGTAACTCAGATATTCTCTTAATAATTGCATCTTTATTTTGCATATCGTGAAATAGAACTGGTGCACATCTTAAGAGAATTTATTTAATAAATTCTCCCTCACTGAGTGCTTTTCTATGCTGAACTATGGAGTGAGCAATGCTCAAACTTGCATATGTTAAATTTGTAGAGCCTTTTATAAATTTCAGGATGGAATTAGATTGGCTCTTATAAAGGCGTAGCTGCCAGGAAATGTATTCCTTCCTTTCCTCCTCGCTTTTTTTCAAGAGCTGGAAATGATTAGTTTCAAACTGTCTATTTGTATTCCATGTTATGCTTACCACCATTTCAGTAAATAGAACGCAAAATGATCTGCCATTTTTTTCTATAGTGCCATATATATTGGTCCATGTCTCTTGAAAGGGTCAGCTATTGCTACAACCACTACCTTTACTTAACCTTGCTTTTTTATTTTTTGTGTTGTCCGTTATGGGGGCAGTGACAGAAGATAAAATTATAGATAGCCTGTTAGCCCTGCAGGCAATTAAGGGTTAACTAGCCTAATTGACCACAAGACGGTACTTGTAACTGTCTTTTAGTTAAGGGCTGGGTTAATAAGGATGCACAATAGTAATAGTGGTGAAATGGAGTCTGCACAAAGGCTGCAAAATAATGTTCCTTATATAAATTAAAATGGCTGCCACTATTTCTAATGGAGGGAAATGGCTCCCATAGCACAGGCCCGCACCTCTCCCCACCTCCTCTTCACTTATCTCAGTTATGATGGTCAATTAGAAATGCATAATACCCCAGAACAGTATATTGGATGATGGTTGCTGCGGTTATGTGGTTGCTGTCAATGGCGATCACAGGGCCCCCAGAGATGCATCTCTGCAGCATTCCGCTACTCCCTGCTCCCCCAGCCAGAAGTGAGGTCAAAGATCCCCTAAAGGCCTAATTGGAAATCCCAGAACTAGAATTTCTGTGCCAGAGTTTTGTTGTTTTGTCCTAAGACCTCTGGCACAGAGTGTCTACACTACACTACAGCAAATGTTTCATTCTTGGCTACTGCACCTGATGGTGCAGTAGCTGAGGATGAAAAGTCCTTCTCAGCATGCAGCCCCATACTTTTCTGTATGTGGCCGCATGTAGCCGTGTATAATTGAAAATGGCTATGAGTGTCAGTGGTGACACGCGTGTCATAGGTTCGCCAACATGTGCCTAGGAGATGTGTCAGCAAACATTGCTATGAGAGATGTTTGATATTTTTCTGCCTATGGTTTCTTGTAGGATTTTTATGGCTTCATGACTTAACATCATTAAAATGTCCATATTACTCAAAGTAATCTATAGATTGAATGTAATCCTTATTAAAATATCGATGCTATATATCATAGATCTAGAGAAAAACCTCCAAAAAATTTATATGGAATCAAAAAAAGATTCTGAATTGCCCTCACTGCTTTGGTCCAGTGGATAGAGCATCAGCTTGAGTACTGAAGGGACACAGGTTTCAAAACCAGTCAAGGGCATGTACCTTGATTGTGGGCACATCCCCAGTGTGAGGTGTGCAGGGGGCAAATAAATAAATGAATAAAAATTTAAAAAATCACATAATAAAATATATTTTAAAAGACCCTGTTTAGCTATTTTGTTTAAATTTATTCTATCAGTACATATCATTAATTTTATTAAGATTAATACTGTATTAATAGTGTATTAAGTTGTAGCAATCTTGTGAAAGAAGAACAAAGTTGGAGAGATAACAATATCAGATATCAAGTTATGCTAAAAAGCCACTGTAATCAAAACAGTCTGGTACTGGCAGAAGAACAGACATATAGACTGATGGAACAGAACAGAGAACCCAGAAATTCACCTAAGCTATTATGCTCAATTAATATTTGACAAAGGAGGCAAGGGCGTACAATAAATTAAAGATAGTTTCTTCAATAAATGGTGTTGGGAAAATTGAACAGATACATGTGAAAATGAAACTAGACCACCAACTCATACCATACACAAAAATAAACTCAAAGCAGATAATAGACTTAAATGTAAGGTGTGAAACCATAAAAATCCTAGAAGAACTCATAGGTGATGAAATCTCCAACAATTCTCTTAGCACTATGTTAAATATGTTTTTGTTGTTATTTTTACACAAAGAGGAAGGGAGATGGAGAAAGAATCATCAATGTATTGCCTCCTGTAAACACCCCAACAGGAGGAATCAAACTAGTGCCTTTTTGTTTCATGGGACGATGATCATCCATGTGAGCCACACCTGCCAGGGCTCGTTTTACTTAGAGTTTTTTCAAGCTCTGATGCTCCCTTGTGCTATTGCTGTCATTTTTTAAGTGTTCACAGCTCTGAAAAATATTCTTATCTTGTTTGTATCTACTTCTTAACTACCCTTTTATGCTTTTATGTGGTCTTGTTTCCTGCCCTTTTCATTAAACTATGTATATTTTGTTATTTTAAATTATAACCACTAAATCCAACAAAGTTAATCTGTTGTTACATTCTTTGCCTTAGTTAGCATATGCTTTATGACAAATTGTTATAATTCATAGTGTTCACTAGTAAACAACTTTCTTTTATTGTTCATCCTCACCCAAGGATATTTTCCATTGATTTTTTAGAGAGAGGGGAAGGAAGAAAGAGTAACAGAGAGAAACATCCATTGGTTGTCTCCACCATGCACCCAGACCTAGCTAGCCCTGGGATCCAGCCTGCAACTGAGATACCTGGCCTTGACAGAATCAAACTCAAGATCCTTCAGTCCTTGGGCTGACACTTTGTTCACTGAGCCAAACCAGGTAGGGCTAAACAAACAACTGTATGTCATAATTTTTGTGGGTTGAGAATCTGAGCATAGTTTGCCTGGATCCTCTGATTGTGTCTCTCACAAGTGCAATCGAGCCATTCGCCAAGGCGGAAATGATCTTATGGCACAATTGAAGGTGAATCTGCTTTCATGTTCACTTAAGTGGTTGTTGACTGAACTCAGTTTATATTGGGCTATTGAATGGAAGGCGATGAAAATGAGTTATCATTTATGAAATAATCACTCTCAGGGAATATTAATGCACACACTTTAACTATTTTGTTTAAATAGATTCTATTAATACATATCATTAATTTTATTACTGTTAATACTGTGTAATCCTAGAATAAAATTGCAAAGGTAAGGCAGAAATTGGACTGAGGAAGCTATACTCAAGGAATGCCAAGGATTCCTGGCAACCACTGTAAGCTAGGAAGCTTCTTCTCTGTAGCCTTCAGAGGCAGCATAGCTTTGCTGACCTTCATTTTTGGGTTGCTAGCATCCAGTACTCTTGAGAGAATGAATTTCTGTTGTTTTAAACTATCCAGATTGTGGTAATTTGTTATGGAAGCCCTAGGAAACTTAATAAGTCAATTTAATTCTGTAGTAAAATATTACGGAACTGATGAAGTCCTATGCCAAGTTCTCTAAATTGCTGTATCAGGAATGTATGCTTATTCCTTTATCTTCTTTACAAATATAAACTTGAGTAGGAGAGTGAGGAGAAAAGGGAGCAGGTGTGTAATTTATTGTTTCATTAAATATCAACATATTGTGTCCTGACTAGGAAAGCCATAATTTATTAATATAAATATTCCAGCAATTATAAATGCACTCTGAAAAATTTGCTGAAGAGAATGTTTTAAGTTTGAACAAATAAAATCATAAAAAAGGTCAGAGTTTTATCTTCTTAGTATTGATATGGCTTCTGGTTTTATGGTAACTCCCTCAGAATATTTGTTGCCATTTCCAAATATGTAATGTCTCTTCCCTCACGAATCTGGGAGCTCCATGTTTGGAAGGATCAAACTATGATGCTTGCTTTTTTTATCTTCTGTTTTTTTAAAAAAATAATTTATGACACATGAGTATGTTCAATAAAAAACTTTTTAATATGAATTATTAAATTCATATGCAACTTGTTTTAGTTCTTCAGGACACTAAAACATTATTTTTAGGATATATCATTGTGAAAATCAAAAATATATAACATATCTAGTAGAAGAGAGGAATAGAAGATTCAGGAAAAAGAATGTTCATGGCCACTAATCTACACATAAACATATATCTCCTCAAAATATTCAAAAGAACAACCTAACAAGTTTTTATTTTCCCCTGCTAATTGGCAAAGAATGAAATAAATAAAAATACCTAAGAACAGAGAGAACCTGGAGAAGAGAAACTGACCTATGTGTAGTAAGAAGTCAACCATGCACATTACATGCTTAAAATAATCTATCTTGGTTGCTTCCAGATGGTGGCAGTTTATTTTATTTTATTTTATTTTATTTTATTTTATTTTATTTTATTTTATTTTATTTTATTTTTTTGTTTGTTAATGTTAACATGTATATTCTAAGTATTATTCCGTAAATATTTACTATTTTATCTTAAAATTAATAATACATAATGTCTAATCAAATTAATTTCAATTTATTACTTAATTATTTAATCTTAGGAGTCTTAAGCAGAGACATAATTTTATAAACAGTAACTGCCATCACTGCCATTTTCATTATTGTGAAATGACCAAGAGATAGTCTGGGTTATGAAAATACACAGAGCTCAAGATGAGATTCTGGAGATTAACGATATTTTCAGCCTCAGACAAAAATTCTGTGTGTATATGTGTGTATTTACATACACTCAGTATGAAACTAGGAGGCTTTCATTTTCTTATTTGTTTTATAATTATGCATGTAATCACTAAGTTTGATGTTCTCTGAGTAGAGTATTGATCTATAAGGAACATGTAAATCAGCAATCTTCAGAAGGGAATGATCTGATAAATGATCAAAATGATTCAATAGGTGAACCCAAATTCAGATTATTCTACCTTATAGAATGTAGCTTTATTTTAATGAATCGAAGGTCAAGTAGTTTCTTTTAATTAGAATGTTATTGGTTTAAATATTACTTAATTGTTATACAGTTGGATACTCAGATATCTTGATTTTATTTTGCAAAATTCTAATGTAAGGGAAAAATATATGTGGCTTAACAACAATCTATCAAATCCTTAAAACTCCAACATATGTTTGTTAGACTTATCACGGTGATCAGTTCATTAGGTATTTAAATGTTAAATAATGATACTGTACACCTGAAATAATATTGTATGTTAAGTAAATTTTAATTTAAAAAACATAGATTTAATTTTAAATTAAAAACAAAGATGATTTTTAAAAATCAAAGGTATAATTTATGACATTGTAAAGTTAGTGTCAGCATTCATGACAAAAAACAAACAAACAGTACAGTTTAGTAGTAATCATTTAATGCCACTAAGCAATTTTTTTACCATAAATTCAATTCAGTAGTTATTTATTGAGAAACTACTATTTACATATTCTAAATAAATTAGTAGACTCTGAAAATACAGGATTTATGTGAATGAAATAATATTCTAGTTCCTATGACCTAAGATTGACTGCAAGGAGTATCTTATTCAACCACCCTTTATATTTATATTAAAAGGTTAAAATTAATTTAATCCATCAATAACAGGATATAAAAATTCCTGTTATCATTCAAAATATATTATTAAGCATTTCCTATATTGTTTAGCAGATAATATAAATGTTGAATTACAACTCTACTACTTTATGCCTTATTCTCATTTTTTGTAGAACCACTATTCTGTATATAGGAATTACATTTATAACTATTTCTCTGTGCACATATAATGATTTCATAATGGAAGAATATTGGGTAGAAATTTTTTTTTTACTTTCCTACCTTATACAGACCACTAAACTTGAATTTACAGGGCTATCACTATGATAATAATATTATTAATGGTAAGTGTGTGTGTGTGTGTGTGTGTGTGTGTGTGTGTGTAAAATATACATTCTAACACTGTGGATACCGAAATGATCAGTAAGTGCCAATATTCTCTAGACAATTATACTGAAAAGTGAACAAAAAATAACTATATTTATCTTATTTTAAAAGATAAAATGTGTATCTCATGCAATAAATTATTATCCATTCAAAAGGAGAGCCCTTTAAAACTATTTCAAAATATCTTTTTTTTGTGAGATGCCTGAAGGAGACATTGGGGACACAAATGCAATTTGAAACATTTTATTTCTATGGTACTGATAGTCTTTGTTATTACAGCTCTTCTAATAGTTAAAGAAGATATGAAGCACTGAACTTTGTGTCAACCAAAGGGAATAGAAAAACAACCCCAAAACTCAATACTGTTTAGTCCAATTTGTGAACTGATTTGAGGCAGGTAATTCAGAGACTGGAAAAATTGTCTTTCACTTAAGAACCAAAAAATCCAATTTAGTGCAGTTGGTATCTTTACTCCAGCCAGGAAAGCTGTTTCATCTTCATTTTAGTCTAGATTGCTACTATATGAAGTGACAGTGGGCTTACATGCTCAGGTTGTGTATTTATTTTTTTAAAAGAACTAAGATGCCATCATTTTTCAATTTCATTTGCAATTTCAATGTTTGTTGTAAAAAGGCTTAAAGCAGAAAATGGAGATAGTGATCTCATTATTTTAAATTGACTCAACTTCACAAAGAGAAAATGATTAGTTAAATCATTAGCACATGTCTAAAAATTGAGGCTGCTAGCATGTCTCCTCATATTTTGAACGAATCAAGAGAATTTATTAAGATTTGTTTTGTGAATGTCTTAAAATAATTACTACCAAGTTTGAATGTCACCTTTTTGACATATAATTTCCTTTCTTCTACTCTGTAACTGGATTTTTTGTTTCTTTCTTTTTTCTACCCTTCCATCTATCTATCATTTCTATTTTTCTATTTAAATATAATTTATTATTAAAATACTAAAACAAATGAGCACTGAAAAATGGAAAAATAAAATTAAGATAAGAAATTATTTAAAAGCATATTAGAAACAGAAATGCTTCATCTGAGCAAAGGCATCAGATAATCCAAGTGAAAAAAACTTAGAAAACTTACAAGTAGATTTTGCAAAAACATGAACAATGATACAGCTATATTTATTACTTGCATTTTTATATATTTTAATTCATGCACAGCTTGGTTATAAGTGATTGACTTGGGTCTTTTCTGTCATAAAATGCTATATTTCTAATATAGCTTGCATTTCTTTCTTTTTTTTTTTTTTTCCTTAGATGTAGTCCAGACCCTGCATACCTGCGGTCATCTCAAGTTGTTTTCTCATCAAACAATTTATCTATCAATAATTATTTTATTTTTCCTGAAATTGTTACATTGTTTCCATAAAATCACTCCTATCAATATCTCAAAGTTACTGGCTATAATATAAACTAAATTGTTACAAATTTCAGTAATGTAATTCTACAGTCCAGTCAATCTAGCTTTGATTGACATTAAGTCTTTTGTTGATATTTTTAGATACTAGCTTCAGCAGAACCATATTTTAAATTCATAAATAAAGATGTATCTTATATAATAAAGAGACAATATGCAAATTGACCTTCACACCCTCAGAAGATGGCTGCCTAGAACCAGGCTAGCAGGGGGTTAGTAAGGGACAACCAAATGACTGAAGAGCATGCTGTATGGGATGACCAGGCTACAGAGGGGTACAGGTGAGGGTGACCAGGCCTGCAGGGGGAGCAGTAAGGGATGACTAGGCAGATAGTCAAGCGAGTGATTAGGAGCCAGGGGTCCAGGATTGTGAGAGAGATGTCCAACTGCTGATTTAGGCCTGATCCCCAAGGGGTTCTGGATTTAAGAGGGTGCAGGCTGGGCTGCAGGGAACCTCTGTGTATGAATTTTGTGCACTGGGCCTCTATTATATTTATAAAGACAAAAGCCTATACTTTGAAAATAAATGTTTCAGAAATGTAAGATACTTCATAAATGTAACTAGGTATCAACTGTCAAAAGAAAACAAAATAAACAATAAAACTGTAGAATGCAGGTATTTAGAACAGTCAGAGGTTAACTTGTTGTATAGCTTATTAAGGAGTTAACCCATAGTCATCATTACTGTTTGGTTCTCCTATTAAGATAATGAGCTGTTTTATTTCGTATTATTGGTATCTTTTTTTTTTACACTCCTAGACATGTGATTCTCAATGAATAAGAGAGTCTTCATCAGCACAATTACCTACGAGTGTCAAAAAACCCTCCAGATTTAATTTCCTCTGTGCGGGGTCCTGTTTTAATAAAAGGTGTTCACAACTCACAAATAATGAGCTCAATCAGTGTTGTGGTCTCACATAATAAATATGCTGTACAAATCAGATATCAAAATACAATAGGTGTTAACTTAGCATGTTTTAAGAGTAAGAAAAAATGCATTTTAAAGGGATTTGCTTGTTTTATTTACTGTTGACAGTGTTACAGATGCCCCCTATCACCTCCTTTTGCCACCCTCTATCAAGCCCCTACCCCTTCAGATTGAAAAAAAAAGAAAATTAGAATTTTCAAGTCATTTGACATCAGCCTATTAACTGAACCAAACACATTATATTGGAACTATGACATGCTCAGACAGGTCCTGATTGATAATAAAAATTACTAACGAAGTATTTCCTCACATAGATATTTTATAGGATCTAGTTTTGACATCTGTGCTATGAAGGGAATATAATTTCAAATTCAAGTATAAATAAAAGCAACAATAACAAGTATTATTTATTGCTGAGACAGTACTGATCTAGATTCATCTAAACCCACTTTATCAATATCTAGATTGGACCTGAGTTTATGATTTACAGTGAAATAGCAAAGCTTCAGTGAAAAAATATGTATGTCTATAAATAATTGACTTTAACTACAATATCAACTGTCTCAAAGTGGTATACTAATGTAAAAACATACAAATCCTGTCTGTAATTGTTTTTAATATTCACCACTTCAAAACCTCAAGAGTAGCAACCATTTAGAAAACAGTGGGGGAGCCCTAAAGGGTTGGACTCAGTAGACAGAATGTCGGCTGCGGACTGAAGGGTCTCAGGTTTAATTCTAGTTAAGGACATGTACCCTGGTTGTGGCACATCCCCATTAGGGAGTGTGCAGGAGGCAGCTGATCCATTTTTCTAACTCTCTATCCCTCTCCCCTCCTTTCTGTAAAAAATCAATAATATATATATATATATATATATATATATTGAAAAAATAATATATATATATATTGAAAAAATATATATATTGAAAAAATCAATAATATATATATATTATTGATTTTTCAATTTTATATATATATATATATATATATATATATTAATATATCAAAGAAAACAGAAGGGGGGATTAGTTTTAGCTACCTAGTAGCTAAAATTTAGTTTAAAACAAAAAGTAAACCTAGTGAAATGTTCTTAAATGGCTCTGCTTCTCCAAAATGTATATAAGGAACTTGAATAAAAAATATGTGAAGTTTGTGTTTTTTTCTGTTCCTGGTTAGTATACATCAGTTTTTGTTTTACATTTTGTGTACAAACTCTATTATTTAGTTCTAGTTCGGTAATAGTCAAATTGTAAACATGACATTGTTAAGTATTCTTGACAGGGGGCAATAAATATGTTAATTATGTAAAAGTAGTCAGCTTCTGTTTATCAGGAATGCGCTCCTGAATTTTTCTCTGTATGTGTTTTCATAACCTTAGAAGCACAGCACTAAAATACATTAGCTCTCCTGCTGTCTGAAGCTCTTATCTATTTACACACAATGTTCTCAAGGCAAAAACTCACAGAGGATCCAATAGTGTCACTAATACTCTGATGATTGGACAGACATGTAAACAAAGAACTCTAATAGGACATACTAATGGGAGAGAAGTGGATTGTTATGGTGGTAGCATCTATGTGTCTGGATGTGGTCTTTAAAGACGTTACTGCTAAGGAGATGGCCTTTGGATGATTCTTCAGATCAAGGACATTATGTGCAGTAAAGACATCCCAGAAATACTAGACATGGACTTATGATACAATAATCTGGGACATTTGAATTATAGAATAAATGTAGGATAGGTACAAAATATATTTTAGATAATCAATTATTTCATTGTAATTGGCTAAGTAGTGAGCAAATGATGTACTTACTGAAGTATGTATAGGAAGTATTATACCTATCATAGGCCTTGAACAACAACAACAACAAAAAAAAAACCCTCAATGGATTTATAACATAAACTCCATTTTTATTTTGAAACTTGATAAGAAGAAAATAAATAACTGAAAATACATCTGCAGAACATCTAACTTATGCACAATACCTAGTTAAATAAAAAAATAAATTTTAAATTATCAAAAAAGAATAAAATCTTAGAAATTCATTAATATAATTAATTGCATACACCAACTAAATGAAAACAGTGGTTCATAAAATATCAAAATATTTTATACTAGAAACCCAGTGCACAAAATTCATGCATGGAGGGGGCAGGGGATGGCCCTCAGGCCAGACTACACCTTCTCCAATCTGGGACCCCTTGAGGGATGTCTGACTGCCCTGTAGGATCAGGCCTAAACATGCAGTTGGACATCCTTTTCACAATCCAGGACTGCTGGCTCCAAACTGCTCACCTGCCTGCCTCCCTGATTGCCCTTAACTGCTTCTGCCTGCCAGCCTGATCACCCCTAACCACTACCCTGCCAGCCTAATTGATATCTAACTGCTCTTCTGCCAGCCTGTTTGCCCCGACTTCCCTCATCTGCCAGACTGGTCACCCCTAACTGCCCTCCTCTGCAGGCTTGATTGCCCCAACTGCCTTCCCTTGTAGGCCTGGTCCCTCCCAACTGCCCTCCCCTGCTGGCCTGATCACCCACAACTGCCCTTTCTTGCAGGCCTGGAACCTCCCAATGGCCCTCACCTGCTGGTCATCTTGTGTTGGCCATCTTGTGTCCACATGGGGGCAAGTTCTTTAACCACATAGGGGCAGCCCTCTGGTGTGATTGTCAATTTACAAATTACTCTTTTATTACTGGTAGGTAGGATAGAAGCCTGGAGCATGGGTGGGGGCCAGCTGGTTTGCCCTGAGGGCATTCTGGATCAGAGTGGGGGCTCCCTTGGGGTGTTGGTGGACCGGGTGAGGGGCCTGTGGTGGTTTGCAGGCTGGCCACACCCCGCAGTGAGTAGAGCCAAGCCTTCTGCTCGCTGTGTGACCAACACCATTTCTCTTTGGGTTGGTTTAAATTCTGTAATTGAAACTTCGTAGCCTAGAGTGGAGGCCTAGGCACTAGGGTTGCAGAAGCTTGGCTTCCTCCATCCCTCAGACAACCTTAGTCTCTGCTCTTTTCAGCTCCATGGCTGCAACCATTTCTGTTGGGATATATTTTCTATAATTGAAACTTTGTAGGATTGAGTGGAGGCCTAGGCCAGCAAGGGCAGAAGGAAAGCTTGGCTTCCTCCATTGCCGGGGAAATCCAAGCCTCCCTCCTGCTCTCAGTGGCTGCAGCCATCTTGGTTGGTGTTTATTTGCATAATTTGCTCCTGATTGGCTAGTGGGTGTGGCTGTGGGTGTGGCTTGATCAGAGTTAAGATCAATTTGCATATTACTCTTTTATTAAATAGGATCGGCTGCTTGGTATTTATTTTCTTTCAGGAAATTGACAAAATTATTTTATTGTGTTTTTACTGACATTGTTGATACTAACAAGTTACCCATGTGTCTGATTATCATCTTTTGGTGTCTGAGTAGGTGATCTTTGTTTACTGGTTATCTTTGTTCTTCTGATTTTAGATATCTATCTAAAATAGATATAGATATAGATATAAATCCAGGTTTATTCTTTTAATTTATTCTGCATGACAGATTTTTAAAAGCTTTAAATGAATTTTTAAAAATTTTAAATACATTTTCATTAACATTGATATCTCTTGACTCTTGTTCAATTTTTATTTTTATTTTATTTTATTTTATTTTTTTTACCTTCAATAATAACTTTATTTTTTAAAATATATTTTCATTGATTTTTTTGCAGTATAACTTATAATTAATAATAGTATAGGTTTTCCTTTCCCCCTCCCCCTTATCCTCCCCCAAGCCTCCCCTACCCCCCAGCACATATCCCCACCCTCCCTCTCCCCACCCCAGTGTCTTTCATTCATTGGTTATGCTCATATGCATGCATACAAGTCCTTCAGTTGATCTCCCCCAGCATCCACCTCCCATCCACCCCAGCCTTCCCCCTGTAGCTTGACAGCCTGTTCAAGGCCACCCTGCCTCTATATCAATCACTCTCCCCTGTTTCTTTTCTTCAAAAATATCTTGCCTCTGCATACTAGAAATAAATGTATAAGAACAAAAAATGTTTCAGTCTCAGTTTCAATGTCCAACTGTTCTGAGTCCCAGTTTCAGTGTCAAATAATTCTTTATGTGTATAAGTCAGCAATGGTATCCAGATGGTGGACACATCATGGCAATGCAAGATCCATCCTCTCTGGTTTGGTCCTGGGCTGCCTGCAGCCATGCACAGCTGCCGACTGCTAGCATGGCAAGGTGTCATCAGTGTCCCCCATCTCTGGACCATCCTCGTGATTGGAACAGACCCATCAGTTCCTCAGTGTCGCAGGAACCCACATGGTCTTGGAGTTGTTCTCTGAAAACACACAAACACATTCTCAACCAAAAGCTAACAAAGGGATCCTTTCTGCAAAATAGACTTGGGATTCTTTTTAATTTTTGCCTAAATGATTTTCCTTTGGCTTATTTTGACACCATGTGTGTTTTTTCATGGGTGTCCTGCAGTTGGTTTTACAAATGGAATTTACTTTACTGGAGTAAGAATTTTCTAGATGTATTTTACTTACTCGATATTTTTTTTCCTTACATGATATTACCCCACTGCCCCCTCCCCTTTTTCGATTAATGGGGGCTTTTGAAAATTTTGCATTGCAGTCTTGGTAATTTTAAATTTTAATTTTTGCACACAAATATGACTGCTTTAGGTTCTTTGGATGTTAGGCAATTTTAAAGTGAGATGACTACTAATAGATTTTTTAGTTAATGTTTTAGGAAAAGCTTTTTGTCCAGTACACTAAAATTTTCTTGAGTATTCACTTATTTCACTTGGCCAATTTAAATTAATCTGAAAACTTGATTACTATTTTCCTGTCAATTTTAATACTCAAGCAGAAATCTTAGTTTACCCTGTAAATACTAATGGAAAGGAATATTTGCAATTTTGAGTAGGTCTTGAGCATTCCTGGTAATAGACTGAATTTAGATATAGAGCAGCTATTGCTGGCTGAGTCTCTGTCTGCCACCTGGGTCCCGGTCTGAGTTGTGTGTGGGAGGCAAAGCAGCCATGGGGGTAGGAGACCTCCCTCAGGAGGGGTGAGAATTCAAGCTCCTGCAAGTTTTGTGGGTGAGGTTCTGTTCCCCACCTCTGTTGACCTTTTACCTCTCTCCTGTTGGCCCCTCTGCGACTGTGCCTGTCTTAGGTTGTTCCTTCCCTGAGGAATCTTACCCATCTCTGGCTAACCAGCCATCCTCTGGGACCAAACAGGGTGATGTGAGGTTCAGTTCTGTCTCCTTTGTAGTCTATGCCCCCTTGGCCTCCACGTCCAGTACCTGCCTTGGGGTCCCCTCGCCTGCTGGCGGGGTTCCGGTACTGATCACATATCTCGGGGGACCCAGGTTTCTTCTCCAGAGAGGGCCCAGCTCACACCATTGGACGAGATACAGACCCATGGTGCCAACTGTCCAGAGGCTTCAGCCACAGCTGGAACCGAAAACTCAGGCATCAGCTGTGTGTATTTGGATAGTAAGAAGGAGGTCCCTCTTGGCAGAAAGGGCAAGAAGGGCCAATATAGAATGCTCAGATGCCTTCCCAGTGCCTTAATTCCTTCTGGAAGGGATTAATTTATTTCCTATCCTTTTTTAAGTTGCTGCCCAACATTTAAAGAATTAGTTTGTAAGTTTATTTGGGATAATTGTATAATATGCTGTTGTCAAATATCAAATATTATAATGACATTGTAGAATAATGTCATGTAAAGGTATTATGGTGTCACGGGATATCAAGGAGGGCTTAGCATAAGGACTGGTATCCATAGGATATGACAAGCTCTAGGCCATGTCCATTCAATCTCAAACTAGCTGCCATTTTTTATAACTTTATATAAACTTTGTGAGGGATGTAAAAACACAAATCACTTACCTTAGTTCAAGAGTTCAAATATATTGACTTTTCCCGTTACTCCCACCACCTGCCACTTACCCTGAGGTTTGACATTCTGATGAACTTTTCTCAGTCTCTGGATCCATTCTTGTTCATCAGTCTATGTAATTTATTGTATTCCACAAATGAGTGAGATCATGTTGGAGCCTCTTGAAAAACCCTATAACCGTGGTTTTGAATTCCATGTCCAGGCATGTTTTTTCCTCCATTTCTTTCACAGCTGAGTTCTTTCCTTTTCTCTGCATTGTGGTTGCTTTCCTGAGTTGGTCCCTTAGTGGTGTGTGATAGGTATACTCTAAGGAATAGTGGCTCAGCTTCCTTATACAGCACCCAGCGTCAGCCTTAGGTCCGCCCTACTTGGCGCACAGCTGCAGGTCTATGGGGCTCGTGGCGTCAGCTTATCTGTGCGGCTTACGGGTCTCAGTGTTGGGTGGCAATGTAAATCCACCGCTGATCTCCCCGTTCCCAGACAACTCTGCCTCTCCCCAAATGAGTCTGCACAGCCAAAGTCTCACTCAGGGTTGTAAAACAAAGCAGTATGGTGGTCTCTGAGCAAGTGATCGAGTCACGTATTCTCTGTCCACGTTTTCTGCCCGGTTGCGCACTCCAATTTACTCGTGCACTCTCCCCAAACACACAGACCTCAGCCGCGCCCAGGATCCTCCTTTCCCCGACCTAGGAGCTCGCCTGGAACAGGGGGGTCAGTGCTGTGGGAGGCCTCTGCCCTCTCCGCTGGAGAAAACCTGCCGGGCTTGCTGTCTGCCGCCCGTCCCTCACAGCTCGCTCTCGCTCCGAACCTCAAAGCTGTGTACCGCTGCTCCCTAGTCACCGCTGCGTCCCAACTCTACTTTTATGTGTGGAATTTTCACTCAGCCAGCTCTCCGGTGATTCTGGACATTTTTTGTTCTGTTGTTAAGTTGTAGTTTCAGAATTGTTGCGTGGACAGCTAGATAAGTGCTCACCTATGCCGCCATCTTTGTTCTCCCTCTTGTGAAAACTTTTGTGGGAGATCTAGTAATCATATGTATATTCAACCATTAGAAAATAGGTAAATGCATTTTAATTACATTTTTACTTATGGTTATTCCCAGAAAATGCACATACTATATTGAATTACATTTTTTTTTTTGCAAAATTGAGTAACAACTAGCGACAAGTATCTTTCTATCTGCTAAGTCTTCTGATTATAATCAAAATTTATAATAATATGGTTTGGGAAACAGAAGCCATTTTATTAATCATCAAGGATTCAGATTATACTATATTTATCCACAGAGTATGCTTTCTTTAGCAAATCTCCATTCCTTTCTATCTTTACTTGAAGTCTGTCTAATTCTAGCTGAGTAATTCTCTATTGAAGGACTTTATTAGAAGTGACAGCATATGATCAATCAAGACCAACTCTTCTCCTTTATGGTGCTTTTGACTCTATCCAATAATGTGCTGATACAACTTCTATTGTATAACAAGCATTTTCAGATTGCCAATAGGCAAGACTTGATTACTTAGTACTTGCAACCAATTCGCTGCTGTTATTTTGATGTCACATAATTTGTTTCTGTCATGTACAGCACTCTATTTCTAGATGCCATTTTTAATCATTAGAGTCACTTATAAAAAATAACATGAGTTTAAATAAGATAGAAGTTTACTCTTACTTAAAAAGGCAAGAGTAGGCATGCTAGCACTGGCATGTCACTTCAAAAGCACAGGAATACAGACAGTTGTTCTTGTTTCTCTACTTGGCAAAGTTTTCATTCTCAGGGTCATATCAAAAGGCAAAATGATTGGTGGGTTTGCATACACTAAAGTGTACTCTACTTGAAATGAGGAAGAATAAAGAATAATCCCTAATGTTAAAGAGATTGACAAAAATTTTGAAAGACTGCTTGTTTATATATCTGGGGAAGAAAGAGTTAAGAATCCAATTTACATTTAAGAAAAGAAAGAAAGCAGATGACCTGCTTTAATGTCCTTTTAAGCATGTTAATCAGACTTCCTAGCAGGCAAACTAATGATATTTGCTAGCAAGAGTCTGTATAGATGGGACACATTTAGCAGGAGATACTTAACAGGTTGTCTGGGATTGATTGTAAGATACAAACACAAAATGTATGGATTTATGGGAAATGGCTCTCTGAAATTATCACTGAAGTCCTATCACTTTCTGAATATAAAATGAACATGTTTCATAACTGAGATGACTCTCTTCTTTGTAAGAAATGTGTGTGCATACATCACTTAATATAACACATTTAAATAGCATGAGAAACCTAGGGAATATTATGCTAAATGAAATAAGTCAATAAGAGAAAGACAAGTATCACATGATCTTACTCATATGTGGTCTTTAATGAACAAAATAAATTGATAAACAAAATAGATCCAGAGATATCAAAGCATTTAACAGACTGAAGAATCTCAGAAGGAAGATCAGGGTGGAGAACTGGGGGAAGAGATTAAGCGAGGAACTTATATCCATATATGCACAACCCCGGGTCACAGATAATACTGTGGAAAAGGCCAGGGAGGCATACCTGAGAGGGGTGAGGGAAGGTAATGTAAAAAAAGAAGACATCTCTAATACTTTCTTCAACAAAGATAAATTTTAAATAAAAAATAAAGATAATTATTTGTTAAACAAAAACCCAATAATAAATAGTGATAGAGTCTGATGCAGTAAGAATTATCCCACGAAGCCACATTGTAAATTCTGGATGACTTTTCACAATTCCTTGTGATTTATTACTTGAGGACTTGATTTTACTAGTGAAGGTTAAGATTCCAATTTGTCTGAGACTAATTTAACAAAAAAAGACATGATCTCATTTTTCTTGGCCAGTACTTAGTTACATATAAATACAAATTAGGCTAAATTATACTTTTATTTGGAGGGACCAAATGCCAGCTAAATATCAGGAATTCACATTCTACCTTTAAAAAGGGGGTGATTAATATTAGAGGAAAACTAGAAATCTCTCTAATTCACTTCTAAATATGTATCCTTTATAAACTGTCATCATTATGGACCACGTATAAAAATGTTCACACGTTGCAATAAATAAATATTTTGGGAATACTTAATAATAGTGAAAATGGTTCTGTTTGTTCCTTGGTCTTTTCACCTACAAATTCCCATTAGCAGCAGCTGCAGGGATAGAGAAAACAATTCCTGTTTTTCAGCCTTGTGACCACTGGGATTAGAGACATCAGCAGGTTCTTCATCCAGACTAGAATCATTCTTATTAATAGTAATCCTCAAGAGACAAAATATCTCCAGAGATGCTGTCTTATTCTTCCTTTAGGGCTTTACACAGTTTGTCACTAGCTTTGGTCCTCTGATGACAACTGTCTCCTTCTAGTCTCAAGCAGAGCCCATGACTTTGCTCACATCATGATGATACATCTGAAGAGATACTGGGACTCAGGCTAGGAATAGACTGTGAAGGGCAGCAGGCATGCATTCAAGATGCTGAGGCTATGTTCCATGAACCATCTTTCTGTTCATCATGTGTAAAAGTAAGCATAACATATATAATTTGGTTTTGTTTTTTAAAGTATTTCTGTTAATTTGTAGAATAAACATATAAAAATACTAGAGGCCCAGTGCACGGATTCATGCACTAGTGGGGTCCCTCAGCCTGGCCTGTGTCCTATTACAATCTGGGATCTCTCAGGGGATGTTGGAGAGCGGGTTTTTGCCCAATGCCTACAGTCCAATCAGCAGGTCACTTGGGATTTTATATATCTAGACTAGAGGCCTGGTCCAGGATATTTGTGCACTGGGAGATGGAATGGGGCAGTACCTGAGCCTGGCCTGCCCTCTCTCACAGTGCGGGAACCCCCCGGGAAGGGAGATAATCTGGTGATAAGGGAGAGGCAATGCCTGCAACACACCTCTGCTGCTGCCACTGCTGGCAGCACAAACCTTGGCTGGCCCTGGTTACCTATGCCTTGGGCAGATTTGGGTAGCCAACATCTGAGTTTGCCTGTGCCTTGGACTGGCCCTGGGCAGCTAGGGGCTTGAGGGCGGGTCTGGCTGCACCATGTGCCTGTCACATCCCTGGCTGGGCTGAAAAGACTGTGGGACTCTGGCGGGGCTGAGGGGACTAGTCACTGTCATCTTGTGGCTATGGGTGCCATCATCTTTGTGACATAGTGATAGCCAATTTGCATATTCCCACTTTATTAGATAGGATACCTAATTAACTTAATGCAATCTATTATTTTCCCTGAGATTTAGAATTAGGTCTTATCTTTATATTTTTTATTAATTTCAGAGAGGAAGGGAGAAGGAGAGAGAGATAGAAACATCAATGATGAGAGAGAATCATTGATTGGCTGCCTCCTACATGCTCCCTACTAGGAATCTAGCCAGAAACCCAGACCTGTGCCCTTGAACAGAAACCAAAACATGATCTCCTGGTTCAGGGATGGATGTTGAACCTCTGAGCAACACTGGCTGAGCAGGGCTTATTTTTTAAATTTGTCAACTTACTACATTTCCCTAATTTTTAAAATAAGTATATGATTTAAACTAGAATCTGTTTTTTTCCTAACTCTCTTAAGAAGCAAAACAGAGTGTATCTTCTGAAAAGAGATTTAAGACAAATTCCCTGCAGATAATGGTTTAATCCACACCTGTATGACATTATAGAGATACAATAGTTTACCTAATATGTTAGAAATTTGACAAAATTAAACATCATTTTGGAAGAGCTTCAAGTTTTAAAAATATTTATCTTACATATAGTATGCCTTTTTGTTCAAATAGCTAACCAGCAAAAAAAAAGGACTGCACCTCAAATTAAGCATGTTATATTCATTGAACATTTCTTTTAAAAATAAATACTTCTATATCAAAGTTAACTCAAATATTCACAAGGTAACACAATGTTAAAAAATAATGCTGCTAGAATTAGTTTCTGTTTAACTAAGAGTGTTTCTAAAGTCAATACAACCCAGATTATCCATTAAATCTATTTTGCATTCAGCAAGCACCTTTACAATCACTTTGCAAAGTACACTCTCGATGAAGGTAAATTTTCCATCAATTAGGTACAGATTCTATAAGCCTTAAATCTCAGAGGCCTACCTTCCACTTACACCTAGACAGAAAATGTAAATTCCCTCTCCACCCTTAACCAGCATATATTCATGGCAATGCAAAACGTCCACGTCTCTGCAGTTTCGGTAGCTAAGGTGAATTGGCACTCCTGTTTCCTTTGGCTCAATTGAATAATTAAGAGTGTTCTTCTTATTACAATATGATTAGTCATCTTTAATCAAGTGAATAGGTTGACTAATAAGAATCTGTCCAGTGATCACTGTCTGAAGAAGTTCATTAATCTCTGTATACACGAGAGCCTTCCATCTAGAGAAAGGTCACTTACATTGTCAGGGCTGCTGCCATGTTAAGTGCATCCCAAACACGGTAAACATCCATCTGGCTTCAAGAAATGGTCGTTCAGGTCCCTGGGTAATTTAGGAGACTACACACTGATCTAAATATTTGAAAGTCTTTCAAAATTGAAGCGAATCAATCAGACTTTCAAATGCTTAGCATTAATCCCTACTCAGAATGCTAGCTTATTAAAATGAATAAACTGACAAACTAAATGTATAAAAAGTAAATGCAGCTTTGTGTTCATTCTGACTTAACCATTTTACATTTAGCGCAATACATATAATCGAAGCATACAAAGAGTCTTAGGGAGGCGGTCATGTAATGTGTCAGTTACAAAAATTTTTCTTTAAAAGAGAAAGTTTTACTTTTTAAATATTACTTGTCATGCTATAACAATTGTGTCTATATGGTACATTCAACTTTAAAAGCAGTAATACCAAGCCAGTTCAAATTAAACAACGACTAACATTAATCTTCAACTAGGAGACCAGAAATGTATCAGAGCTACAATTTCATGGATGATTCATATTAAGAAAACACAGCACATTACCTTTTACTGTCATATTTCAAATCACAGCCACATCCTCCAGTAAGACTAGTTATGCACTCATTATGCAATATACCTAACAGTTTGGCCCCTAGTCCTTGAATTTTTTTTGATTCCATAGGAATTAAGGAATAAATTACATAGGACCTAGGGAACGTGAAAGTCATATATTTCTAAATTCTCAGTGGACTAAAGGCTGCCTTCAGGTACAGTTGGTGGAGAGAAATAATTTTTTTTTATGTGGTTGGTAGCCTGACTTGCAGGAATTTGCTGCACCTACTCTGTGATGTTACCAATAATGCATACTTACTTATATGTATACTATCAGACTCTACTAATTTTGTTTTTTCCCATTTTCAGAAATGGGAAACACAGGGCTTATTTGAGATCCTAACTTAATTAGGATGACCCAAGTAGCAAATGGCACAAGCATATCATCTACCTAATAAAAGAATAACATGCTAATTGACCATACCTTCGCATTTGGAGGCGAGCATGCTGGCACAGGGGGCAGTTGGGGGTGATAAGGCTGGTGCAGGGAGCTTTGAGGGCAAGCAGGCTGGCCTCAGGGGGAAGTTGGGGGTAAGCAGCCCAGCAGACAGAGTGATTGGGGCAATCAGGCAGTCAGGCAGGTGAGTGGTTAGGAGCCAGCAGTCCTGGATTGCAAGAGAGATGTCCTACTGCGGTTTAGGCGCAAACCCTGTAAACCAGCAGTAGGACATCCTTCAAGGGGTCCCAGATTGGAGAGGGTACAGGCTGGGCTGAGGGACACCCCGCCCACTGTGTATGAATTTTGTGCACCAGGCCAAATAGTATATAATAAAAGCCTAATATGCTAAGTGTTCTGTTGTCTGGTGACTAGTCGACTGTTCAACCAATCAAAGTATAATATGCTAATGATATGCTAAGGCCACTCAACTGCTCTATATGATGTGCACTGACCACCAGGGGGCAGACAGTCGCTATGATGTGTACTGACCACCAGGGAACAGACACTCCAAACAGTAGGTTATCTTACTGCTGGGGTATGGCTGATCAGGAAGGAGTGAGTGAGATGGGTCAGACCCTGGAGCCCTCCTACAGCCCCTCCCCAGCCTGATTATACACCAGTGGGATCCTCTGGCGTGTCCTGTGCCCTCTTGCAATCTAGGCCGCTTTGGGAATGTTAGAGAGTCAGTTTCAGCCTGATCTTGCATGCCACTCCCCTGGGGAGGGCACCAGATGCAGGGATCACAGCTGGAAAGTGTTGCTGTAGCAGCATGAGCCTCTCCTGATCAAGACTATTGGACAGGAGTCCACAGCAGACACAGTGGGGTCAGGATGAGTGGGAGCAGCAGGTTGGAGCTGCAGGCAGCATTGTACTGTGGGTTTTGACCCGATCCCTGCAAGCCACCCAGAGAGGCCCCACCCATGTATGAATTCATGCATTGGGACTCTAGATTTACTATAAAATTCTTGCACATATAACTATTATATGACTAACAATTGAGTGTGCTTAATATGCTACAACAAGATATTACAACAATGAAACAAACTATCTTCATCATGTGTGAATCTGACAAAATGTTTAATTTCATATGAACAAAAGATCAGAGTATTTGTGTTTTAGAACTTGCATTGGAAACCAATTTTATATTCTCTGCATTGATGTGATATCTACATTTTAAGAACAGATTAGAACCAAGAGACAGCTTTGAAAGTATAAGGAAGAAAGAAACATAACATATAACATTAGGAAATGTCTAATTTTTAAAACAAATTTTTATTGATTTCAGAGAAGGAGAGGGCTTGATAGAAACATCAATAATGAGAGGTAATCATTGATCAGCTGCCTCCTGCATGCTCACACTGAGGATTGAGCCTGCAACCTGGGCATGTGCCCTGACCAGAATTGAACTGTGACCTCCTGGTTCATGGGTCAATGCACAGTCATTGACACATGCTGGCTGGGCAGGCAATGTACAACATTGGAGAGAAAGAATTCAGAGTTGTAAATATGTTAAAGGAAAACCAAGGGAGGAACCAAATTAAGGGAAATTAAAGATGCATTAAAGATTGAAAATGGAGTTCGAATAAGTCAAAGACATGGCTGGAGCTAATGCTAGGGCAAATGTGGCACTCTCAGGCAAAGCTAAAGAGGAAATATGGACCCCAAAAGGATCCGGATTTTGGGGGGAGGGAGGCAACAGAGAAACAAGGAAATATGTGACAAAATTTGTTATTTGTAGACAATATCTCAGGTAGCAAATATGTTGAAGATATTGGTGCTCGGGACGGATCTATTTGAAAGGAAATAGATCTAATCACTAAGATACAAAATGATCTGAAAAAAAATGAATGTAAAGAAGATAAGCTGGATTTTCTGAAGTACTTCAGGTATCTGAATAAGAAAGTTAGTTTTGGCTTTTACTAAATAATCTCTCAAACTTTAAATTAAAGAGTATGGTTCTTGCCTCCCACTTTATCCTCCAACATTTTGGTGGTTATAAATGTTAGTAGCATAATGACCTGGGAGGCTTAGAAATTTAGTTTTGTCCAGAGGACAATAAAAATTCTAAAATAAAATAGGTGAAGACCAATATATAAACTAAAGCAATATATAAGAGGTCTAATTTATGCATGACTCATTCTGACATTACAAAACATGTTATATGTATTTGGCTAGGCTTTCTCAAAATGCAAACTTCACTGGGCCTCTAATACCTGTAAACCAGTGTGACAGAAGAAGACCTAATAAGAAACAATAATGTTAGAGTAAAATTATAGAAAAACATGACTTGATTCCTCCCTCTTCTGTCCCTTCCTCCAGTTTTGGTCATTGTCATTAATGAGGTAGCAATGCTATGATTCTAGTCAAAATAAGATCTACATCAGAGCTTTAGTGGATGAAATATTTTCACCCCATTTAAAAGTATATCAACAAACATGAAAAAAGATGATCAACTTCAGTGGTTATAGAAAATTAAAATAACAGAACAGGAATAATTGAAAGTCTTGACAACATCAAATTCAAGTAAGTATATAGAGTATGTAAAGACTCATATAATGCTAGAGGGAGTGCAAATTGGTACAACCAATGTGGAAGACAAGGAAGCAACACCTAAGAGTGAACTCTAGTTATGCTTAATCTCAATGTTCACCTAAGTATCCTATATAATGAAGAGGCAATATACAAATAAACTGTCACTCCAACACACAAGTTGGCTGCCTCCATGTGGTCAAAGATGGCTGCCGCCATGTGGACACAAGATGGCCACCACAAGATGGCCAGCAGGGGAGGACAGTTGTGGGCAATCAGGCCAGCAGGGTAGGGCAGTTAGGAGGGACCAGGCCTGTAAGGGAGGGCAGTTGGGGGCAATCAGTCCTGCAGGGGAGGGCAGTTAGGGGCATTTGGGCCAACAGGGGAGCAGTTAGGTAGGGGAGTGGTTAGGGGGTGATCAGGCTGTGAGGCAAAAGCATTTAGGGGCAATCAGGCAGGCAGGTAGGCGAGCAGTTGGGAGCCAGCAGTCCTAGATTGTGTGAGGGATATCTGACTGCCTGTTTAGGAATTGGGCCTAAACAGATAGTCGGACATCCCATGAGGTGTCCCAGATTGGAGAAGGTGCAGGCTTAACTGAGGGAAATCCCCCCTGCCCCAGCCATGCAAAAATTGGGAATATTTATCCTGCAAACTTGCGGCAAAACATGAAAATATAATTCTCACTGGCTCCTTTGAGAATAGGAATTTCCCTTTGATTTCTAAAAAATAAAAGTGTACTAAGAACTGTATTAATCTCATCATTCAAAACACATTCAAATGTGAATCAAATTTGAAATCTAAATTCATCATGTCACATCATGTTAATTAATGAATACTTGCTATAAATTAATTATATGCATTGTAAATGTTAAAGATTAAATTAAAAAACAATTATCCTATCTAATAAAAGAGTAGTATGCAAATTTGACCATACCTTCATGACACCCTCAAGCCATGCCCACCAGCCCATCGGGAGCATATTATGCAAATAAACCCATACCAAGATGGCTGCCGCCACTGAGAGCAGAAGGAAGGCTTGGGTTTCCCCAGCAATAGAGGAAGCCAAGTTTTCCACCTGCCATTGCCTGCCTGAGCCTCCACTCAATATTGCAAAGCTTTAATTATAAAAGATACAGAAATGGTGGCACCTACTGAGCTAGAGAGAACATAGGCTTGGGTTTCTGTGGCAATGGAGGAAGCCAGGCTTTCAGCCTGCCATTGCTGGCCTAGACCTCCACTCTAGGCTACAATGTTTTAAACAGAAATGGCTGGGGCCACAGAGTGAGCAGAAGGCTTGGCTCCGCTCCAGGCTACAAAGTTTTAATTGTAGACATAGATTAATCTCAGATACCAGGGCCTCCGCTTGGGTCACTGGGGGGTGTGGCTGGCCTGTAAATCTCCACAGGCCCCTTGCCCAGGTCGCCCCTTGACCCAAGGGAACCTCCACCCTGATCTGAGATACTCTTCAAGGCAAACCAGCTGGCCCCCACCCATGCACCATGCCTCTATCCTATCTAATAAAAGAGTAATTTGCAGGTTGATCATCATTCCAACTCTCAAGAGGGCTGCCCTTATGTGGTCAAAGATCTGCCCCCAGGTAGACACAAGATGGCCACCACAAGATGGCCAGCAGGGGAGGGAAGTTGGGAGGGACCAGGCCTGCAAGGGAGGGCAGTTGGAGGCAATCAAGCCTGCAGGGGATGGCAGTTAGAGGTTACCAGGCCAGCAGAGGAGGGAAGTTGAGGGCAAACAGGCTGGCAGGGGAGCAGTTAGAAATCAATTAGTCTGGCAGGGTAGTGGTTAGTGGGTGATCAGGCTGGCAGGCAGAAGTGTTTAGGGGCAGGTGAGCAGTTTGAAGCCAGCAGTCCTGGATTTTGAGAAGGATGTCCAACTGCCTATTTAGGCCCAATTCTACCAGGGTCAGGCTTTAACAAGCAGTAGGACATCCTTCAAAGGGTCCCAGATTGGAACGGTGCAGGCTGGGCTAAGGGACATCCCCTACCCCCTCCCGCCCATGCACGAATTTTGTGCACCCAGCCTCTCATTAATAATAAAGGCTTTTTAACAATTAAATATGTTATAAATATCCTTGTACAGAAATTGTTTATTCTGAGACTTAATTTACCAATATTCTACTCTATCCAATTTTGTTGTTGAATAATACATAGATCAGGAATTAAACAGTTTGTTCTTAGAACTTGGCAAATACTTTTAGAATTTTTATATAGCCAGGATAACAACTTTGAAGTCTGATGACCTGTAATTCTTGACTAGAATTCATTTAACACCCAAGATTTTTTATTCAAATCATATACAAAACTAAGGACTGAAATACATAGTAACTAATCCATACCCCATGGACATATGAAAAGCTGGCTTATTTTTCACAGTTTATAAACTTTCAACTCAGTTTTCTATTTTCTACATTTAAAAATATGGTGTTTCTAACATATTTTGTGATCAAAACTAGATAGTTGTATTAATACATGCCCCTAGGTCCGTGATGGCGAACCTATGACACTTGTGTCAGCATTGACATGCATACCCATTTTTGATGACACGCAGCCGCATGTGGTCACATACGGAAAAGTATGGGGCCGCATGCCGAGAAGGATGTTTCATACTCAGCTACTGCATGGCCAGATGTGGTAGCTGAGGATGAAACATTTGCTATAGTGCAGTGTAGACACTCTGTGCCGGAGGTCTGTAGGCCAAAAACACAGAACTCCAGCATAGAGCATCTAGTTCTGGGACTTCCGGTTAGGCCTTTAGGGGATATTTGACCTTACTTCCAGCTAGAGAAGCAGGGAGAAGCAGAATGCCGTGGAGATGCATCTCTGGGGGCCCTGTGATCACCATTAGCAGCAACCACATAACCACAGCAACCATCATCCAATTTACTGTTCTGGGGTGTCGTGGATTTCTAATTAACCATCATTACTGAGATAAGTGAGGGGGAGCCTAAGAGAGGTGAGGGCCTGTGCTATGGGTGCTGTTTCCTGCCATTAGAAATAGCTTCAGCCATCTTAATTTATATAAAGAACATCATTTTGCAGCATATACAGACTCCATTTGACCACTATTACTGTTGTGCATCCGTATTAACCCCTATTGCTGCTTATTAACCCTGCCCTTTCCTAAAAGAATGTTACATGTGCCATCTTGTGCTCAGTTAGGCTAGTTAACCCCTAATTACCTGCAGGGCTAACAGGCTATCTGTAATTCTATCTTCTGTCACTGCCCCCTGATGGAGAACCCAAAATATAAAAAACCAAGGTTAAGTAAAGAAAGTGGTAGCAACAGTAGCCGACCCTTTCAAGAGACATGGACCGAGATGTATGGCATTACAGAAAACAATGGCAGATCATTTTGCGTTCTAGGTACTGGAACAGAAGCAAGCAGAACGTGGAATATAAATAGATATTTTGAAACTAATCATTCCCAGCTCATGAAAAAAAGTGAGGATAAAAGGAAGGAATACATTTCCAGGCAGCTACGCCTCTTATAAATATTGGCTCTTCATAAGAGACAATCTAATTCCATCCTTAAATTTATAAAAGGCTCTACAAATTTAATATCTGCAAGTTTGAGAATTGCTCACTCCATAGCTGAGCATGGAAAAGCACTCAGTGAAGGAAAATTTATTAAAGAAACTCTCCTAAGATGCGCACCAGTTCTATTTCATGATATACAGAATAAAGGTGCAATTATTAAGAGAATATCTGAATTACCACTCAGTAGAAATATCATAAAAGACCGAATAATGAAACTGAACACAAACCTACAACATCAGTTAAAGAGAGACATAAGTAATTGTAAAAATTTTTTATCTCTCTTAATGAAACTACTTAGGTCACATCACATGCTCACGTGGTTGTTATTGGTCAATATTCGGATGGTCTCACAATGAGAGAAGAGTTGATAAAGTTAGTATCATTGCCAACAAGTACATCAGGAAGTGACATATGTAAGGTTGTTATACAAACATTCTATGATATCTCTAAAGTTGTGTCAGTGATGACAGATGGGGCAGCAAACATGGTGGGGAAAAATGTCTATTTGTCAAATTGTTTACAGAAGCTCTTGGTTATCTGATTGTGCCCTTTCATTGTATTATCCATCAGGAGGTTTTATGTGCCAAGGCAGGATTCACAAACTTAAACAACTTAATGTCAGTTGTTACAAAAATAGTTAATTTAATAGCTGTTTGCCCACTTCACAAGGGAGAATTTTCTGCACTTTTACTGGAGGTTGATTCCACCTAAAGTAGACTGTGTATGTACAAAATGTAAGATGGCTGAGCCAAGACAAAGTTCTTGAGTGCTTTGTGGAGTTCTTTGAAGAAATTAAGGTATTTCTTGAGGGTAAGGATCTGAGAAACTTTTCTCAGCTCAATGATGATAAGTGGGTCAACACCCTGATATTTTTTACAGATATTTCTGTTCATATTAATGAACTGCACTTAAAGTTACAAGGTTTCGGCAAAAGTATTGAAATTATGTTTGGATACATAAAAGCTTTTGAAAGTAAACTTAAAATTTTCAAGTGAGATGTAGAAACTAAAACTTATAAGTATTTTCCTTGAGTAACAAAGTATTTTGAGGTCAGTGCAGCTGTACAAAATGAAATGGAACCCTGGCATATAAGTACTAGCATGTTTTAGACTTGTTAGTTGACCAGTTCAGTGATAGATTTAATCAATTTAGAAGCCTAGAACAGACAATAAAAATAATTAAGTATCTATAGTAGTCTACAGTAGTTTGAAATTAAATGGTTTCCAATGGATGCAATTTGATGATTTGGAGATGCAACTTGAAGAATTTCAAACAGCATCTGGGCTCAGGTGTTTATTGACTTGAGGTCAAAGCTTGAGAAACTGGAAAGGTGCCGCTTGGAGGATCAAGAGGAGTGCCACTACGTACAGGAAATTTTCAGGACCTGGAACCGATTACCGGACACTTTTAGCACCCTGAAAAATATAGCAATGGCTTTACTCACAATTTTTCCCTCTACGTATTTTTGTGAGACCTTATTCTCAGAGTTGAATAATATCAAAACCAGCAAAAGAAATAGATTGACAGATGAAGTTAGTAGCGCTTGCTTGGGCTTGAAGTGTACAAAATACCAACCTTCAATTGAAGGTTTAGCCAATGAAATTCAGCAACAAAAGAGTCACTAATAGGCAGGTTAGTTAAAGAATTCCCCCTCCCCTCACTCATCTTAGTTCATGGCACCCCACACAAATTAAGTAATATCAAGACCAACAAAAGAAACCGACTGACAGATGAACAAAGAAGTCACTAAGCAGGTAAGTTAAATAATTAGTTTTTGGTTTATTAAATACGGTTATATATCACAATTATATATTTTTGTTATTTAAACTATAAATATTACAAAATTATGGTTTATTTTCTCAAAGTGACACACCACCCGAGTTATGCTCATTTTTTTTGGTATGTGTGTGTGAATTTTTACACACCAAACTCAAAAGGTTTCCCATCCACTACCTTAGGCTATGTCACATTAAGCACATAAATAATCATATTAAATAAAGTTACCTCTTAAGGAATGTATAATGTTCTGCCAATAATACTATATACTAAGAAAATAATACGTAAAATATCCCTGTCATGTTTAATATCCAAGAAAATTCTACAATTATTCTTCTATTTAATAGTTCAAAAGAAAAAAAAGATGTGGCCTGAACATAGCTTATTGAAATTGGTTACATTTTCTCTAAGTCATTCATAAAATTAAAGAAACTCATTTGATCCTTTATTATTTTACTATAGGCCCAGTGCACAAAATCCATGCATGGGGAGTGTGTCCCTCAGCCCAGTCTGCACCCTCTTCAATCTGTGACCCATCATACAAACCAGGACTTCTGGCTCCCAACTGCTTGCCTGCCAACCTACCTGATTAAACCTAACTGCTTCTTCCTATTAGCCTGATCACCCTCTAATCACTCCCCTGCCTTCCTGATCTATGCCTATCTGCTTCCCTACCAGTGTCACTGACCCTAACTGCCCTCCCCTGCTGATCTGGTCACCCCTAACTATCCTATTGGCTGGCCTGGTTACCCCCAATGGTCCTCCCATGCTGATCTGGTCCTTCCCAACTGCCCTCCCCTGCAGACCTAGTTGCCCCCAATGGCCCTCCCCTGCTGACCTGATCTTCTCAACTGCCCTCCCCTGCAGGTCTGGTTGCCCTAACTGCCCTCCTCTGCAGGCCTTGATCCCCCCAAACTGTCCTCTTCTGCTGACCCGATGGCCCCCAACTACCCTCCCCTGCAGACCTATTCCCCACCCAACTGCCCTTCCCTGCCAGCCATCTTGTGGTGGCCATCTTTGACCACATAGGGGAAGCATCTTGTGTGTTGGAGTTATGGTCAATCTGCATATTACCTTTTTATTATATAGGATTTTTTTTGGAAATCTTTATTGTCCAGAGTATTACAGATGTCCCCTTTTTTAAGCCCCACTGCTTCCCCCCACCTGGTTCCCACTCTGCCCCAGGCCTTCACTACCTTATTGTCTGTGTCCATAGGTAATGCATTTTCTATATAATAAAGGGGTAATATGCAAATTGACCATCATTCCAGGTCAATTTGGAATGGCCGCCCCCATATGTTCAAAGATGGCTGCCACAAGATGGTTGGCAGGGTAGGGCTATTGGGGGCAACCAGGCTGGCAGGGGAGGATAGTTAGGGAGTGACCAGGTTGGCAAGGGATGGCAGTTAGGGGCAATTGGGCTGGCAGGTAAGCAGTTAGCATTGATTAGGCTGGCATGGGAGTGGTTAGGGGGTCATCAGGCAGGCAGGCAAGTGAGCTGTTGGGAGCCAGCAGTCCTCCTTTCTCTTTGTAAAGAATATACTTCAAAATTTCATGTAATACTGTTTTGGTGGTAATGAACTCCTTTAGCTTTTTTTTTTTTTTTTTGTCTATAAAGCTTTTAATCTGACCTTTAATTGTGAAAGATAGCTTTGCTGGACAGAGTAATCGTGGTTATAGGTTATTGCTATTCACCACTTTGAATATTTCTTACCACTCCCTCCGGACTGCAAAGTTTCTGTTGAGAAATCAGGTGACAGTCATATGGGTGCTCCCTTGAAGTGAACTAACTGCTTTCCTCTTGCTACTTTTAAGATTCTCTCTTTGTCCTTAACCCTTTACATTTTAATTATGATGTGTTTTGGTGTGGTCCTCTTTGGGTTACTCTTGTTTGGGACTCTCTGCACTTCCTGGAGTTGTCAGTCTATTTCTTTCACCAGATGGGGGAAGATTTCTGTCATTATTTCTTCAAACAGGTTTTTAATATTTTACTCTCTTCTTCTTCTGGCACTTTACTCTTTTGATTGGTGCTTTTGGCTCCCTTAAATTCCAAATCATTGACTTGATTATTAGAATCCTCTGCTCTAATGTTGAAAACTGTAATTATTCTTTACTAGAAGCCCACTGCATGACTTTCTGCACACATGGGGTCTCTCAGCCTGGCCAGTGATTGGGGCCAATAGTGGCTATGGTAGGTTGGCTGGGGGGAATGGCTATGGTATATTGTCTAGCAGGGGAAGGAGTCATGAGAGGCTGACCTACTGGCCTGATCGGGGCCATCAGGGCATGCTGGCCGGGGGGGAGAGTATGTGGCTGGCTGCCCCTGTCAAGGCTGATGGGCTGGCTGGCCAGGAAGAGGGACCACAGAAGGTTTGGCCAGCCAGTGGGAGTGACCATGGGAGGTTAGCCACCTGTGGGGAGGAGCTGTGGGAAGCTAGCCAGCTGAGGGAGGGGCCATAGGAAGTTGGCTGTATGATGCACTGACCACCAGGGCAAAGCTCCTGCATTGAGTGTCTGCCCCCTGGTGTTCAGTGCAAATCATAGTGACTGGTCAAATGGTCGTTTGGTTGTCGGATCGCTTAGTATTTGGTTGCTTAGGGTTTTATATACATAAATTTCAGTTAGTATATGTTTAATTTATTTTGTTTTTTTGAAGGAAATTTTAATAGTTTATTTGGAATTGATTTGCTATATTCTTTTGCTAAGATATTTTAAACTTTCATTAATACTTTTTTTTTAAATTCTTTATTGTTTAAAGTAGTATATATGTCTCCTTTCCTCCCCATTGACCTCTTCCCAGTCATTCCCACCCCTCCACCCCCACACATGCATTCACCTACCTAGTGTCTGTGTCCATGGGTTAGGCATGCATACAAGTCCTTTGGTTGATCTCTCACCTCCACCCCTACCTCTACCCCTGTCTTCCCTCTGAGGTTGGATGATCTGTTCAATGTTTCTATGTCTTCTATGTCCCTGGATCAACTTTAGTTTATCAGTTTATGTTGTGCATTATATTCCACAAATGAGTGTGATCGTGTGATATTTATCTTTTTTCAAACAGCTTATTTTGCTTAGTATAATGCTCTCTAGGTACATTCATGCTATTGCAAATGATAAGAGTTCGTTCTTTTTTAAAGCAGCATATTATTCCATTGTGTAGATATACCCCATTTTATAATCTGCTCATCTGCTAATGGGTACTTAGGCTCTTTCCAAATATTAGCTATTGTAAATTGTGCTTCTATGAACATAGGGGTGCATATGTCCTTTCTGATTGGTGTTTCTGGTTTCTTAGGATGTATTCTTAGAAGTGAAATTATTTAATTTCCAATTGGTCCTTTATAATGTCTTTGAACTTCTCATTAAGATCCTTGAAAGTCTCACTGAGTCCCTTACAGCTTTCATTAAGTTCCTTGAAGCACTCATTAAGATCCTTGAGTAATTTTATAACCACTGTTTTGAACTCTGTATTCAGTAGTTTGCTTGCTTCCATTTCATTCATTTGTAACATGTTTCTTTGTCTCAGAATTTTGGCTGCTTTCCTGTGTTTGTTTCTATGTATTAAGTAGAGCTGTTATGTCTCCTGGAATTGGTAGGGTGGCCTTGTGTGTTAGGTGTCCTGTAGTGCAAAGAGGTTCAGTCTCCCCAGTCACCTGAGCTGTGTTCTCTAGGTGCTTTACCTGTGTGCATTGTGTGTATAAGTTTAGCTTTGATGCTACTGCTGTTATTGGGAGGACTTAATCTTCAGGTCAATTGATTATGAGGACCAGCTGAGTCTACAATGGAAGAGCTGCTGTGCAGGAGAAGCCCCTATGGATCAGGACTTGCTTAAGTGGGCCTTGATGCTCACTGAGTCTTACATTTGAGTGTGTCACTTGTGGATATGTAGAGTTGTAATCCTATGTGGTCTGAAGCTGTACACTGGGTGTTCAGGCTCTGGAGCTTTCCAGGAGGTACAAAGTCAACCAGTTCCTGGCAACACCTGGTAGACGCTATAGAAATCTGCATATGACTGCTGTTAGGCTAGAAAGTACCCAGACCAGGCATAGCTATGATGCAAGACAGGTTGATGGTAGTGATAGGTTTGAAACCTTTCATTGATAGCTTTGAGGTATGCTGATACCAACTGCATCTTGTTTGAAAGATTTCAGCAAATTCTGAAACCTGAGCCAGGAAAGGACATTCATAAGGAAATGCCACTGCAAATATCTTGGTTGGGAGCTGCAAATTGGATGGGGCAGGGAATCACCAGGGTGAAGCGAACAGTGTGAGTCAGGCTGATGGAGACTCAGATATGGCTGCCAGTCAGTTGTGACAGACACTGCATTATAATGATTCATAAACATTAAAATAAATCCATGGAAATAAATGGCAGAAGCAAAATTGAACTCATGTTAATTTCATCATACCTCAGTTTCCCATATTGAAACATCAATTAAATTTGAGCTGTTTAATTAGGATTTCAGAATGAGAACAAAATGATTTATTTTGGGAATAAATTGCTTTTATTAAACATGTAGACAGATGAAGTGAATATTTCCCAAAATGAAAACTTTAAATATATTTTCAAAACAGCAAATATGTATCATTTTCCACTGTTTCACTATGGCATAATAAAGTCAATTTGATTTCCCAACTGAATGCACATTCTCATACCTTTTTATTTACACGATGAAGAAGTGAGTGCATTATAATTTATAATTACACTGTGTAGTTTTCACTAGGGAAGGACTAAAGCTATATATATGTATACTTTTAAAAAAATTTCTTTAAAACTCCAAGTCAACTTCAATGAATATTATATTCATTCCATGTTACTTGTACCTTGGGTAAATAAAATAGATTGTATAACTTTATTAGTTGTTTCATGAATGACAAAACAAAACTTCATTTTAAATAAAATTTCAATAAGATTAAATTAGTATTTTAAAAAAGTGTTTATTTTTTCCCATGGTGCAGAAATGGGAAAAAACCTCCTCCCTTGAAAGGAGTACATCACAAACTCCAATTCCCACAACATTAGAATTGATTACTTAATGCATTTTAATTTTAGGTTGTCATCTAAAAAATGAAACTTATTTTCCTCATCAGGCAATTGTATAGGAATGTACACAAAATGCTGTATAAAGTATATTATTTTATTTATGCATAAAAGCAACTCTGGAATTATGAATATTTTGTTTTGGCAATTGAACAAAATTATCTCAGTTATTAATAAATATATTCCATATTTAAAATACTCTAAACAAGTAGATATTCAACTTCTAATAGAATAATACCATAGTGGTAAGATGTTATAATAAGAACAACCAACTATGGGTTTATTGACTACTAAAGGCCCAGCACATGAAAATTCGTGCATGGTTGGGGGGTGTCCCCCAGCCCAGCCTGCACCCACTCCAATCTGGGACTCCTCGAGGGATGTCCAACTGCTCTAGTAGGATTGGGCCTAAAAAGGCAGTCAGACATTCCTCTCACTATCCAGGACTGCTGGCTCCCAACTGCTCACCTGCCGGCCAGCCTAATCACCCCCTAACCTCTTTCCTGCCAGCCTGATCACCCCCTAACTGTTCCCCTGCCAGCTTGATTGTCCCTAAACTGCCCTCCCCTGCCAGCCTGGTCACCTCTAACTGCTCTTCCCTGCAGCTTTATTGCCCTCAAATGCCCTCCTTTGAAAGCTTGGTCCCTCCCAACTACCCTCCTCTGCTGGCCTGATCACCCCCAACTGCTCTCTCTTGCAGACCATGTCCCTCCCAACTGCTCTCCCCTGCTGGCCATGTTGTGGTGGCCATCTTGTGTGTTGGAGTGATGGTCAATTTATATATTACTCTTTTATTATATAGGATAAAGGCCTGGTGCATGAGAGGGGGTCAGCTTCTTTTCTCTGAAGGGTGTCCCAGATCAGGGTGGGAGTTCCTTTGAGGTGTGTGGTGGCCTGGGCGAGGGGCCTGTGGTGGTTTACAGGTCAGCCACACCCCCCAGTATCCCAAGTGGAGGCCCTGGTATCTGGGATTTATTTATCTTCTATAATTGAAACTTTGTAGCTTTGAGCAGAGGCCAGAGCAGGCCAGAGTGAGGGGAAAGCTTGGCTTCCTCCATGGCCGGGAAAATCCAAGCCATTTTTATTTAGGTTTATTTATCTTCTATAATTGAAACTTTGTAGCCTTGAGTAGAGGCCAAGGCAGGAAGTTTGGCTTCCTCCATTGCTAGGTGCGACCCAAGCCTTCTGTTCTCTCTAGCTTCGTGTCTGCTGCCATTTTTCTTGGGATTTATTTAATTTCTATAATTGAAACTTTGAAGCCTTGAGTGGGGTCCAGGGCCGGGCAGGGTGTGTGTGAAGCTTGGCTTCCTCCATTGCTGGGGAAACACAAGTCTCCTGCTTGTTCTGTGGCTGCAGCCATCTTGGTTGGGTTAATTTGCATACTTGCTCCTGATTGTCTGGTGGGCGTGGCTTGTAGGTGTAGCAAAGATATGGTCAATTTGCTTATTACTCTTTAATTAGATTGGGTGATTGCTCCTTCAAACTCTCAATTGTCCTGTTCATGACTCATTGTTTCTTAGACTTTTCAACCTCAAAACTGTCAGATAGCTACAAACCAATGTTTACCAAAAGATGTAATTTGATATAAAATTTTATGTGGTTTTAATACATGCAAAAATGTTAATCATAAAATGAATTAAATCTTATTAGACATTGTTTTAAATGTTATGTAACAGCTAGAGGCCTGGTGAATGAAATTCGTGCACAGGAGGCAGGTCTCTCAGCCTGGCCTGTGCCCTCTCATAATCTGAGAACCCTCTGTGGATTTCTGACTGCTGGTTTAGAGGTTAGAAAAAAACCTTTTGACAGAAAAAACAACAGGCCACTCCAGTGAGGGTGGGTTTTGAGGAGCTAGGGTTAACTTTATGAGTAAAGATTTGCCAGGCCAAGGAAGAGGGGAGGAAGGAGTGTGTGTGTGTGTGTGTATGTCTGTGTGTGTAAGAGAGAGAAAACACCCCCAAAGACCCCAGAATCTTTTGTTCTAAAGCACAAAACTTTGCTTTCTCCACATTTATTGCTGTCTAAAGATAAACCATTGTGTACTTCAAACAACATTTATTAGGGAAGGAGAATGCAGCCTTAAAGCAAAGAGTGGGGGTATCAGAAGTGAGTAACTCCTCTCATTCCCCCAACTGTAGCTCCTCGGGGCCTGCCTCTTTGAGAATCCACATTTATCTCTTGGCCATGGGAGTCTATGGAGCACAGTATTATCCTGGGTGGTGAAGGTCATGGGGGCTGCCCCTGTGGTAGTTCCCCAAGTTTCATTTCCTCACCCTCCTGGGATGCTTTCCACCCCACCACTGATTCAGTTAATGGGGTCAGAGATCTGCAGCTGGATGCTTCCAGGTAGAGAGCACACTGGGGCCCTGGTGGTCCAGCTCTCAGTCCTGAGTCCATACCTCACACCCACCAGCTTCCTGCCCGTGGGCAGTGGCTCAGGATGTTCCACACCACTGAGCCAGACTCAATCTGACTGGGTACAGGGAGAGATTGGACAGCTCCATGGTAGGTGGGTCCGTGGCTATTGCTGTTCAATTGTGTGTCCCTGTGGGGAAAAGAAAAGCCTTCCCAAAAAGAAGTTTTTCAAAAGCCTTCAGGGACCAGGAGGTTGGCTGCCAGCATATGGCCCCACACCTGCCTTGGCCTTGCACAGCCCACATCTGCCACCACCCACCCCTCATTCCCTGTTCCTTATTGGGTGGTTGGGACCTGTCAGCTGAGGGGATTGACAGGAGGTTGGCCAGGAAGGGCCTTGCTTCCCCTGGCTGCTGGCAGCCAGCCCTGCTTCCCACATTCACCTGCCTTGGCCTGGCTCTACCCACATCTGCTGCCACCCACCCCCTGTTTCCTATTCCCCATCAGGCGATCGGCACCTGCTGGCTAGGAGAAATCAGGAGGTTGGCCAGCAGGGCCTGATCAGGCAATTGGGGTGGTAGGTGCGATGTCATAGTGACTGGTCATTCTGGTCATTTGGTCATTCTGCCTTAACAGTTGCTTAGGCTTTTATATAGAGAGATATTTTTTTGCCAACTGGAAGCAAACCCACAATCTCATCTTGGCACAGAGTTAATTATTATTTATTTTTTAAATATATTTTATTGACTTTTTACAGAGAGGAAGGGAGAATTATAGAAAGTCAGAAACATTGATGAAAGAGAAACATCGATCAGTTGCCTCTTGTACACCCCCTACTGGGGATATGCCTGCAACCAAGGTACCTGTCCTTGACTGGAATCAAACCTGGGGCCTTTCAGTCCTCAGGCTGATGCTCTATCCACTGAGCCAAATCAGTTTTGGCAAGATAATTATTATGATGGTAGAAAAAGTCTAGGTGAAGGATTTGAAACTCCCACTCTTTACCTAAATAATAAAGAGCAAATTGATTCCAATACTATAACTTGAAGAGGATTATAAAAATTAGTGTCATATTTAAAGACTATAAGTTTCAAGGATATTGATGCTTATCACAACCACATTTTCACTCTTCAGTATATGTATTCTATCTAATAAAGAGGTAATATGCAAATTGACCCTCATGCCCTCAAATCACAAGATGGCCACCCCCATGTTGTCACAAGTTGGCCACCCCCAAGTCATCACAAGATGGGTGCCCCCATGTCACAAATGGCCACCACAAGATGGTTACCACCAAGTTGTCACAAGATGGCTGCCTCAACATTATCACAAGATGGCCAGTAGGGGAGGACAATTGGGGTGACCAGGCCTAAAGGTGAGGGGAGTTGGAGGTGATCATTTTGGCAGTAAAGCAGTTAGTTGTCATTCATGCTGGCAGGGGAGTGATTAGAATGCTATCAAGCTGGCAGGCAGAGTGGTTGGGGCAATCAGGCAGCCAAGCAAGCAAGTGGTTAGGAGCCAGCAGTCCCAGATGGTGAGAGGGATATCATACTGTCGGTTTAGGCCTGATCCTGCAGGGATCCCAGATTGGAGTGGGTGCAGGCAGGGCTAAAGGACACCAAAGTGCACAAATTTCATGCACCAGGCCTTTAGTAGATTATATTTGAAAATGTCAATTGGATTGTTTGGAAATTGATTTCCAGCAAATGCAATCACAGCTATTGTTGTGATATGAGTTTATTTCTTTAGCATATCAGTCCCTGGCAATTGTATACATTTTGTTATGATGGAAAATACTTTTATCTCTAGGCCAAGGAACAAAAAATATCAAAACTCACTGACTTTGCCCCAGGTGTTTTGGTTCAGTGGATAGAGTATCAGCTTAAAGTCTGAAGAGTCCTGGGTTCCATTTCAGTCAAGGGTGCATGCCTAAGTTGTGGGCTCAAACCCTAGTAGGGGGCATGGAGGTATCAGTCAATTAATGATGCCCTTTCATCATTGATGTTTCTGTCTCTCTCTTCCTCCCCTTTCCTCTCTGAAATTAATAAAAATATATTTTAAAACTACAACAACTAGCTGACATCAGAGGCAACCACTCTGTCAAGGGCTGGAACTTCTTGGATGCTGGGTGGTAAATGGAGAATCCATGAAAGTTTGTGGAAGTATAAGAGAGTATTTATTTTAGAAGCCAGTGGCCCTGTAGCCATTTCTAAGGGGCAAGTTGACAAAGTAGTTCTCCAACATAGGAGCTATTATCTGAGCGGCCATGCCCTGCCTCTGGACCCACAGCCTCTCATAATAGCCCCATCTGAGTTCTCCCCAGCGAAGTAACTATATCTGAGCTCCGCCAGTGCTCTAGCTACAGTAACATACTTTAATACTACTTAGACAAAAGAGCCTGTCCATCAAAAGTGACATTAATCATTTGGATTACTGAAGGGCATGTTAGTGCAGTGTACCATGAGATTGCTGTGTCCTTGCACCTGTGTGCATCATTTTAGCCTTGAACATTCCGATTAAGATTTCCACACCAATCCTAGTTGGTTTGGCTCAGTGTATTGAGTGTTGGCCTGCAGACTGAAGGATCCTGGGTTTGATTATGGTCAAGGGCATGTGCCCAGTTTTCAGACTCGATCCCCAGTAGGGGGCATGCAGAAAGTAACCAATCAATGATTCTATCTCATCATTGCTTTTTAAACCTCCCTCTCTTCCTCTGTGTGTGTGTGTGTGTGTGTGTGTGTGTGTGTGTGTGTGTGTGTGTGTATGATTTCCATGCTTAGAGTAGCCTTGGACATCCATCATATTCTGGCATGGTACCCGCACTGATTTTTACCTGAAATAGATAGCAATACGTATGCCCTGTTTTGTCCTAAAGCATTTTACCTGCCTCTAAAGCATTTTAAATTCAAGGTACCTTTGTAATATCAAAATTATACAAAGCATTGCACTACAATTGATTGTTTATGTTAAATAATGTTATATGTTCCTGAAGAACTGTTCCTAAATGCTTTGACAAAATATATGCTAGAGGTCTGAGATAACACTTATAAGCAGCTACCTTAATGAATTTTCTGGTAGTTTATTTCTCTATGACATATTAGATATTCTCTCCAAAGTAAAGAATCATTCCACATTTTACACTCTCTGCTACTAAGAAAGTTGTAAAATAGCTGAGTTTCCTTGCATTTTGAAATTAAAGTATTCCAGTGTTCTCATTTATCTTCTAAACTGCTTAAAAGATTCTTAGCTTTGGATAATTTTCAACTCAGACAATACATTCCAGCTGATTTGGGCAAAACTGCAAGCAGCATTGCCACTCAGTACTTAAATATCAACGTGTCTGTGATGGATAAGAATGTTGTAAGAATGCTGTAGAAATCCCTGATAACAGAATTACAATGGGGTCCACTAGGATTGGAAGCCTCTAGAAAAACGGCTTTCTTTTTGAATAACAACTCTTGGTCTAGTAATAGAACTTAAAGTTTAAATGACCAGTCATGGAATGATAGGGTTCATGGTATCTGACCTATTTGGGAGTTATTTGATATATCCAATTTATGTGAGGTATAACAATACCTACCGGCATTCCATCATCAGGTTGATGCACATTAATTTGCATCCTCTTCCATAAATGATTCCAAGGGCAATTGCCTACGACTAGTTGCCTTGCTGGCCCGGGGGGGGGGGGGCGGTTGGGGCTGAAGGAGTGGGGAAGGGGAGAGGAAAGGGACTAGAATATGGTTCACAGATCAATCTTTTTTGAAATGCTGAAATCAGCTGGAAGAGGATTGTTGCTATGGTTCAAGTCAATGCAAAGGTGATCTATAAATGGAGAGGTCATAAATGTGAGCAGAGTATATTATTGTTAGTTTTTCTGTAAATAAAGAGAATAGAGAAAAGGATCTATACTAATGCACTGTAAGTGACTATGTAATGGTTTTGAATAGGAACTCGGAGGAAATAAGACTGCAGGACTAATGAGAAGGAGACTAGCACAGTGTTTTGAGGGTAACTTCTGAAAACAGGCTTGGTTTGTAAGGATATTCTTCTCTGACATGAATTCTTTTCATAGATCCCCACTATGGACATGTTCACTGATCAAATTAAAGGTGATGTCAAGTCTCCTAATGGGTAAATTAGTCAGAATCAATATCTGTTTCATTCAACTGAGAATCCTGTCTTATATATTCACAAGGACAAATATCTTATAAGTACATTCTGTATGAAGATAAAAAAGTAAATATGTATTAAATTTTAATGTTTTAAATTTTTTCTACATCAGTGTGATTGTATTTACCTCACAAAATATGCAATCCATCGTGTGCATAACCTAAATGTAAGAATTACAAATTTCCCTGAACATAGTGAAATCATAATTTAAAAAAAAATAACTGAACTTACTCTACTCTTCATTGTGAAATAAACAGTTATTGGCATATCCTGTGAAAGAAATATAGATGTTTTACAAAATACCAAACAAGTATTGATCTCTAGCAGTATTACGAACAAAGAAAGCATTGGTATTATACCAGTGTGGCTTTACCCTTCAGTATTGGCATTATATTTAGCCATAAAAGAATCAGATAGTATTGAGATGTCATTTTCTTATTATTTAAGAATACCCATTTCTACAGAAGATTCATACACACAAATTGATGTGCCTTCAGATGATACAATTTTCAAGATGGTTCACAAGCACTTGGCATAAATATGATATTTGTATTGCTAATTTTACTCCTACAATTCTGTTGTTCTGTCATTGGATTATGTTGAACGAAATTATATGAATGCTATTTATACTAGAGTCATTATGTATTAACAAATAAATTAAATAAACAAAATTAAGTTATACATGAAAATAGCTTAATCATTAAATGTATTACTAGTTCTTAAATCTCAATTTTTAGAGAGACATAAGAACTTTATATACTTTTATATTTGTGGTCAAAATATCTAAGACAATAGTTTGCACACTGTGACAATCAAAATATTGCTATAGTAAATAACAGTGTCATGAACTTGATCTGAAATAACTTATTAAAAGCATAATCTAAGAAGAATGCACTTTGTTTTTTAATCAAGATTTATAAAAAACCTTTGTACAACTAGAAGATATACATAGGTGTTTTTTTTTTTTTATTAGAGTTGTTGTCTGACCAGAAAGAGAATTTGATGCTTAGGTTTTTAAATTCCATCTTTATTACAATATTGTCAATTATTCTGACTAGTTTGTCTTCATTTAATTTTAATTCAGTGTTATTATTATATACTAGAGGCCTGGTGCACAAAATTCGTGCTCAGGGGCCGGAGGGGGGGGGTGTCCCTCAGCCCAGCTTGCACCCTCTCCAATCTGGGACCTCTCGAGAGATGTCCAACTGCCCATTTAGGCCCGATTGGGATCAGGCCTAAACGGGCAGTCGGACATCCTTTTCAATGCAGGACTGCTGGCTCCAAACTGCTCACCTGCCTGCCTCCCTGATTGCCCCTAACAACTTCTGCCAGTCAGCCTCCTCATCCCCTAACCACTACCCTGCCAGCCTGATTGATGTCTAAGTGCTCCGCTGCCAGCCTGTTTGTCCCCAACTTCCCTCCTCTGCTGGCCTGGTCACCCCTAACTGCCCTTCTCTGCAGGATTGATAGCCCCAACTGCCCTCCCTTGCAGGCTTGGTCCCTCCCAACTGCCCTCTCCTGATGGCCTGATGGCCCACAGCTGCCCTCCCTTGCAGGCCTGGAACCTCCCAATGGCTCTCCTCTGCTGACCATCTTGTGGTGGCCATCTTGTGTCCATATTGGGGCAGGATCTTTGACCACATGGGGGTAGCCCTCTTGTGTGTTGAGCTGATTCTCAATCTGTGTATTACTCTTTTATTAGATAGGACAGAGCCTGGTGCATGGGTGGGGGCCAGCTGGTTTGCCCTGAAGGGTGTCCTGGATCAGGGTGGAGGTTTCCTTAGGCTGTGTGGCAGCCTGGGCGAGGGGCTTATGGTGGTTTGCAGGCCGTCTATGCCCCCAGCAACTCAAACAGAGGCCTTGGAATCTGAAATTAATTTATGTTCTACAATTGAAACTATAGCCTAGAGCACAGCCAAGCTTTCTGTTCACTCCATGGTGACAGCCATTTCTGTTTGAAACTTTGTAACCTAGAGTAGAGAGCTAGGCCTAGGGATGCAGAAGTTTAGCTTCTTCCATCGCCCCACAACCCTAGCCTCCTCTCTCCAGCTTCATGGCTGCCTTCAGATTATTTATCTTTTATAATTGAAACTTTGTACCATTGATACCTTGGCTGGCAAAGGCAGGCTGAAAGCTTGGCTTCCTCCAGTGCTGGGGAAACCCAAGCTTCCCTCCTGCTCTCAGTGGCCATAGCCATCTTGGATGGGTTTTTTTTTTTCATAATTTGCTCCTGATTGGCTGGTGGGTGTAGCTTGTGGGTGTGACTTGTGGGTGTGGTGAAGGTAAGATCAAATTTGCATATTACTCTTTTATTAGAATATCTAACATTATAACACTGTTCATGGTGGTTTACTATCTGGATCATTTTATTTCTTTCTTTAGATACTTTACATCTTTTTTCTCTACTATTTTGTGAAATTGTTTATAATCTCAGCCTGAAATAATTCTTGCTGCATTTGTTCAATTTTACATTTGGTAAATAAGTATATTGCTAAGTTTTGCTGAAATATATTTTAGTATGATTTTGCGTACTGGCAATTGGTCTATAAGTTATAGGAGAGCAACGTGTGTATTCATATTCATTTATATATTTAGTATCTATATCATATCTGGTATATTATTGTTGCTCAGTTGCTCAATATATATATATATATACACACACACACACATACACACTAGAGGCCTGGTGCACAAAATTCGTGCACAGGAGGTGGGGTGTCTTTCAGCCCAGCCTGCAACCTCTCCAATCTGGTACCTCTCCAAGGATGTCTTACTGCCCATTTATGCTGGATCCCAGGATCAGGCTTAAGCGGGCAGTTGGACATCCCTTTCACAATCCAGGATTGCTGGCTCTTAACTGCTCACCTGCCTGCCTTCTTGATTGCCCCTAACTGTTTTTGCCTGCCAGCCTGATCACCCTCTAACCACTCCCCTGCCAGCCTGATTGATGACTAATTGTTCCCCTACCAGCCTGATTGCCCCTATCTGCCCTCCCCTGCAGGCCTGGTTCCCTCCAATTGTTTTCCCTTATAGGACTGGTTCCTCCTAACTGCCCTCCCCCTGCTGGCCTGACCACCCTCAACTGCCCTTTCCTGCTGGCCTGATTGCCAACAACTGCCCTCTCTTGCAAGCCTGGTCTCTCCCAACTGCCCTTCCTTGCTTGCCATCTTGTGGTGGGCCATCTTGTGTACACATAGGGGCAGCCATCTTATATGTTGGAGTGACAGTCAATTTGCATATTACTCTTTTATTAGATAGGAATGTGGAGATCTGTCTGATGCACAGGTGGGGACTGGCTGGTTTTCCCTGAAGGGTGGTCCAGATCAGGGTGGGGGTCCCCTTGGGACATGGGGCAGCCTGGGCAAGGGGCCTGTGGTGGTTTGTAGGCTGGCCAAACCCCTTAGCTATCCAAGTGGAGGCCCTGGTATCTGGGATTATTTATATTCTATAATTGAAACTTTGTAGCCTTGAGTTCAGGCCAGGGCAGGCTAGGAAGTTTGGCTTTCTCCATCACCCAGGAAATCCAAGCCTCCTGTTCACTCCCTGGCTGCAGCCATCTTGGTTGGGTTAATTTGCATTCACACTCCTAATTGGCTGGTGAGTGTGGCTTGTGGGCATAGTGGAGGTATGGTCAATTGGCATACTATTCTTTTATTAGATAGGAGATATGTATATATATATATATATATGTGTGTGTGTGTGTGTGTGTATGTGTGTGTGTGTGTGTATATATATATATAGTCATTAAAAAAATGAATGCTACCTTATAAGTTTAGAGGGTTTTTAACTTGCTTTTTTTATCTGATGCCCCAGGAAAATTAAGTATAGCAAGGTGTCTGACTCAGTAGTGTCTCAAAATGTTTGAAAATGAAGAAATAATTGCCAATTATTAAAATATAAGAGGGATATACTGGATTTATATTTTTAGTGTTTAACACTCTTGCTCATAATACAAAAAATAGTGCCAAAATAAATGCAATAATGTGAAATGCATGATTGTAGTTTGTTGTATATAGATATTATATATTACTCTATCTTAATTCTTCTTTGGTACCCTGTGTTCTTTGTTCTATCAAAGTACTTAAGTAAGAGTTTGAAATATTCTCTTGTACTTTTTATACTTTAAGTTGTTGTGATTCATATTGACATTGATTTGAAAGTATGGTATTCATATTATTGACAGAAATTATTTACATAATATTTTTTATTCCTTTGGAAGTGTACAAGCTTCAAGGGACAGCCATATCCTATGATAACTCATATTTATTGAATAATAACAATGTGCCAGATACTGAGTAGTGTACCTGAAATAACACATGTAATAAATCAAATTATACTATTGCATAGCAGTTATTGTTCTCTTTGTTAACATATTTGAAAACTGGTACACAGAGAGTAAATAATTTGCCCAAGTTAACAGAGTAAAAAAGTGTTAATTCTAATGTATAAGGTAGACTTACTCCAGAGTTAATATTTATAACTAGGGGCCCAATGCATGAAATTGTGCAAGAATAGGCCTTCCTCACCCTGATTGCCAGCACCAGCTTCCCTCTGGCACCCGGGACACTGACTTTCATCTGGCTGCCAGCTGGCACCCGGAATTGGAGTTTCCCTTGTAGCACCTGCTTTATCCAGGTTGTCTGGAAGGATGTCTGATCTAATTAGTATATTATGTTTTAAAATAAATTAATAAAATTTTTATTGTTCAGATCATTAAAATGTTCCTCTTTCCCTCCTCATAGTTCCCCTCCCCCCGATACCCATCCCACTTTCTGCCCTTACCTCCCCGCCACTGTCCTCATCCATAGGTGTACGATTTTTGTCCAGTCTCTTCCTGGATCTCCCAAACCCCTTTCCCCCCCAAATTGTCAGTCCATTCCTTTTTATGCCCCTGATTCTATTATATTCACCAGTTTATTCTGATCATCAGATTTTTAAATCAGATTTTTGATTTTTAGATTCACTTGTTGATAGATGTGTATTTGTTGTTCATAATTTTTATCTTTACCTTTTCTTCTTCCTCTTCTTAAAGAATACCTTTCAGCATTTCATATAATACTGGTTTGGTGGTGATGAACTCCTTTAGCTTTTTCTTATCTGCGAAGCACTTTATCTGACCTTCAATTCTGAATGAAAGCTTTACTGGGTAGTGTAATATTGGTTGTAGGTTATTGTTATTCATCACTTTGAATATTTCTTGCCATTCCTGTCTGACCTGCATAGTTTCTGTTGAGAAATCAGCTGACAATCATATGGGTGCTTCCTTGTAGGTAACTAACTGTTTTTCTCTTGCTGCTTTTAATATTCTCTCTTTATCTTTTGCTATTGGCATTTTAATTATGATGTGTCTTGGTGTGGTCCTCTTTAAATTCCTTTTGGTTGGGGTTCAGTGCACTTCCTGGACTTTTAAGTCTATTTCTTTCACCAGGTGGAGGAAGTTTTCATTCACTATTTCTTCAAGTAGGTATTCAGTATCTTGCTTTCTCTCTTTTTCTGGCACCCCCAGAATTTGGATGTTGGTATGCTTGAGGTTTTCCCAGATGGTCCTTACACTATCTTCAATTTTTGGATTCTTTTTGCTTCTTGCTTTTCCAGCTGAATGGTTTTTGCTTCTTTGTATGTCAAATCTTTGACTTGATTCTTGCAGTCCCCTAGTCTGCTTTTAGGTCTCTGTATAATATTTTTTTGTTTTTACTTCAGTCAGTGTATGCTTAATTCTAGTTGGTCCTTTTTCATATCCTCCAGAGTCCCACTCGTATCTTCGAGGGTCTCGTTAAATTTATCAGACTTTTCTAAGAACCTCTTGGAAAACCTTATAACCGTGGTTTTTAACTCTATGTCCAGTCTTTTTTTGTCTACATTTCTTTCAAATGAGATTTGTTTCCTTGTCTTCACATTTTGGCTGCTTCCCTGAGTTGGTCGAGTAGCTTTGTGTGGTAGGTGTCCTCTAGGGAACAGTGGATCAGTCTCCCCAGTTACCTGAGGTAGACACTATTGGTGTACCCCTTTATGGGCTGCACAATCTTGTTGTAGTTAAGCCTAGATTATTGTTGGTATCACTGGGAGGAATTGACCTCCAGGCCAATTGGCTGTGAGAATCAGCTGTGTTTACACTGTGAGAGGCGCTTTGCTCAGCTTGGATGGGGTAGATTCTCTGGGCTGAGTAGACAGCCTTGGTTTTCCATCAGCCCTGCCCTGCGTGGTGCCCGGGTCTCTGTGCCCTGCAGTAATGGCTGCATGCACCTCTGAGAGAAAGCTGCCCAAACCTCTGCCCACTGCCAGACAGTCTAGTTTCTTCCCAAATGAGTCTGGACACCCAGAGACTCACCAGAATAGGAAAACAAAGCAGTCCAGTGTTTGTTTGCCCCCCCCCCCTAAATGATAAAGCCAGCCACACCTCCTCTCTGAGAGCTTGTGCGCCTCTGCAGCTCCCAAGTTTCAGCGTGCTTCCTCCTTACTGTCCAGTTTCACCCCGTACGAGTCTGTGTTCCACAAAACTTGCCGGGAACTGGGGCTCAGTTCACTGGGATGCCTTTGTCTTCCTCCTCATTCGATAAAACCAGCTGGGTATTCAGCCACCCGCCCTATCCGCTCGCATGTGGCTCCATACCTCTGACTGCATATATCCACAAATCTGCCCTCCGCAGCTCCTCCAAGTCTCAGTGTCCTTTTATCTTTCCTTCTATGGTGGTTCTAGATGATGTCCATTTTGTCTTTTAGTTGTAGTTTTGAAATTGTTGTATGGGGCAGCAGTATAGGTATTTACCTATGCCACCATCTTGGTTCCTCTATGCTTTTATTACTACATATTTCTACCCTCAAATGAAGTTGGAAAGCTTAATCAGATAGATTGGGAAAATGAGCTTTTGTCTTAGCCTGATATAAAAAATGCTGTTATAAATAATTAAAATCATGGCATTTTCCAGCAACCCCTAAATGTCCAGTCTTTGTTCCATTCTCTTCCCCTCTCCACCAGACATTGCATATGCCACCACAGAACATGGGTCTTCCCTAGATAGATCCTATAGTTCATTATAGGCAGTAGACTGTGCTTATGTAGTAGGGAGGGCTATAACTTCCCAGTTAGAGGTGTTTTACTCATCTTGGAAGAATGGTACACAACAACTCTCCTTCATGCCAAAATATGTTCTCCTCTAGTACTAAGCACTGAAAGAGTCACAAACATAGGCAATAAAGATATGAGGATCCAAGATACTTTCACTCACCCTGAAGACAGGATATGTACAAATAATTACCTGGATATCGATCTCTAAAAGACTGAACTCTGTTTCTGCTACAACAGAATACCAGGAGTAATTTAGCTATATTTTCACAAATATCTTTAAAACCATATACTCTTTAGTTACCTTTTAAGGGAAAATGAAATATATAAGTTTAAGCAATTGAAACATATTCCAGAGTGTACCCCAACAATTGAGCAATGAATGGGATGAAAATGTACATTGTATTGAGAAAAACACATCTAAAAGAGTTCCATCAAAGCTGAAGGACTATATTTTCTGAACCTACTAAATCTTAAGAAATAAAAAGCAAAATATCCCAAATACTGAAAAATAAATTAACATTTCAATTTTTCATAATTTATATATATATATTCTTTATATATGACATTATATAGTACCACCAAAGAAATAAAAAATACTTCCCATTGTGAAGTATTTAAATGTCTTATAATTCTCTTAACCAAGGAAAGATTCATATCTAGATGTTCTGAGATTATTTTTTTTCTTAGAAACCCATAATTCATACACTGTAGAAAAATTAAGATGATTAGGATCACTATATATGATAATGTTATGTATTATAATATTAACTGAGTACTTAAGCTATTATATATTCTGTGATAACCAAATGCATAAAATGATATTATAAAATTCAAAAGTGAATAATTTCATTAGCTAAGCATTCAAATATTTTCTAGAATGTTTTTCTCAGGTAAATTACTTCAAAATAAGTTTCAAAAACATTTCCAGCTTTTTATCCTATCTAATAAAATAGTAATATGCAAATTGACCACACCTCCACTATACCCACAAGCCACACCCACAGGCCATGCCCACCATTCAATTAAGAGGGAGTATACAAATTAGCCCAATCAATATGGCAGTTAATTTGTATATACAGGTGCAGAAGATAGTGTAGAAAGAAGCCAAGCACTGCAGAAGAGAGCAAAGCTATGGAGAAGCAAGTAAGAAGGGTGGGGGAGAAGGGAGGGAAGCAGGCAGGTGGCACAGAAGGGAGGGAAGTAGGAGGGGCAGGGGAGAAGAGAGGGAGAGAGGCAGAGGAGATGACCAGAGGGAGCAAGGCAGCAGAGATGGGGGAAGCAAAGCAGAGGAGATGGGAGGGAGTGAGGCAGAGGAAATGGGAGGGAGTGAGGAAGCAGAGAAGGGGGCAAGGCAGAGGAGACAGGAGGGAGTGCAGCAGCAGCAAAGGAAGGGAGCAAAGCAGCAGAGAAGGGAGCAAGGCAGCAGAGAAGGGAGGGAGCTTTGCTCAGGCTGCAGGAAGCCCTATTCTTGCAGGAATCTTCCTGCAACAGGCCTCTAGTGATTTTATAATACTTTCAACAGCCTCATAATAACAAACATATTAACTATAGACATGCTAACATACCTTTGTTGCATGTCAGAAATATGCCAAAATATATCTAGCCACTAAGAGAAAACTCCATTCATGCAATTCATCAGAATCATAAGAAGTATAAACAAGAAATAATTTGATGTTCTTTTCACAATAGGTCTTCCAAATGAGATATCCAGGCATCTAGGACAATATGTTAGGTCTTCATGTAAAATGATTCATTTTTAAGTGGATTTTGCATACGGTTTTTTTCCTAGGATTTTTATGGTTTTCTGGCTTACATTTAAGTCTTTTAACCCTTTTGAGTTTATTCCTGTGTATGGTGTAAATTAATAGTCTAGTTTTCTTTTTTTGCATGTATCTGTCCAATTTTCTCAGCACCATTTATTGAAGAAACTGTCTTTACTCCATTGTATGCTCTTGCCACCTTTGTCAAATATGAATTGAGCGTAATGGTTTGGGTTGATTTTTGGATGCTCTGTTCTGTTCCATTTGTGTATATGTCTGTTCTTGTTTTAGTACCAGGCTATTTTGATTACAGCAGCTTTGTAGTATAACGTGACATCTAATAATTGTGATTCTTCAAACTTTGTTCTTCTTTTTCAAGATTGCTGGAGTTATTCAGGGTATTTTTTTTATTTCACATACATTTTTGGAGGATTTGTTATAAATCTGTGAAATATGCTATTGATATATTAATAGAGATTGATTTAAATCTATAGATTGGTTTTGGTAGTATGAACATTTTTTTATTTAAATTCTTTATTGTTTAAAGTTTTACATATGTCTCCTTTTTCCTCATTGACCTCTCCCCAGCCGTTCCCACCACCAACACATACACTCACTCCTTACTGTCTGTGTCCATTAGTTATGCTTATATGCATGCAAATAAGTCCTTGGGTTGATCTCTTAACTCCCTCCTTTACTTCCCACTGAGGTTGGACAGTCTGTTCAGTGCATCTCTGTCTCTGGATCTGTTTTTGTTCATCAGTTTATGTTATTCATTATATTCCACAAATGAGTGCAATCGTGTGATATTTATATTTCTCTGACTTGCTTATTTCATCTAGTCTAATGCTCTCCAGGTTCATCCAAGATATTGCAAATGGTAAGAATTCCTTCTTTTGAACAGCAGCATATTATTCTATTGTGTAGATGTACCTCTGTTTTTTAAGCCACTCATCTGCTGATGGGCACTTAGGATATTTCCATGTTTTAGCTATTGTAAATTGTGTTGCTATGCACATAGGGGTACATATATCCTTTCTGATTATTGTTTCTGATTTCTTGGGATATATTCCTAGAAGTAGGTTTACTGGGTCAAATGGGAGTTCCATTTTTAATTTTTTGAGGAAACTCCATAATGTTTTCCACAGTGATTGCAACAGTCTGCATTTCTACCAGCAGTGTACTAGGACAAATTATTAATTTTTTAAAAATAGTCAAAGGTCCTAAATAGACACTTCTCTAAAGAGGACATACTGATGACCAAGAAACATAGGAAAAAGTGTCAATGTCACTAATCATCAGAGTTATGCATCAGAGAAATGCAAGTTAAAATGACAATGAGTTATCACTTCAAATCTGCTAGAATAGCTACTATCAACAAATCAATATATGACAAGTGCCATTGAGGATGTGGGGAAAGGGAACCCTAGTGCACTGTTTATGGAATGTAGACTGGTACAACCATTATGGGAAATAGTATGGAACTTCCTCAAAAAATTAAAAAATGGAACTGCCCTTTGACCCAGTAATCCCATTTCTAGGAATATATGCTAAGAAAACTGAAACACCGATCAGAACGAATGTATGCACTCCTGTATTCATAGTGGCCAAGATCAGGAAACAGCTCATGCCCATCAGTAGATGAGTGAATAAAAAGGATGTGGTGTATTTATCCCATGGAATATTATGCAGCTGTGAAGAAGGATCTCTCACCCCTTGCGACAGTATGGAGGGACTTGAAGAGAATTATGCTAAGTGAAATAAACCAGTCAGAGAAAGATAAGTGTTACATGATTTCACTTATTTCTGGAAACTAATGAACAAAATAGACAGACAAGCAAAATAGATATAGAAACATTAATGTAACACCCTGACAAATTTCAGGAGAGGGGGGCAAAAGATTAACCAAATAATTTATATGCATATTTGCATAACCCATGGACAGACAATCATGCAGTGAAGGCTTGGGAATGGGGCTAGAGCGGGAGAAAGAGAGTTAATGAGGGAACATCTATAATACTTTCAGTAATAAAGATACATTTAAAAAAATAAACAAATATATAAAAACTATAAGTAAGAAATAAAAAAACAAATTTAGAAGGGAATTTATAACTATAAATGTCTATTGAAATACTAATACAGATATAAAATCAATAAGCAACTTTCAAGAATTAGAAAACAAAAATTTAAATATAAAGCAAAAAATGAATACATAATAAAGATTAAAATTTAAATTAAAATAGAAGAAAATGAAGTAAAGAAAATCAATTTAATATAAAATGTTTTTGAAAAGTTCAAAAATTAAAATAAAACATTTTTAACAAGAAAACAAGAGAGAAAATTAAAATTACTGATGTCAGGAATGAAAGAGGAAACATTATTACTACTCTTAGAAAAATAAAAAAGAATAATAAAATAACACTATGAACAATTGTATGCTAACAAATAAGATAATTTGGATGAAATTATTAAATTCCTACATAGAGACAAGCTAGCAAAACTGACTTAAGAAAAAACAAAAAATCTAAGTAGATTTATAACACATAAAATGATTCAATTAATAATTGTGAACATCTGGCCCAGATGTTTAAGAATTAACAGCAAATACTCACAATTTCTTTCAAAATATAGAAGAGGAGGGAACACATCCATACTAATTCTATGAGGACATTATTATATTGAAATCATAAACACATCACAAGAAAGCGAAAGGGCAATATTACTTATGAATGTAGTCATGGAAATCAACACATTTCTACCAAACGGAATCCAGAAACAATTAAAATGGATTATATACTATGACCAAGGGTAATTATTCTAAGCATGCAGCTTCCATTTAACACATAAAAAGCAATCAGTGTAATATACCATATTTACAGAATAAAGGGAAAAAAACACATGATCATCTCAATAGACAAAGAAAAATTATTTTACAAAATCCAACACCCTTCATGATTAAAAAATAAATAAGCAAATAAAACTTTTAACCAGTAAAGGATATCTACTCTTAAGTGGTAACTCACAGCACACTTACTATTGAATGTTTTATACTTGAAATTGGAAACTAGGCAAAAAACAAAACAAAACAAAAACAAACAAACAAACAAACAAACAAAAACCCTCTCTTACAACATCAATAACAATACTAGATGTTTAGCTAGAACAATTAGGGAAGAATCATACTGGAAAGGAAAAAGTAAACTATATTTGTAGATGACATAATCTTTACAAAGAAAATCATATGAGTGTACCAAAGTTATTAGAATAAACAAGTATAATAATTTTTATACAAAAATTCATTGTATTTCTACCTATTACCAATAAAGATCCAAAAATCAAGTAAAAACCCCCACAACTTTATCTATATTAGGATTAAATTTAACAAAAAACTTGTACAATACTTGTACACTGAAATTTATAAAACATCATTGTAAGACACTAAAAAAAAATCTGAACAAATAAAAGTAATTCCAGCCCTAACCAGTTTGGTTCAGTGGTTAGAGCATCAGCCTGCAGACTGAAGGGTCCCAGGTTAGATTCCAGTCAAGGGCACGTACCTTGGTTTAGGGCACGTCCCCATTAGGAGGTGTGTAGGAGGCAGCTGATCCATAGTTCTAACTCTCGATCCCTCTCCCTTCCTCTCTGTAAAGCTTTTTTTTTAATCAATAAAATATATTTTAAAAATGAGTGATTCCATGTACATGGTTTAGATGCCTTCATACTATAAAGATGCTAATAGTATTCAAACTGATGTATAGATCCAACATTAACATTATCCTTATTAAAATCCCAGCTGTTTATTATTATTATTTTTTCTTTTTAGCAAAATTGCAAGCTAAACCTAAAATTCAAATGGAAATGTAAAGGATCTAGAATAGCCAAATATTTTTAAAAGGAGTATATTTGGAGGACTCATCCTTTTTGGTTTCAAAATAGACTACAGTTTCAGTAATAAGGACAGTGCAGTCTGGCATAAGGATAGACAGATAGATAAAATTATTACAATAGAGAGTTCAGATATAAACTATAAATATATGGTCAGCTGATTTTCAACAGAATGCCTAGATAATTCAATGAGAAGTTAATGGTCTATTCAACAAATGATGCTGAGTTAAAGTTATCCCCGTACTGTTTGAATTTACATCCAGTTCTCTCTCACTCCATACACAAAAATTACCTCAGAATGGATCATAGACTTATGTGTAATAGTTAAATGCATAAAATTTTTAGGAAAAAATATAATAAATTCTTTATGACTTTGAAATAGGTAGTAGCTTCTTTGATAAAATACCAAACAAACAACAACAACAAAAACACACAAGTAATCAAAAATGTAATACACAGATTGGAATTAATCAAAATTAAAAAATGTTTTAAAACTGTTTTAAAAGACAACACATAGGATAGGAAAATACATTTGTAAATCACATATCTAACAAGGGATATTTTTTCCAAGAACATAAAGAACTCTTACAAATAAACAATAAAAGAATAAATAATCCAATTAAAACATAAGCAAATCATTTGAAGATTTTCCCCAAAGAAAACAAGGCCACTAAACAAGGAAAGAGATGCTCACTATCATTAGTACAAAAATGCAAAACAAAACCACCATAAGATGTCATTTTATATCCACTAGGTGCCTAGAAAAGATGACAGTAAATAGTAAGTATTGGCAATAATGTGCAGAGAAATTGAAACCATCATATAATTTCCTACTTTGAATGTAAACTTTGGAAAACTGTCATTTACTCAAAATATTAAATATAATGTTACAAATGATCCAGCAATTCTACTTTTAGGTTTATATCCAAAAGAAAAAAAAAACATATCCAGGCAAAATCCATACACATACAGATTTCTGTGTGCGCAATAGTAGATAGCATGATTATTCATAATAGCAAATAAATAGAAACAACCTAAATGCTTATAAATTGATGATTGGATTAAATAATGTGGTATATCCACACATACAATATCATATGGAAATTATAAAGTGGGTTTATTCATTAAATATTATAAGTATTATGTTATGTGAAATATCATATAGCAAATATTGTATATAATATCACTATAAGAATAAGCAAATCCATAGAAACCTAAAATAAATCAACAGTTGCCTGGTGCTGGGGGGAGTGCATTGGAATGAAATCTAATATACACATGTTTTTTGCTTGTAATTATGTTAAAAATGTTCTAGATTTTATTATACATATACCTTTTTTTCTGAGAATAAAATAATACTGAACTGTACACTGTATATAGTAGCATTTTATGATATGTAAAATGTATCTCAATAAAACCATAAAGTAAAAGTTGAAACAATTATTTTTTAAAGGACAACTTTGAAAAGGTTTGATATGGGCACTGCATTATCTCTTTAAATATAAACAATGTTATACAATCACCCCCTCAGAGTCAACAATTTTTTTCTGATTGTAGATATCTCTAATAATCACAATCCTCAGACATTCTTTCTGCCACAGCCCAAAACTGTTGCCTCATACCTTTAAACAAGGAACATTCTTTCTGCTTTTGGGGAACACACCCACTAACTTAATTGTGAGGCTTTTAGTGCAAATGGAATTGCCAGTTTAAATCCTGTCCTGGTGGTCTTCAACTCCCTAAGGTCATCTCTTTTCATAATAAGTAATAGCTATTTTAGACACTGACTCATGAGTACCCTTCTTTCTGTCTAAAATAAGTCAAAATTAAAGACCTCAGTGAAGTGTTCACATTTTATGGGGAAACAATATCTTCTGCAGGTTGGATTTTGGGGTCTATGTCAGTCTATGTGCCCAGTGGCCTATGTCAACCTCTGTTCAAACTAATAAATTAGCTCTTAAACCGGAAGGTAAAAAGAGACTAAAACTAATAATAAAAAACTAATAATAGAGAAAGTGCTCAACATACCTTTACTAGTTCTCATAGTCCTCCAATCCTCTCTGTCAAAAATACAGAAAGCAAGAATATATATTTATTTAGAATATCAGATCCATAAAAATAGAAGAGTCTTCCCCCATCCCACTATACTGTAAAACTGAAATTACTTGAACCAGCAAATCTCTATTTTATTTAGTGTCCTTTTAAAATTATATCAATATAGGCATTATGCACCTTCTCCTGGATAAAAAAAAACCATAGAACAAAACACACCCCAGGAGTGTAGGACATTCAGCACTCTTCACACGTCCTCAACCAAGACTTGAAGTAAACATTGCCTTTCTCTGTAATTCTACTCTTACTTAATATGTGTATGATCATTAGTTTTGTTTTAACAATAAAGAAAATTCTAAGATTGATTCTCTTTATCTATTTACTATTAAAGTTTAGAAAGAGAACTTAAAGACTTCCAAAGAGAACTTAAATGTTTTCTTAAGGGAAGTCCATTATCTAGAGGGCATAGTATATCCTATCCCAAGGAGACAGATCTTTTCTTGCTGACTGACTACATGTCATTTAAAACTTTCCCAGATCAATAGAAAAGACAATTGAAGGAATTCTTAAATGCTATTAAAGCTAACAGGCAATAGACCTAATTTCTCTGAAATCACCAAAATACTGTACAACTTAACCAAATCTTTGGTAGGTGAGCCTCTTCCCTGAAAACATATGTGAATAAACTAGTTCTTTACACATCTGGTTTGGGCTTACCTAGTCATCAAGAACCTTTCTGCCAATTCACACCTGAGAGCTTGGGCAAGTCCTTAGTGTTCTTGATTAATGTTTCGGAAATGACCAATTTCTGTCTTGACCTCATGTCAAAAACCTATCCACTTTGTCTAAAGATAATAGCCAAAGCAGATAAATAAGCAGAGGCTCTTGCAAATTTGACTTTAGCGCCTCTTTTCAACTTAATCATTCTTCATGTTTTACAATTTTTTAAAATTGAAAATACACTATTTTATTTTTTTAAGTGTATTTTTATTGATTCCCAAGAGGGAGGGACAGAGGATAGAGAGAAACATCATTGATGAGAGAATCATTGCTGGCCTGCCTCCTGCATGCCCCCTACTGGGCATTGTTTGCAGCTCAGTTATGTGCCCTGACTGGGAATCAAACCAGGACCTCCTGTTTCTTTGGTCAGCGGTAAAAAAACTGAGCCATATGGGCCAGGGCAAAAAAATACACATTTTTAGAAAGCAGACTTAGCTCCTACGGAATTCCATTTTCTTCCTCATATATTTCCAGTCATCATTGTAATGTTTTGGATTCTGCTACTCTTATTTCATTAATAAAAAAGGAAAAAAAATCATAATTGTCTAAACTCTTATCCATAAACTATTTCAAGAAGATTTATTGGAAAAATCTAGAAAATGTACAGTCTTAATCTTATTGAATGATTGGAAGTATCTTGATACTGAAGCAAAAAAAAAAATCACCCTCTGTATAGCCTCTGCTAGATCATACCTCACCCCTAGAATATGACACCTTGACAGAGTCAAGATTTACCCAGAAGGCAGACATTAGTGTGCTCCCCAGAGTTTTTTAGTTAGCTGGAAATAAGAGACCTTATGTACACAGTGATAATGGATAATGGGGTTAGACCATAATTTCATAATTCTTTAAAAACCAGGAAAGTTCTCAAACTCATCTAAAAGTAGTAAAACAGTAGAGAACTTTTATGTTCTCTAACAGTCTTTTAAAAGGTGGATATAAAGGAACAGCTTAGCCCTAACCAGTTTGGCTCAGTGGATAGAGCATTAGCTTGCAGACTGAAGGATCCCAGGTTCAATTCCAGTCAAGGGTATGTACCTTGGTTGCAGGCACATCCTCAGAAGGTGGTGTGTAGGAGGGAGCTGATCAATGTTTCTAAAACTCTCTTTCTCCCTTCCTCTCTGTAAAAAAAAATGAATAAAATGAATATTTAAAAATAAATAAAGGAACAGCTTGTAGAGTGGAGACAATGCCCCTGGTGCCCATAACTATACATCCTAGTTATACACTGTGGGGACCCTGATTAAAATATGAGGATGTTAAAGGCCCATTTGCCCTACACATGTGCAACAGCAATGACAAGGCAGTTGTACTGTATGCACTACTCAGGTGCATCTTTGTTTTTATGTAACACTGATGTTACTATTTGGTAAGAAGCCTCTTTTGTCTGAGTTAGTATAAAACATGTGCCTGAACAGCGGGAGGGGGGGGGGGCTGGCTGTTTGCAATGGCTGCCTCATTTGCCATGGATCTTCGTTGGCAATAAAGCATGTACCTGAGGCTGCTGTGTCTTCTTCCAGTTCCCAGCGGCTAAAGAGTCCAGTGCCTACGAGAGGAGCTTGGACTCAACATATACTCAAAAAAAAAAAAAAAAAAAAAAAAAAAAAAGAAAAGAAAAAGAATGTCTTAAAAGCTTCAAAAGGTAGTATAACATAGTATCAGTTAATGCCAGCCACGGGGGGAAAAAGGTGCTGTGAAAAACATGAATGCAGTATGCAGGAGAATAAATCTCCAAAAATGGCTGCTTAGGAACACTGGAGTACCACAAATGGCAGCAAACACCTAGATATGACATTGTATACACAACAATAGGCAAAGCTTGTTACTACACTCAAACAATATTGGTGAGGAAAAATGCCTTAAACATTTAGATCCTGTTTATTCTTTGTCATTAGCATAATTTTGGTGAAAGGCTAAGTAAGCCCAAAACTCAGTAACCCTTTGATTAAACTCTATTTCATAAATTTATCACATGAATGTCTTGTGTATATGTGACTTTTATTGTTTTGTTTTTATTCTCAGGATGCATGGAATACTTTCATTGACTGAGAGCATGATAAAAAAAATTATGTGGTGAGAAGTTAAATTAAAAATTAAAATTTTTTATAGTGATAAATGTCTAGTATTAAAGAAAGTTAGGTGTTTCTCAAAAAAATGTGTGCACAAATCCAAGTCATTAGTTGTATGCGTTAGCCAGTTCACATACCATTTGTAACTAAATTTTGAACTCATACTAAAGAATGTATTTATGGTAAAAATAATATTAAGAATTATAATTGTTTATAATTAACAAAATTAAAGGTAGCCTTAAATCAACATAATTGGAAAGAAGATAGGGAGAAAAATGAAGAATAAAAGGATATAAATAAAATGCAATAATATATGGTTTTTGTGCTGTGAATCTTCATTGAAAGCTATCTACATCTTATGTTGTTGATTTGATCTAAGAGTCTCAGATAGAATGTGTCTTTACAAATACCTTATATGCTTCTGAAATTCGGAAGACAAATTATATCCCAGTAATTCATGGATGTTATATGCCTCTTTAATTGGGAGATATAAACTCCTTTCAATCAAAGTCTACATTTTCCAGGTTTTAAGTCATGTAATTTGTTTTGGAAAAAAACGAGGAAAGCTTCTCATAACTATTGACAGAATCAGGTGTATTGCTTAAGTCTCATGTAATTTTGGCAATGTCTTCAAACACCTTTGTAGTTGTTTGGGAATGGAGATGGTACATCTCAGTGCATGTTCCTGCCTGTTACTATCACATAGTAACAAGGAGAATTGATGACATCCAAAGGAATTGATGGCATTGTCATTAGTCCAATGCTAATAGCTTAAATGCTCAAGAGTTGGACGATTTTGAGAGAGTTTTGTTACTTTTCATTGCAGAACTAATATTAGTTTTTCTACTTTTATGAAGATTTCAAAGCTTTACAGTGTTTGCAACAACATTCTAACAAAATGAATACCCCTGTTACAAGAGGACACTAGAATAAGATTCTTGTGTTGTCTGGTATCAGTTGATTTCATCTGACTAACAGGATTCTACCTGTGCAAAAATTTCTTAGATGGCAAACACAGGGTTGGTAGCTGAAGTATAAAAACCTAAAAATCACATCTCACATAGAAAAGAAGATTAGTTTTTGCCATACAATAAAACTTCAGTACCTTATGTGGGAACTAGCTTCTATAACTGAACTTTTAAAAGTAGAACTTAGAAGAGAAAGAACAGATGGTGCATATTTGGAATCTGTCTCATTTTTCACAGATCCTACAAGTAATACAAACTTTTCTTTGCTCTAGATCTGCCTAATGATCTCACCATTACATATTAATAGCCCCTCTGGACTACAAAGTGATAATCATCCCTTTTTTATTATGTCTCTGTTGAACAGTTTAGCTTGTGATCTTCACTTGTTCACTGCTCTACTGATATCTATCTATCTATCTATCTATCTATCTATCTATCTATCTATCATCTATATATCATCTATCATCTATATATCATCTATCATCTATCATCTATCTATTCATCTATTATCTATCTATCATCTATCTATCTATCTATCTATCTATCTATCTATCTATCTATCTATCATCTATCTATCATCTATCTGTGAGAGCCTGGTATATATAAAGGTTTAAAAATCATAAAAGTAAACTTGACATAAAAGCATGATATAACTCAGGTTGTTGTGATCTAGATTAATCAAGACCCTATACATTAATGATGCATCATTTAGGTCAGGCTGAAAAATGATTATAAGGGATGACAATGAGATCTGAATCCATTCAAAAGCAGAAGACTTACTATATCCACTATCTCTAACAAAATAACTTTATTATTTAAAAAAAAATCTTGTCCAGGTTGAAAAATATTGAGAATAATTCTATTGTTGCTCCTTCCAGTAATTCTTCTTATCCCCCATAGTAAACATCAAACTATCTAACTCAGTTATTCAATATAATTGTATAATTATTTTCTTTACAGGTCTCTTTGAAGTAATCCAAACAAAATCCAAACTTAGCTGAGCCTTGCAATCCTAAACAATTATATTTTGATCCTTACACAATAAAACTGCTAATTTGAAAATGCACCTTAAGTCAGACTAAAATAGTTCAGAAATATACCAAATTTATTTTCCCCATTTGTGAGATGCTACTAAAATCTGACAACAGTTCATCTTCTTACATGATAAGAATAAAATCAGCATTTTTCTATTAAGTTGTTATGTTGTATTTTTACATGAAGGACCTGCAACACCATTTAGATGCCCCAAATCAAGATAAATAAATTCCTCTTTGTCTCTTAATTATGACATACTTCTATTTTATTTTTAACTAGTAAAAAAAGAGGGAAATAACAAGAGTTGAGCACTTAATTTGTATAAGACTTTATCCTATCTGTTGTGTAGCATATTAACTGAACAGTTCTAAAACAACCTATAATGTAGTTATTACTTTGCTTATTTTATAGAGGCAGAAACTAAGGCTTACGAAGATTAAATGAGTAGTTCAAGGTTAGTCTGATGTAGAGGTTTAAATTCGCAGTCTTTCATCTCAAAATTTGCATGGATCTATAATCTGAGTCTATTGAATAAAAATAAATTCATAAATGTATCTTAAATGTGGTTTCCTATTCATCAGGAAAAAATGAAAAAAATAGAAGCTCTACAGAAAACACCTCTGTGAAGAATTCTGTATGAAAAGAGATGTCATTGATGTTAGAAATGTCAGCTGTCATCCTTCAACTATATTACCCAAATAGTCACATTAGTATGCTTTCACATGCAAATTATTAAATGAGCAGAAATCCATCTTCCAAGTCCATGAATATAAAATGTTGAAAGTTGGAAGATAGATAAATAGATCAATGATTGATAGATGATAGATGACAGATATATAGATGATAGATGATAGATGATAGATGTATAGATGATAGATGATAGATAGATGATAGATAGGTAGATAGATAGATAGATTGATTGATAGATACTATTAGCTAAGCAGGACATTTTCTTGTCTTTCATAGAAATTAGTTGAGTGTTCGATCAACTGAAAATATTCAACATTGTTAAAATATTATAATAGCCAAAAAAGGTTTGGCTCAGTGGGTAGAGAGAGCATTGGCCTGTGGACTGAAAGGTCCCAGGTTTGATTCCGGTCAAGAGCATGTACCTTGGCTGTGGGCACATCCCCAGGGAGTGTGCAAGAGGAAGCTGATCAATGTTTCTCTCTCATTGATGTTTCTGACTTTCTATCCCTTTTCCTTCCTCTCTGAGAAAAATCAATAAACTGTATTTTTAAAAAAAATTATAGTAAATTTAACTATGTTTAGTGTTCTTAAAAAGGTTTCTTGGAAAATTGTCCCTTTAAACAGATAAATATTAACATATTTCACATTTAAAGATATGATAACTTCAAGAAAATGAGTCCAGAAAGTGTTTATTCTTCCATCTATCTTTCAATCTATAGGATGATAATTCCTTATTAATATACTGGTAGCTCCCTTTATCAAATATGAAAGTAAAACAATAGCTCAAAAAAACTTAATATTGGGAGTCTTAGGCCAAAAGAAAACAACCATAGTCTATACATTAATTATATGAAATACAAATTTATTACCTAAGTAAATATTATCTATTTAGATAAAGAGGTAATATGCTAATTAGACAGAACAGTCACAAATGCTCTGGAGGAGGCTGTGCACACAGGTGGACAGGAGGGGAATGCTGTGCGGTGAGGCAAGCCACGGATGGCGCAAGCCCACAGAGTACAGGGCCTGCCCACTGGGGTGCACCAGCAGTACTGCCTCTGTGTGTGAGCTGCAGAGGAAACACCTTTTCTGACCGCTCTTGGTATGCCACTCACAGTGTTCTTGGTAATTTGCATAATAAGAATCCAAGAAGGTGATCTAGGGTTTTTCCACCACAGTCCTGGAGGGAAAAATGAAGGTCTGCTGCTGCAGAGGCTAAGAAATGTCATATCCTCCATAGCCAGTTGTTCTCAGTGGATAGAGCCTCAGCCTGCCGAATGCAGGGTCCAGCTTTGATTCTGGTCAAGGGCATGTACCTAGGTTGCAGGCTTCTCCCTGGCTTGGGCCTAGGTCAGGGCTCATGCAGGAGGCAACCAATCAATGTACCCTTCTCACATTCATGTTTCTCTCTGTCATTTCCTCTCTCTTCCAGGCTCTCTAAAAATCAGTGGAAAAATATCCTCAGGTGAGAATAAAAAAAAAGAAAAAAAAAAGAAATGTCATATCCTACAAAAGAGACATCTTGAAAATGCTAAAGAATGTTGTCATTTTTCATGGTGAAGGGACTCAAGTCCATGTTGATGAATACACCTTGATAGCTACAGCAGCCAGCAATGGCAGCAGCAGTGGGGTGATGGGGGCAGTAACTTCCCCTGATCAGCCCAGTCACCTCCTGCAGAGGGAGACCAGACTGTGGCCTAGGCCACAGAGTGAGCAGGCCTAAGTCATTAGTAGGACATCCCTTGAGGGTTCCCAGATTGAAAGAGGGTACAGATCGAGCTGAAGGACCCCCCTTACCAGTGCATGAATTTCATGCACTGGGGCTCGAGTTATAATATTTTTCCATATAGTTAAGAATAAAAAAGGCTTCTGATCAAGATGGCAGAGTAGATAAATACTGAACTTGCCTCTTCTAATCACCACATCAAAATAACAAATAAATGCAAAACAGCCATCATTGAGAACTGCCTGAAGTCTAGTTGAACAAAAATCATATAATTAAGGATACAGAAGAAGCCACCTCAAGTGTGGGAGGTCAGGTGAGAGGCAGAACACACTAATCCCACACACACACGTGGCAATAAAAATTCAGTGGTAGCCTGGCACTTGTGGCTTAATAGTTAAGCATTGGCTCATGCATCAAGAGGTTGCCAGTTTAATTCCTGGTCAGGGCACATGCCTGGGTTGCATGCTTAATCCCCAGTGGTGTGTGCAGGAGGCAGCCAATGGATGTTGATGTTTCTCTCTCATTGATGTTTCTATCTGTCCCTCTCCCCAATTCCCTCTCTAAAATATTATAATAATACAACACTTTTTAAAAATTCAGAGGCTTCCAAGGTCCCTCCTGAAAAGTTAGGGATCCCAGCCCTTCACCAGGGTCCCAGCCAATTCTAGGAGGAGAAATCCAATAACTTCTGGACGTGAAAATAAGCAGAGATTGTGGCTGAGTGAGATGGAGGGCTCTGGACTCCCTGGAGTTCCTCTGAAAAGGTCCATGCATGACAATACTTAGACTCACTTGCTCTGAGCTCCAATGCTAGGGAAAAGGATCAAAGGGTACTAGTAATATATGGGAGGAACTGAATTGTCTGGTTTCAGGGTGAGGGCTGAATGAGCAGCATTCTCCCAGACAGAAGTGGTGACAAAAGCTATTATTTCTTTGATCCCTTATCTGACCCAGACTGCATGCGCAGGCATGGATGCTATATCTGAGTCTCCTTTGCCTAGGTAACACCATTAGTACCTTGTTGGTGATTTCTGAGACCCAACAAGTAGGCCCACTAATCTATTTCCAGTGGCTTTTCCATACAAATGGCCTGTCTTGACTCATGTTTCAAACTCTCCTAAAATCTCTCAAAGGTTCACAAACCCCAAACAAAGAGCATTTGGCTTCAGTGTGACCTCTTGCTAAGGAGACCAATCCCAGCACTAGCAGCTTCTGCCCTCACTTCATGGCTTAGTCTTTCTGAGATATCTTCAAGGCCAACACTGTGGCAATCTTCTGCAGATAACTTTGTAGCTTATATCAAGTGGCCTTTGGCAGGTCACAGGGAGTGGCTAACCTTGCCCTACCCCAGAGCCCTTCCCAAGAGACTCCAGAACAAACATACCCAGTGGTTAGGTGCAGACTACAGCAGAGTAACACCCAAACTCCACAAACAACATACTCAAAGGACAGACTTAGCAGTCATCAGGGTTCTAGTAAAGTGAGCATATTCCATAGTTCAACCCCTGTCCAACAGCACCTCCACTGTAGTCACAACCAGATCTCACAGCTAATCAACCTGATAGTTAATCCCTCCTATTTATGGGACATCAGCAATCAAGGGTCAACTAAAAAAGGTGGGCACACACAAAACATGCAAGGGACACACATGGAGCACCCAGCTCAGGTGACCAGGAAGATTGTGCCATTGGGGCCCACAGAACCTCTACTGCATAAGGCAACTCTACCAGACACAGCAGCTGTATAAAGTAAACAGCAACAACAAAATAAATAAATATAAAATCAAAGCAAATACCACAGCACAGCATCAAAAATGAAGAAACAAGGAAATGCATCCAAAATGAAAGAAGAGAATAAAATTGCAGGAAAAAAACAGCTAAACAAAATTGAGACAAGCAATCTACCAGATGCAGACTTCAAAACACTGGTTGTAAGGATGCTCATTAATTTCAGCGAGAACTGAAAATAAGAGAACTAAGATGGCGGCAAAGGTAAAACACCTATCTTGCCGTCATAATCAGCAATTTTAATACTACAACTTAATGAAAGAACAAACACCTTCCAGAATCACCAGAAAGCTTGCAGAGTGAAAATTCCACAAATAAAAGTGAAGATAAGACACTGTGACCCGGAGGAGCGGCGGCGAACAGCCTTGAAAGATTTGCACAGAGAGAGGTTTGGAGTGCGCGGCGTGTAGAGGGCGGGCGGGTGAAAACCGGCCAGTTTGCTCGAACGGGGAGACAAAGGCGTCCCACTGACTGATTCTCCAGCTCTGGGCGAAGTCCAGAGAACCCACTATCACACGGGGTGAAAACTGGACAGTGGGAGGGCACGCCGAAGCTCAGGTGCTGCCGGGTCTCCCGGCTTGTGGAGAAGGCAGCTCGCGCGCGAACAGCTCGGCTTCGTGACTACGCAGAGAGCAAAGCGCTCTGTGACTCGCTCTCTCATTCGGAAAACCTTCAGACTGCTTTGTTTTACGATCCTGGGTGAGACATTGCGCACGCAGACTCATTTTGGGAAAGTCTGAATTCCCCGGCAGCCGGCAGCCGGTGGAGCTCCACAGTGGCTCTCTCTCAGAGGTGCTGGCGGCCATTGCCCCCCGCACAGAGTCCCTGGGGCCACATAGGGCGGAGGTAACACTGTCTGCTTGGCCCGGAGACTCCGCCCACCCAACCTGAGCTCAGCTGAGCTTCACAGACAATTGGCCTGGAGGTCAACCCTCCAAGTGCTAACAACGATTAACTGAGCTTAACTTCAGCAAGACTGTGCAGCCCATATCCACCTCAGGTAACCGGGAGGCTGAGCCACTATCCCTAGTAGGAAGTCTACCACACAAAGCTAATTGACCAACTCAGGGAAGCAGCCACCATGCAGCAACATGGAAAGAAATCAGATGTGAAAGAAATGGAGGAAAAAAAACGACTGGACATGGAATTCAAAACCACGGTTTTAGGGTTTTTTAAGAGGCTCCAACAAAAGATCGAGGCCTATAAGGAAATAAGCAAGACCACAAAGGAAATGAATGAGTCCTACAAGAAAATGAACAACACCCTCCAGGATATAAATGAGAGCTGCAAAGAAATGATCAAGACCAACGTGGAAATGAATGAGTCCCACAAGGAAATGAAAGAAACCCTCAAGGATATAAAGGAGACTCTCAAGGATATGAAAAAGGACCAACCAGAAATTAAGCATACACTGACTGAAACAAAAAATATTATATAAAGACCTAAAAGTGCTCTAGAGCACCCCAAGAACCAAGTTAAAGATTTGAAATACAAAGAGGTAAAATCCATTCAGCTGAAAAAGCAAGAAACCAAAAGAATCCAAAAAATTGAAGATAGTGTAAGGGGCCTCTGGGACAACCTCAAGCATACCAACATCCGAATTATAGGGGTGCCAGAAAAAGAGAGAGAGCAAGACAATGAAAAGCTATTTGAAGAAATAGTGACCAAAAACTTCCCACACCTGGTGAAAGAAATTGACTTAGGAGTCCAAGAAGTGCACCGAACCCCAATATATAGGAACCCTAAGAGGACTACACCGAGGCACATCATAATTAAAATGGCAAGAGCAAAAGACAAAGAGACAATATTAAAAGCAGCAAGATAAAAACAGATGGTTACCTATAAGGGAGCACCCATACGACTGTCAGCAGATTTCTCAACAGAAACGATGCAGGCCAGACGGGAGTGACAAGAAATATTCAAAGTGATAAACAACAAGAATCTACAACCAAGATTACTCTATCCAGCAAAGCTATAATTCAGAATTGAAGGTCAGATGAAGTGCTTCGCAGATAAGCAAAAGCTAAAGGAGTTCATCACCACCAAACCAACATTATATGAAATGCTGAAAGATATTCTTTAAGAAGAGGAAGAAGAAAAAGGTAAAGATGAAAATTATGAACAACAAATACACATCTATCAACAAATGAACATAAGAATCAAGTGAATTGATAGGCTGTTGAACAGGATAGACTGGTGAATATAACAGAGACATGGACATAGAGAGGGAATGGACTGACAATTCTTGGGGAGAAAAGGGTTGTGGGAAGTGCAGCAAGAGACTGGACAAAAATCTAGCAACAATGGGAGAGGACAGTGGGGAGGGGGAGGTGAGGGTGGAGGGTGGGAGAGGTACAGGGTGGAGGGGAGCTATAGGGGGATAAAAAGGGGAAACAATGTAATTAATAAACTGAACAATAAAGATTAAAAAAAAAAGAAAAATAAAAAAAAATTTCAGCGAGAACTTCAACAGAGATAGAAAACACAAAAAAAGAACCAGTCAGAAATGAAGAATGCAATAAAATGTACAATACATTAAAGGGTATTAACAGTAGATTAGATGAAACAAAGTCTTGAATCAGCAATTTGAGAGATAAGGTAGCAGAAAACACCCAATCAGAGTATCAAAAAGAAAAGAAAGGGGGTGGGGGGAAGAGAGCGAGAGAGAAAGAGAAAAAAGAATGAAAAGAAGAAAAACAAGGATAGTTGGATAGTTTAAGGGGCCTCTTTAACAATATCAAGTTTATCATCATTCACATCATAAGGGTATCAGAGAAGAGAGAAAGAAATTGAAAACTTATTTGAAGAAATAATACCAATCAACTTCCTTAACCTGGTAAAGTACATAAGTATATAAATCTAGGAAGCACAGAGAGTCTCAAAGAAGATTAAGTAAAAAAAGCCTCACAAAGACTTATCATAATTAGAATGTCAAAGAATGAAGCATTCTAATAGCAGGTTGTGGGTTCAATTTCCAATGTGGGGTGTATAAGGAGCAGCCAATCAATGATTCTCTCATCACTGATTTTTCTGTCTCTTACTCCCTCTCCCTGCCTCTCTGGAGATTCAGAGAGAACTTAACTACTAAAGCTAAGCTCCATTTGACTCCCCCAGGTATTCTAAATTTATATTTCATGTTTAGTCTCTTTATTAATTTACTTGCAAGCCTTCTCCACATTCCTGTACCCTTCTAGATGCAGGATAACACCCACGCAGATTAATAGCTACTTTCTCAATAGAAACTTTGTGGGCAAGAAGGAATTGACAAGAAATTTCAAAGTGAGCAAAAGCAAGCACCTACAACCAAAATTATTTAACCTAGCGAAGCTATCATTTAGAATTGAAGGAGAAATATGACTGTCAACTGATCTCTCAACAGAAACTTTGTAGGCTAGAAGGAGTGGCAATAAACATTCAAAGTGATGAGTAATAAGGACCTATAACCAAGATTACCTTACCTAGAAAAGCTATCAATAAAAAATGAAGATCAAATAAAGAGCTTCACAGAAAAGACAAAGGTAAGTTCTTCACCGCTAAACCATTATTATATGAAATGTTGAAGGATATCCTATCTAATAAAAGAGTAATATGCAAATTGACCATACCTCTGATTAAACCATGCCCACAGCCATACCCATCAACCAATCAGGAGCAAATTATGCAAATAAACCCCAACCAAGATGGCTGCCACCACTGAGAGCAGGAGGGAGGCTTGGGTTTCCCTGACAAAGGAGAAAGCCAAGCTTTCTGCCTGCCATTGCTGGCCTAGGCATCCACTCAATGCTACAAAGTGTCAATTATAGAAGATTCATAATCCCAGCAGAAATGGCGGCAGTCATGGAGCTCGAGAGAGAACAGAGGCTAGGATTGCCAGGGCAATGGAGGAAGCCAAGCTTTGGCAGCCTTAGCCTAGGCCTCCACTCTAGGCTACAAAGTTTCAAACAGAAATGGCTGTCATCACAAAACAAGCAGAAGGCTTGGCTCTGCTCCAGGCTACAAAGTTTCAATTGTAGAACATAAATTAATCCCAGATCCCAGGGCCTCTCCTTGGGTCCCTGGGGGACATGGCTGGCTTGCAAACCACCATAAGCCCCTGGCTCAGGCCACTCTAAACCCCAAGCAAACCCCCATCCTGATCCAGGACACCCTTCAGGGAAAACCAGCTGGTCCCCACCCATGCACCAGGCCTCTATCCTATGTAATAAACGAGTAATAACCAGAGTGACTATCACTCCAACATGCAAGAGGGCTGCCCCTCGTGGTCAAAAACCCTGCCCCCATGTGGACACAAGATGACCACTATAAGACGGCCAGCAGGGGAGGACAGTGGGAGGTTCCAGGCTTGCAAGGGAGGCAGTTGTGGGCCATCAGGCCAGAATGGGAGGGCAGTTGGATGGGACCAGGCCTAGAAGGGAGGGCAGTTGGGGGTGGCCAGGCAGGCAGAGGAGAGAAATTGGGAGCAAACACTGGGAGGGGAACAGTTAGACATCAATTAGGCTGGCAGGGTAGTGGTTAGCGGTTGATCAGGCTGGCAAGCAGAAGTAGTTAGGAGCAATCAGGGAGGCAGGCAGGTGAGCAGTTTGGAGCTGGCTGTCCTGGATTGTGAGAAGGATGTCCGACTCCCTGTTTAGGCCCGATCCAACCAGGCCTAAACAGGCAATCAGGCATCCCTCAAGGGGTCCCAGATGGGTAGGTTGCAGACACCCTCCTGCCCCCCATCCTATGCACAAATTTCGTGCACCGGGCCTCTAGTTATTTAAGATGAAGAACAAGGACAAGAAGAAAGTTTTAAAAATTATGAACATAGCTATCAACAATTGAATATAAAAATTAAAATAAATGAACAAAGAATTTAATGAACAAAATAAACTGATGAATAAAATAGAATAAGAGAAACAGACTGACAAATCTCAGAGAGAAGGGGAAGAGGAAGAGATTAACAAAGAACATATACATATATGTATTACCTATGGACACAAACAATAGAGTGGTAAAGGCCTGGGGCAGGGTGAAAACCAGGTGAAGGGGAATACTGGGAGCGTTGGGGGTATATTCTTAAAAATAAAGAATTTTAAAAATATATTTGCAGGTAAGAAAAAGCTAAACAAATTTATCATCACCAAACCAGTATTATATAAAATGTAAAAGGGTCATTTTTAAGAAGAAAAAATAATAGATAGAAAATATGAATAACAAAATGTCCATAAATTTCTACCAATAGGTACTTTATTTTCTAAAATATATTTTGTTGATTTTATTTTACAGAGAGGAAGGGAGAGGGATAGAGAGAAACACTGATGAGAGAGAAACATTGATTGGGTACCTCCTGTATACCTCCTACTGGTACCTGCCTGTGGAGGGTGCCCCCAGGCAAGACACTTTGAGCATTCTTTAAATCATTGCCTGCTGAATCCAAGGTGCCTGGAAAAGCTGCATCTTGGAAAAACACATTTACCAACAAGGCTGAATATGTAATCAGCTTGGCCTTAATTTTGCCTCAGGTGTCTGGAGAGGGCCTTGAAATGTAAATGCAGTCTTGCCCTAGGAATGGGGGAATAAATAGGGCCAGGGCCCACTGAAACTCCTTTGATCCTAATGTTGGAGTAACCCCTTTGTATTGTGGAATATAAATAAACTGCTGCTGTTTGGGTTTGAGATCCTGCCTCTCCATCAGAGAGAACAGAGACTCCACCCAGCCCCAGATAGCATTTCTATTACTGTGTCTTCTCTTCTTCATTTTTCTTAATCCCCAGCTCCTCTACTCAGAAACTGAACCCAGTGTCTCTCCACGCTGGATGTGGAAAAGAGAGAAAAACACCTATACATGCCCTTGACCGGAATCAAACCTGAGACCTTTCAGTCCACAGGCCAACTCTCTATCAACTGAACCAAACCAGTTAGGGCTAACAATAGGTACTTTAAATGTAAATAAATTAAATGCTTCAATCAAAAGATAGAGTGGCTGAATGAGTAAGAAAATAAGACCCTTACATATGTTGTCTACAACACACTCACTTCAGATTGAAAAGTATACACAGAATAAAAGTAATGAGATGGAAAAATATATTTAATGAAAATGAAAACAAAAATGCTGTGGAAGTTATACATTTATCAGATAGAATAGACTTTAAATACAAATTGATTATAGAGTTTAAAGCAAAGATTATATAACAAGAGACAAAGAGGGAACCAGATATTCCACTTCTGGGATTTTATCCAAAGAAATCCAAAACAGTAATTTGAAAAGACATATCATCCATATGCTCATTGCATCATTATTTATAATAAGCAAGATGTGGAAGCAACTGGAGTGTTCATCAATTGATGAAAGAATAAAGAATCAGTGATTCCTAGGCATAATAGAATATTATTCAGCCATAAAAAAGAATGAAATCTTGCTATCTACAGCTTGGATGGACCACGGGGTATTTTCCTAAATAAAATAAGTCAGGCAGAAGAATCAAATATCATTTCATTTTGTGAAATCTAAAGAAATAAAAATAAATGAACTAACAAAACAAAAACAAACTAATAAATACAGAGAATATTTTGATGGTTGCCTGATATGAGAGTGATTGAGGAGATAAGTCAAATGGGGAAAATATTAATAGTACAAATTGATAATTACAAAACAGTTATATGAATGTAAAGTATAGTATAGGAAAAATTAGGTGATATTATAATAACTACTAGAGGCCTGGTGCACAAAATTCATACACGGGGGTGGGAGGTGTCCCTCAGCTCAGCCTGCACCCTCTTCAATCTGGGACCACTTGAGGGATTTCTGACTGCCAATTTAGGCCTGATCTTGGTAGGATTGGGCCTAAACGGGCAGTCGGACATCCTTCTCACAATCCAGGACTGCTGGCTCCAAACTGCTTACCTGCCAGCCTCCCTGATTGCCCCTAACTGCTTCTGTCTGCCAGCCTGATCACCTTGTAACCACTATCCTGCCAGCCTAATTGATGTCTAACTCCTCCCCTGTTAGCCTGTTTGCCCCAACTTCTCTCCTCTGTGGGCCCAGTCACCCCTAACTGCCCTCCCCTGAAGTCTGATTGCCCTCGACTGTCCTCCCCTGCATGCCTGGATCCCACCCCAACTGCCCTTCCCTGAAGGCTCAGTCACCTCCAACTTCCCTCCCTTGCAAGCCTGGTCCCTCCCAACGGCCCTCCCCTGCTGGTCATATTGTGGTGGTCATCTTGTGTTCACATGGGGCAGGATCTTTGCTACATGGGGGCAGCCCTCTTGTGTTTTGGAGTGATGGTCAATTTGCATATTACTCTTTTATTACATAGGATAGAGGCCCAGTGCATGGGTGGGGGCTGGCTGTTTTCCTTGAAGGGTGTCCTGGATCATGGTGGGGGGTTCCCTTGGAGTGAGGGGACTGTGGTGGTTTACATGTTGGCCATGCCCCCCAGAGACCCAAGCGGAGGCCATGGGATCTGGGATTAATTTATGTTCTACAATTGAAACTTTGTAGCCTGGAGCAGAGCCAAGCATTCTACTTTCTCTGTGCCAACACCCATTTCTTTTTGGGTTTATTGAAATTCTATAATTGAAACTTTATAGCCTAGAGTGGAGGTCTACGCACTAGGGCTACAGAAGCTTGGCTTCCTCCATTGCCTTGGCAACTCTAGCCTCTGCTCTTTCCTGCTCTGTGGCTGCCTCCATTTCTCTTGGGATATATTTTCTATAATTTAAACTTTGTAGGATTGAGTGGAGGCCTAGGCCAGCAAGGGCAGGTGGAAAGCTTGGCTTCCTCCATTGCTAGGGAAACCCAAGCCTCCCTCCTGTTCTCAGTGGCCGCAGCCAACTTTGTCAGGGTTTATTTGCTCCTGATTGGCTGGTGGGCATGGCTTGTGGGCATGTCTTGTGGGTGTATTGGAGGTATGGTCAATTGCATATAACTCTTATTAGATTGGATGTATGGTGTCTGATGGGTACTAGATTTATTGGAGTGATCACTTAAGTTATAAAAATGTCTAATAACTGTGTATACCTGAAACTAACATAATATTGAATGTCAACTATAATTTAACAATTTTAAAACATTTTAAAAATAGACATAAAATTGGAATATAATAAATGAGAACAAGAGTATATAGACATATATAAAATAACCAAATTGTGAAATAGTTAATAATGACTCTAAATTAAAAATTCCATACACGTTAAAGTTGAATGAGCTTTCTCTACTGCCTGTTGGTAGATAATAACCCCTACAAATACTTCTCTAGAATATTTTTACCTGAAAATATTTAGTGGATCCCTAACTGAGGAGGCTTAGCAGCTGAGAAAATATTCAACAGCCATAATCAGTATTTCTCTGGAGTGTGGTGAAGTCAATACTGACAATATTCTGTGTCACTCCTATATCCTTCAAGCCTGCAGACTCTAAGCATATCTGTAAAAAGGTGAAAGTTTTTTTGCCACTGTCAGATGCCACTAAAAATGGCAGTAGCTTGAGCTGAAGGATATTGGACTCTCCATGGCAAAAGGACATCTAGTGAGTGATATGATCCTAGAGTGAAAATACAGAATCACCCATTAATTTACTATAAGATATTGTTTTGTTTAATATTATTCACTGAGAATTAACCTACAGGATTTCAGTAACCTTTCAAGTTTACAATTGCAAAGTACATATATAAATAAACATTACACCTTAAAAAATAATATAAGTGGCTTTTGCATGCTAAAATATATGGAAAAATGCAAAGGAGTAGGCATGTGACTTAAATAGTAGGCAGACAAAAATTGAAAATCATACATGATTAGCCCAATCTATGCCATCTGACATACAGTTACAAAATTGCAGTAAATTGTATTTTTTATATTTCCATATGAAATCTCTTGGTAAAACAACATATTGAACAATGATATTTTCTTCATGTTCTGTCAATACGATAGCATTTTGGTCCATAGTTCTCTTCTCTAGAAATTAAGTCCAGCAATGCAAAACACTTTACCTGGCCACCCTCTATTGATATATATATATGTATGTATGTGTATATATATATATATATATATATATATATATATATATATATATATATATATATATATACACACTTAGGAAAATAATGTTTATGTGTTAGCATAAATCAACTCTACAGAGAACAAACAATGCAACTTCCATATATAGAGACAACAAGAAAGTTACATAATATTGACATCCCTGAAATGGTTCCTATCTGACTCTATGAAAAAAGGTCTAAAAACAAAACTCACTTTTCTAATTCCAGCTGAGGATTAAAATTGAAAACAAAAATGTGCATAAATCCAGTATTGTATTTATTAGTCTCCCTAGATTTAGTAGTAGAAAAAGAATGAATGGCAGATCAAATCTTAACAGGAATTTTAATTATATGCTTTCTGTGATATGCTAAAATAATATAGGAACTATTTCTAAGATATATGAGTTATTTTAAGAATTTCTTAATTCTCATCTCCAGATTATAATATCATACTTCTTCTTTAAAAAATATATACTATATCTCACCTGAACATTTCCAACTTTATAAAATTTATATTCTTTAGCCTGACAGTCAAGGCTAATTACCATTTCATCTCACCTTTACTCTTCAAAAACAATTTTCAATATTATTTTCCATAAATCCATCAGTATAAGAAACTGGGAATATTTTAAAAAATACTGAGCTTGTTATATTTTTAAAAAATAATAGGGATTATGATTACCGTAGGAGTTATATGTATGATTCATGGCCTTCAGTTTCATGTACAACATTATGAACCCATAAAGGATTATTAATTCATAAGTTACTCTTTCTAAGAAAATTAACTCATTTGCCTCCTCAGTAACCCTCACAAACTGAATCTGGGAATCATCTGCATTAATTCCCTGAATGTTAGTATTACTTTTCCATACCTCTTTTACAGCACTTAAATATTACCTTAAACCTAATTGTTCAACACATTCAATGCATGAATTCAGCATGAACTCCTTGAGATCAATACTTATTTTATTCCCAGCTTAATATAATGCTACATATTTCAGATTTCCAATAAAATGTGTTCCTCTTCATTACTTTAACATCTAGATAGATGCAAACTGTTATTTTTAAACAATATAATTATCAGCCACACACTACCTACAAGTTTATTTGTAGATATACATCTTTAATAGCATAACATAATTTGTCAGAAGCATTTTATATAAATTAAATTTTAAGAAAAACTTTATCAAAAGGGTGAGAATGAATGTTCTCACCCTTTGAAAGAAGAATGAAAGAAGAATGATTTATGAAAAAAGAAAAAATAATAATCTCAGCATATTCTTTGGATATCTTCAGTTATCTGGCCATGACCTTTAGAGAAAGTAGAAGTTAACAGTTTTCTACACTCACTGAAGATTATATATATATATATATATATATATATATATATATATATATATATAATGTTTTTATAATTTTTTATTTTATTGATTTTTATAGACAGGAAGGGAGAGGGATAGAGAGTTAGAAACATCGATGAGAGAAAAACATCAATCAACTGCCTCCTGTACACCCCCTACTGGGGATGCGCCTGTACACAATGTACATGCCCTTGACCAGAATCGAACCTGGGACCCTTTAGTCCACAGGCCAGTGCTCTATCCACTGAGACAAAACAGTTAGGGCTATAATTTATTTTTTATTTGTTTATTTTTTCTTTATTGATTAAGGTATTACATCTATGCCCTTATCCCCCCATTACCCCCTTCAGCCCCACCTCCGCTACCCCCTAATGTCTGTGTTCATATGTTATGTTTATATGTATGTATGCATTCAAGTCCTTTGGTTGATCTCTCCACCTTCCCCCCATCAAAGCACAAATTTGATCATTTCTGTCCCTAATTAAAATCCATCAGTTAATTATATTTTCTCGAAATGAAAGTTAAGAAAAAATATATTAAACATAATATGTATATAACACAAAACTATCTGTGCAAATAGAAAGAAATAACAATAAAAAATGTAGTAGAAGAAATTACCAAAGAAATAATTCAGAGTACTTTCAAAGCACCAAAAGATGAAGTTCTATAAATTAAAAACATCAATCAGTTTATAGAACACACACATATATGTAATGGGGAATGAATAAGCTCTACTTATAGAAAGCTACCCATATTAAACTTAGGAAACGTTAAACCCAACTGTTACTCTAACCTGCTTTTCCTCAAAACTAGAGTTTACATGTTAAACTTTTTTTTAGTATATTTCACAATCCAGCAGTTTCCATTTCTGTGTGAACCTAAGGAGCAGCCTAATCTTCAAGGCTCTGGCTAATGCTGACCACCCAGATACAGGAATTCACTGACAAAAACCAACCAAACAAACAAACAAAGAAAAAAGAGAAGGCTAACTCAAGGATAATGACTATGGAAATTCATACTGGGACCTGCAAGGATACTGCCCTACCTATATGTCTATAGTACCCCCCCCCCCCGATTTATTTGTTCTACTTTTCCTCTCCCTTATAATAAAAATCTCTGCCTGCACTGAGATGTGGAGATTGATTTTTGAGAATAGGAGTCCCCCATCTTCTCTAGATGCTGCCACTCTAATAAACCTCTGTTCTTTCAACCAGCTCCTATCTCATAAGTTTCACTCTCATTATGGTAGGCAGCAGAACCTGGGTTGACACACAAACACACATGCAAACACACACACACACATACACATGCACAGACATGCCAACAAACAAAACACTACACATACATTATGACATTGCAATACACAAATGAGGGATGATTATAAAAGTTTCTTGGAAGAATACATCAAAAAGAAAACCAAAAGAATCACCAAAATAATCCATACCAAAAATAGAGTATGTGAAAATAAATGCTAATCTGACAAAAATCAGTCATCTTATCAGTCATATTGATGATAAAAATATCTGGAAAATGATTACTTAATGTACAATTATAAAATTCAGCTAAATTACTTAATAATAACAAGGGCTAAGTAAGATATTTTATACATATAAAACGGTCTTCAAAAATGCTCCACAATATTATGCCTGAATTGCCTCAGAAAAATAAGATTTTTTTTATAAACATAAAGTAACATGATCAAATCAGGGAAGCAGTGAAATGATATTCCGTGAATACCTCTGGTGCTCTCCTAATGAGAACTCAGTTAACATAAGATCAGAAAAATGGAGGAATTACAGGAGAAATATTTCCAGAGAAAATGGGAAATCTAAAGATTCAAAAATTTAAATAACTTAGATTTAAAAATACAATAATAAAGATAAAAAAATCAGTCATAATATTTTAAGTAACCGCACAAATTATATGTATATAATATGTAAATCACATTTATATTGGGGCATTAATACCATTTATTTTCAAATTTGATTCAATACATAGATTTAATAACATAAATAAAATAGGAAAAAATGTTTCATAAAATTTAAGTCAGTTGATTATAAAGATTCAACCATTAAATTAACATGGAATCCAAAGATCAGTCTTTTGTCATATACACCATTATTTCACATGCCACAGAGAAAAACACTAGTAGCTAAAATATGATCCACAATCAATAGTTAAAGAGTGGATATTAGAATTTATGGAAGAGTCAATATTCTAACAATAACTAACAGATATTATGTGTACACTCTGTACCAATTTTTATGTTTTCTTTAAAGCATGAACTCACAGAATTCTAAAAACTACTCTATAATCTATAGTCCATTCTTACTGTCTTTCACAAGTAAGGAAAAAGAATCAAAAAGAGGCAAAATAACCTACCAAAGATAGCAGTTCTAGAAGTTTATAAGTAACTAGAGGCCCAGAGCACAAAAATTGTGCACTTGGTGGGGAGCGGTGTCCCTTAACCTGGCCTGCGCCCTCTCGCAGTCTGGATCCCTTAGGGGATGTCTGACTGATGGCTTAGGCCTGTTCTCTGCCATCAGTCCGACATTCTTAGCATTGCTGCAAAGGCTGGACAGGTTCCTGCCACTGTTGCACTTAGCAGTCTCCCTGTGGGAGTTCACTGACCACCAGGGGTAACTCCTGCATTGAGTGTTTGCCCCCTGGTGGTCAGTGCACATCATAGAAACTGATTGTTCAGCCATTCAGTCAATTTGCATGTTAGCTTTTTATTATATAGGATTATTTTGCACAAGGGAAACAAAACAAGACCAGATAGTATTGTAGCTATGAGAAACTAATATTAATATTCAGTTTCCTTAACTTTAAAAAGGAGACAGTATAAGATACAAAGTTAATCATATATCTATCTTGAAAAATATGTTGGCTGGATATGCTGAAACTTGTTAAAATAAGACAAATTTTAATTATTGTAACATAGTAAATATATAATGGTAAAGCATATTATTTAAGAAAACAAAGGCAATGGCAAAAAAATAACCATAAGATAATTAAAAATACACTCAATAAGAGCAACCAAGATTGCGGCATAGGTAAACACCTATTGTTCTGCCCCACACAACAATTCAAAAACTACAACAAAACAACAAAACAAAAATCACCCAGAATAACCAGACAGCTGGCTAAGTGAAAACTCCACAAATAAAAGTAAAGGTGGGACACTGAGACTGAGAAGAGCGGCAGAGCGCAGCCTTGAAGACACGTGTGGAAACAGAGGTTAGGAGCCGTGGCCGCGTGCATGGGCTGTAGGGCTGGCAGCAGCAACCCCAGCTGGATTTCTCCAATGGGGAGGGCTGAGAGGTCCCACTGCATGGATTCCCTGGTGCCAGTCGAGGTCCGAGGTCCGGGGTACACACCCCGGAAGCCGGGCGCGGCAGAGGTCTCCTAGTCTGAGGAGAAACCGAGTTGCTTGGAAAAGCAGTTTGCGTGTGAAAACTGTGTGATAGCACAGATGCACGACTTGCTCCCTGGCGACTTGCCCCTGGTCCTGGAAACTACCGGACTGCTTTGTTTTACAACCCTGGGTGAGACTTTGGGTGTGCAGACTCATTTGGTTAGAGGCAGAGTTGTCTGGCAAGGGGTAGAGACTAGCGACTTTCTCTTGGACGTGCCTGCAACAGTTACCACCCAACAGACACCCGCGCACAGAGCACCACATAGGACGTAGCTGATGCTGAGGCTGCCTGCTCAGCTCAGAGACTCCGCCCACCCAACCTGAACACAGTCTCCCTTCACAGCCAATTGGCCTGGAGGTCAACCCCCCATAGGGCTAACAACAACAAGCTGGGCTTAAATTCAAAAATACTGTACAACCCATAAAGGATTGCAGTAAGAGTACCCACCTCAGGTAACTGGGGAGGCTGAGCCATTGTCCCAAAGAGGACATCTACCACATAAAGCAGCCACTATGCAGAGATATGGAAAGAAATCAGATGTAAAAGAAATGGAGGAAAAAAGACAACTAGACATAGAGTTCAAAACCATGGTTATAAGGCTTTTCAAGAGGCTCTTAGAAAAGGTTGAGACCTATAAGGAAATAATCAAGACCTACAGGGAAATGAATGAGACCCTCAAGGATATGAACAAGACCTGTAAGGAAATGATCAAGACCAACGTGGAAATGAATGAGTCCTACAAGGAAATGAACGAGACCTACAAGGATATGAAGGTGACTCTCAAGGATATGAAAAAGGACCAACCAGAAATTAAGCATACACAGACTGAAATAAAAAATATTATACAAAGACCTAAAAGTGCTCTGGAGCACCCCAAGAACCAAGTTAAAGATTTGAAATACAAAGAGGTAAAATCCATTCAGCTGAAAAAGCAAGAAACCAAAAGAATCCAAAAAATTGAAGATAGTGTAAGGGGCCTCTGGGACAACCTCAAGCATACCAACATCCGAATTAATGGGGTGCCAGAAAAAAAGAGAGAACAAGACAATGAAAATCTATTTGAAGAAATAGTGACCAAAAACTTCCCACACCTGGTGAAAGAAATTGACTTAGGAGTCCAAGAAGTGCACCAAACCCCAATATATAGGAACCCTAAGAGGACCACACCAAGGCACATCATAATTAAAATGGCAAGAGCAAAAGACAAAGAGACAATATTAAAAGCAGCAAGATAAAAACAGATGGTTACCTATAAGGGTGCACCCATAGTATTGTCAGCGGATTTCTCAACAGAAACAATGCAGGCCAGACGCGAGTGGCAAGAAATATTCAAAATAATGAATAGCAAGTATCTACAACCAAGATTACTCTATCCAGCAAAGCTATAATTCAGAATTGAAGGTCAGATAAAGTGCTTCACAGATAAGAAAAAGCTAAAGGAGTTCATCATGACCAAATTAATATTATACGAAATGCTGAAAGATATTCTTTAAGAAGAGGAAGAAGAAAAAGGTAAAAATATAAGTTATGAACAACAAATACACATCTATCAACAAATGAATCTAAAAATCAAGTGAATTAATAATTTGATGAACAGGATAAACTGGTAAATATAACAGAATCATGGACATAGAGAGGGAATGGACTGACAATTTTGGGGGAGAAAAGTGGTGTGGGAAGTACAGCAAGAGACTGGACAAAAATCTTGCAACAATGGGAAAGGACAGTGGGGAGGGGCAGGTGAGGGTGGAGGGTGGGATGGGTACAGGGTGGAGGGGAGCTATAGAGGGATAAAAAAGGGGGAACAATGTAATTAATAAAGTGAACAATAAATATTTTTAAAAAATTAAAAAATAAAAAATAAAAATACACTCAATAAAGCAAGATGATTTATATGGGGTGGGATATTAATACTGACCATTATAAAGCTATTTATTAAATCTTGCTTTTAATTTCATTTGTGTATCAATATTATAAAAACTAAATATGTGATTTTAAAAATATAAATATAAATATTATTCTTCAAAACACATGCAAACATAAAAATCCTTTAGCAGCTTCAATTTGTCATCAAAACATAATAGAAATACCCATCCTTTATCACCCAAATCTTCTTAACTCGCCCTCTTTATCATTTGTTGCAGTTAATCTGAATTTCCATTGAACAAATTTCTAAACAAAGACTGATGCAGCTTTATTAAGTACTAGTTGCGCTAATGTTTCATCTTTCTGCTAAAGGAATTTTCAGCTCTTCTAAACCTCTTTCCTCTTATATCTCCTTTCCATGGAAAATTCTCACCTTACTCATTAAAACTGATTTATCACAGTTACTTCTTTGATTTGTTAAGTTTCTATTTATCTCTAATCTTCATTTCATTTTTCCCTTGGCTCTTAAACTTTCATTCTCAGTTCTTGTTCCCTCCTCGAAGTTGACTTTCATGGATGACATAACTTGAGTTATAAATTGTAATGGAGCTTACAAAACTCCATAGCCGTAGTTGGTTTGACTCAGTAGAATAGAGCCTCAGCCTGCTGACTGAAGGATTCCGGGTTTGATTCCAGTCAAGCGCATATGACCAGGTTGCAGGCTCTATCCCTAATAGGGGGTGTGCAGGAGGCAGCCAAACAAGGATTCTCTCTCCTCATTGATGTTTCTATCTCTCTTGCTCTCCCTTCCCTCTGAAATTAATAAAAATATATTTAAAAAACAAACCTCTCTATAGCTCAATTGTAAGCCTGTCACAAGCAGAACAAAATCAAAAGGACAAATTCTATAGTTATTTTTATTTTAAGGACTCATGTTAACATTAACTTACAGAAAGTTTTTAAGAGGCAGAGCAAGTTTAAGAGTTAAAGGAATATAATATATGCATATCTTATTCAGTTAATTTATTTCAGATAGAATGAATATCATTCCCTTTTTCAGATGTTAACTAGGATTTTCTTTATTAAAAAAGATTTGTTTTAAATGTGTCTAAATATGCCAGCTGAACTTCAAGTGTAACAAGTAAAAACATCATTTGAGTGTAATAAAAGTCCATCTTCTACTTATCAAACCAACTTAACAGAAAATATTTTATTTTTTCCAATCATCAGGTACAATTTGAAAACTTTAAAATGCTAGAAAAACTAAGTGTCTGACATGGGAACAGGTGAGATACTTTTCTGGAAACTGAATCATGCTTTACATCTTTCACCCACTGATTTGTGTATATTAAAACTAGATGCTTTTGAATCTGCATTGTGAGAAGTATTTTAATATTATATCAGACAGGACAATGAATCTTGAGGGTGTAAATGAGTAGCAAATATTTCTAATTTTCCTGAGGAAAATATAAAATATTTATACTCTTTGTATTAAGTTGAGAAAAAATATGTAAGTTATGTATGATGCTTTCAACTAAAGAAAGCTATTACTTGACTGTTATAAATAGCAGTATTTCACTTTTTATTTAGGTATTATTAAGAAAAATACAGGTCCTTTTCTAAGAAAAATTTAACTAAGATAGCAAAAGTTACCATATATCTACATAAATCATCAAGCATTTAAGATATGAGAAGATGTAACGTGGCTCTCCAGAGTGGCTCAGTTGGGCAGAGATTCCACACATGCACCAAAGGGGCATGGGTTTGATTCTCAGTCAGGGCAAATACCTGAATTACAGGCAACCAGTCAATGTTTCTCTCTCTCTCTCTAGAATCAATGAAAAACATATTCTTGAGTGAGGATTAATATAAGTATTGAGAATACTCATGACTTAATTCTTCAATTTATTAATTATCAGAACTTAAGCCATGTCTTGAACGATGCCCAATAAGCACACAGGATTAATACATAGTCTGATAACTTATTTTTAAAATACCACCTTCAGCTATAGCACCATAATACATTTAATATTTTCAGGGCTTACTTACTTTTCAAAGTCTATAGTTTATAGTTTTATAGTCAATGGGTTATAGTTTCACATGCTAATATATTTTGGAATCTGTACATAAAATAATATGATAAACTGAATACTTTTAAATAAAAGAAAATCTCTGAAATTTCTAATATCCATGAATCCATCATTAATTGTAGTCTCTGGATTGGCAAAGAATGGCCTATGTTACAAATAATAGTTGGGTCTTTCAGACACTTCATACTTTTTGTATTAAATGATGTTACCTACTAATGTTTATCTATCATTATTCACAGGTAATTGAATATTTTGCCAGCTGATGGTTGAAATAATTCGTGAACCTTTTTCTTTTTATAATTATCTCCTAACTAGAGGCCCAATGCACAAAATTTTTGCATGGGTAGGCTCCCTAGGCCTGGCTGGCCATCAGGACTGATTGTGAGGCGACTGGCAGGGCGACTGGAGGGCCCTCTCTCACACCCACCCTGGCTGGCTGGGGCCTGCAGGCTGGGGACAGCTCCTGTGTTGAGCATCTATGCCCTGGTGGTCAGGTGTGTCATATCGACAAGTTGTTCCACTGGTCATTCTGCCATTCAGTTGATTTGCATATTAGGCTTTTATTATATAGGACTAGAGGCCCAATACACAAGCACTTTGGGGGGAGGGTGGTCTTTCAGCCCGACCTGCACCCTCTCACAGTCCAGGAGCCCCATGATTGATTACTCCACAGAGAGAGGCCCCAACCACCACCGCCAGACAGGTAACCTCCCTCTGCAAGGCAACCATGGGGCGATGGCAGGCCCCCCACCAACCAATCACATCACACTGCCTTGGCAATGGCAGTCAGTGCTGGGTCACCCTGGCACCAGCAACCCAGGAGGGACCAAGAGGTCAGCAGTGCAGCCCACTTGCCAGTCCCAGCCCACCCGAGCCTGCTGCACACGTTGCCTGGCATTCGGTCGTCCATCCGGTCGTTTTGAATGTTACAATCTCTGGCTCTTTACATATTAGGATAATAATTACACATAATACACAACAGTATGTATTAGGAATAACTACATGAGTAAAAAATTCTGATTTCAGTATTAGTTATATTAATTCTGTATGTGACTTTGTCAAAGTCATGGAACTTCCATGAGATTCAGTTGTATGATGAGTTTTAAGGGGTCTTTCATATTTAAAGAAAAAATGCTGCTTACAGAGATAATTATTCCTTCCAACATTTTTACTGAATTGAACTTCTATTGGAAAACTGATTTCAAATCTTTTAGAAAAGGCAGAATTAAAAAACAAAACAAAACAAAAACAAAAAATACATTTTTATCCCTAGTCAGTTATGCTCAGTGAATAGAGTGTCAGTCTGTGGACTGAAGAGTTCTAGGTTCCATTCTGGTCAAGGACATGTACCTTGGTTGCAGCATCGATCCATGGTTGTCACATGCTAGAAGCAATCAATCAATAGGTCTCATATCAATGTTTCTCTCTCTCTCTCCTTCTTTTCCACTTTTTTTCTAAAAAATCAATGGAAAAATATCCTCAGGTGAGGATTTTTTAAAAAAATATATATTTTTTTAAAATAGAAAAGTGTGGCATAAATCAAATTGCAAATATATTCTAAGGAGCAAATTTTGCTATAATTGACTTTTACTTAATAGTACAATACTAAAATTAAAAAAGGTGAATTTGTTGAATTCAACCTACTTAGTTTAGTTTTTTAAGAATTGAATAACAAAATAGGCTGCCATTTTGGATATGCCATTTTAAGAAGTGAAGTACATAAGTTGTATATCCTATCCATATATATAAAAGCCTAATTTGCAAATTGTCCCCACAGGGGTTTTATCAGGAGACCAATCACTTGCTATGATGTATGCTGGCCACCAAAAGGGCTCCGGGCAGCAGCCAGAAGGCCCCGATCAGCCCTTATTGCTGGCCAGGTGTAGAGACCTTACCTGTGCATGAATTTTTTGCACCAGGCCTATAGTGTATATATGTTTTTGGATAATCCATTCCCCTTCTTTTATTCAGTCCCCCAACATCTCTGTCCTCTGGCAACTGTCAGTCTGTGCCATGTATCCATGTCTCTGTTTCCTTTTGTTCATCAGTTTATTATGTTCATTAGATTCCACTTATAAGTGAGCTCATGTGATACTTGTCTTTTCCTGACTGTCTTTTTTTACTTCGCATAATAACCACTGCGTCCATCTATGCTGTTGAGAAAGGTAATTCATTAACGAGGCTTACCAACTCATGGTTTTATTTGACTCTTATAATTTAAAATAAATTTATTTTCTATCATGTAAAGACATTCTTCATTCCTTAGTATGTCGGAAGCTGTAATAATAGGAAACATCACAATCATGCTCACTCTGAATGTATAAGAGATGTTTCCTTTGCTTAGATTGCACATTTTCTACATAACCAGAAGAAGCACATGGTACAGTTTCTATTCAAGGTTGTCATATAGGACTGGAGTAAAACTTAAAAACTCAATAGCCATAGGGCCAAATTAAAGTGGGAGACTACTATAAAACTAGTACCTGTGGTATAGTTGAGCAGTGTAATGAGGAAGATTGGGAAATGATGAGAGATTTTGGAGTTGTGTAGCCTTAAGAAGACTTCCAGAATGTCTTTTTTTTTAAATTGAATTAGGAAATTACAGATAATTTAAAATGTAGTTCCCTGATTCATTAATTCTTACCTTTAAAATGTCAGTGTTCCCATAATTGGTTTATGAATTAAGTTTATCATCAAAATTATAATAAAATTATTGTAGGTAGCCTTTAAGATGCCCTCAGTGATTTCTAATTGGAATCTTTACACATTTGTGCAATCCTCTCCCCTTGGTATGAGCTGAATTTACACACATTTAACTAGTACAATATGAATGGTGTGAGGTTGTGTTGTGTGCTCTTATGTGCTCCTTCCAATATTTAGGTTCTCGTAAGAGGGGGACGTGGGTGGGAAGGAGATAATCAACCAAAGACATATCCATATATGCATAATGCATGGACACAGACAATAGGGTGCTGAAGGCCTGGGGTTGGGGGAGGGGAAAGGGAGGTCTTTGGGGGAAAAGGGAACATATGTAATACTTTCAACAATAAAGAATTATTTAAAACAAACAAACACTGTGTCTTTCACCTTGCACGTACTCCCTAGCTTTGTCTGGGTCACTCACCCTGATAGAAGCCAGCTATTGCGCTATAAGGCAGCTTGGTAGAGACAAACAAAACAAAGCACTATCACCTGCAAACAAAGTTTTGAAACAAAGTATTATCACCTGCAAAAAGCCACATGGATCAAATTGGAAGAGGATTCCCATCCTTATAGTAGGTCTTTCAAAAGAATTCAAATCTAATCCTGACAGAATTGTTGAGACAGAAACAATCCTATAACCTGAACTAGATAACTGATTAATATTAACTGTGAAAAAACATAATTGAGTGCTTTTTAAACTGTTAAGTTTTGATGCAACTTATTATACAGAAATAAATAAATTATACAGAATTGGCACGTGAATGCTGAATAGTGCCCCCAAACCCACAAAAGACTAAAAGGTGGGAAAAACTTTGAAATCAGAATCTGCAAAAGCTATAGCTTTGAGGAGAGTGTTAATGAAAGTGTAACATCACTGATTTTAAACATATATATGAAATCATATGCACAAATAGCTTATACAAATGTAAACCTATATAATAAAGAGGTAATATGCAAATTGACCATCACTCCAACATACTAGATGGCTGCCCTTATGTGGACACAAGATGGTCACCACTAGATGGCCAGCAAGGGAGGGCAGTTGGGAGGGACCAGGCCTTTAAGGGAGAGCAGTTGAGGGTAAGTGGGCCAGCAGAGGAGGGCAGTTGTGGGTGATCAGTCCAGCAGGAGAGGGGATTTGGGGGACCAGGCCTATAGGGGAGAGCAGTTAGGGGTGACCAGGGTGGCAAGGGAGGACACTTAAGGGTGACCGGGCCAGCAGGGAAAAGTAGATGGGGGTTACCAGGCCAGCAGGGGAGGGCAGTTGTGGAGGACCAGGCCAGCAGGAGAGCAGTTAGAAGTTGATCAGACTGGCAGACAGAAGCAGTTAGGGGCAATCAGGAAGGCAGGTAGGCGAGCAATTGGGAGCCAACAGTCCTGAATTGTGAGCGGGATGTCTGACTGCCCATTTAGGCCCGATACCAGTGGGGGATCCAGATTGGAGAGGGTGCAGGCTGGGCTGAGGGACACCCCCCATGCACAATTTTGTGCACCAGTTCTCTAGTATAATAGGAAACCAGTGCAGGAATTTGTGAACCTTGAAAGGGGCTGTGAGGCTGCAGTGGGCAGAGAGGCAGGTCTTATCCTATCCTCTGCACCCCATCCCGACCCCTCCCACTGCAGCCACCAGTCCCAGCTGCCAGCAGCTCCACTCCCTCTGCCACCACTCCCATATGCTGAAGGTGTGGAATGATTGGGGCCAGCACCAGCAAAGGTGCAAGCAGGGCTGGTGCTGTCAGGAAGTGCAAGTGACTGATACTGTCCTTATCACCCCTTGAATGCAAGGGTAGGTAGAGAAGCCCTCAGGGGCTAACAGAGCTGGCAGCGACCACTCATACCTGCTGATGGCACCCAGCAATTGTAGCCAGTGCCATGCACCAGCAGTGGGTGTGAGCAGTGGCTCCAGAGCCAGCAGCAGGTGTGAGCAGGACCAGGACCAGCACCAGCAGCGGGTTCAAGTGCCCAGCAAAGAATTTTCAGTAGCTACCAGAGGTTTGCTCCGATGACAGCAACTAGTGCCCAACCTTGGTCTGGTAGCCCTGCTCACCTGCTCCACTATCCCACTGCACACAATGCCTGCCTTGTTCTGTGCTCTGCTGCCTGCTGTCGGTGCCCGCCAAGTTCTGCGCATGCCCACTGGTGGTCAGGCACATCATAATGATTGGTTGTTTGGTTATTCAGTTGTTCCACCATTCAGTCTCTTTGCATATTAGGGTTTTATATATATAAACTAGAGGCCCATCACACAATTAAATCATGCACATGCAGGGTCCCTTAGGCTTAGCCTGCCATCAGGGCTATGTCCTCCCCTGCTTGAGGAGCCTGCCAGTGCCTTGTGATGCTCCAAAGACACTGCCAGCACCCTGGGGAATGAGGGGTAGGAGGAGAGCCTGAGACTTGCTCAAGAACCTCCTGGTGACTGGTTGTTTGGTTATTCCACCATTATGACATCCCAACCATAGATCTTTTATGGTATAGATAATATATAATGTACATCATATATTTTTCAATTTCATTGCTTATTCCCTTATACTATACTAGAGCCCTGGTGCATGAAATTCATGCATGGAGGAGGGGGTCCCCTCAGCCAATCCTGCAACTTCTCCAATTTGTGAACCCTTGGCTGATTTCCAACTGCTGGCTTAGGCCTGATCGGGCCTAAACCTGCAGTCAGACATCTCTCTCATAATCTGAGACCAGTGGATCCTAACTGCTCACCTGCCTGCTTGATCACCCCTAACTGCTCCCCACCAGTCTGGTTGCTACTTACTGCCCCTTAGGCTACCTTGATCACCCCTCATTTCCCTCCCACCAGCCTGGCTGCACCCAACTTCCCCCTCTGTGGGCCTGGTCACCCCACTCAGCCTGCAACCCACAAGTTGAGAAGTGCTACTGTAGAGCCTAAGACTATAAGAAAACACATATATTTACATGACAATTCATAACAGTAGCAAAATTACAGTTATGAAGTAGCAACAAAAATAATTTTATGGATGGGGGTCACCCCAAAATGAGGAACTGTATTAAAGGGTCATAGCATTAAAAAGGTTGAGAACCACTGTGTTAAAGGGAAAAGAGTTCTGCAGGGTATCACAGTACTTAAATACCTCAAATTTCCATAGTATCATGTTTCTCCTTATCACAACTATTATGCTCACCTTGTGTGTTTTGTTAATCTTAGTATCCCCAAGGTTTTGTGCAGTATCTGGGTTAGATGAGTGGGTTAAAAATCTGTGGTACATTTACCCAGTGAACTACTACTCAGCTGTAAAAAAGAAGGAAATCTTACATTTTGTGATAACATAGATAGACCTGGAGAGCATTATGCTAAGTGAAAAATCCAGTCAGAAAAAGACAAGTACCATATTATTTCATTTATTCATTGGATCTAATGAAGAAAATAAGCTAAAAAAGAAAATAGAAACAGTTTCATAGATACAGAGCATAGACTAACAGGGGTTTGGGGGACAGGGTGAAAAAAATGAAGGGACTGAGCAAAACAAAACAAACAAAAAGTCTCATAGACACAGACAATACAGTGATTATTAGAGAAAAAGGAAAGTGGAGAGAGGCAGAAGAGGGGAAAGAGGATAAATAGTGATGGAACTGAAGGAGACTTGACTTTAGGTGGCGAACGTACAATACAATACACAGATGCTATGTTATAGAATTGTACACATGATGTCTATATAATTTTATTAACCAAAGTCACTCTAATATATTCCATATTAAAAATAATACAGTCAAGCAATCAAAAGGAAGTCATGAAATACAATCCAACCATGTCCACAGAATGGAACAGCAAATAACTTGCATGACTATATATATATATATATATATATATATATATATATATATATCTCCAATATTTTACAGTGATATGTCATGATGTTTGTGGAGGCTAAACAACAGAAATGCATTAAGAAGTCTGTAAGAGGACAGTACTAAAGATATGCCTGAGGGATAATAAGTCAACCAAAATAAATGATGTAATGAATGTAAAGAATGATAGGAGAAATAGTTTAACATACTTTATAGCACAAAAAGTTAACTCATTGGTGCATTTGGAAGGCCATTGCTGAATTGTTAACCTTAGTTATGACTCATTCACTGCTAGTGGTAATGTGAACTGGTAGAGCCACGATGGAAAACAGTATGGCAGTTCCTCAAAAAATTAAGAATAGAATTACCATATGACTCAGAAACCTCTCTTCTGTGTATTTATGCCAAAATTTTAAAACAGTTATTCACAAAGATATGTACCTCTATGTTTAGTGCAGCATTATTCACAGTGGACAAGACATGGAAACAAGTGTTTTTTGACAGATAATTGGATAAAGAAGTTGTGGTACATACTATATACAATGGACTAGTACTCAGACATAAGAAAAGTTGAAGGACTGTGATTTTGAAAATATTATACTAAGTGAAATAAGTCATGCATAAAATTTAAGAACCCCATGATTTTACTCATAAGTGCAATATCAAACCTAAAATAACAAATAAATAGGCAAGAAAAACAAAACAAAACAAAACAAAACAAAACAAAACAAAACAAAACTCATAGATACTAACAATATGGTGGTTACCAAAAGGAAGGGGTGGGATAAATGGTAAAGATGGTCAAATATATGGTGAAAGATAATGATAGAAATGTACACTTGATACCTCTATAACCCTATTAACCAATGTCACCGCATAAATTTAATAAATAAATAAAAATAATTCCGGGGGTGGGTGGGAAGCAATTTAAAATAAGAATGTAACAATTTACAAGGTTAAAGAGTGAATGTAACTTTAATGTCTTAATGTTAGAGCAAGTGATTCTTTCCTCTCTGCCATTCCTTCCTTACAATTGTCACATGTGACAACAAATTGTTATCTCACTGGTTTTGTCTTGTCTGTTTTGTTAATCTTAGTATCCCCAAGGTTTTGTGCAGTATCTGGGTTATAATACATAAATACTGGCCAGATTCCAATTGAATAAAATAATAATGTAGCATCACTGATAGTTCTTAGTAATGGCTCTTTGGTTTTCAAATACATTTGAAATGGTCTCTCTCAATTTTGGATAAAAAATAAAATGTTAAAGAGAGCAAAATTCTTCCAAGTTTGCCTCAATTAAAAATGCCTGTTATCAGTCATGATAAAAATATTCAGACAGACTTCCCTCCGTTCTCTATTTTTACTATTAAATAGAAATAGAACTGCTTATTCAATGACAAAAATATATGTGATTAAGAGATGTTATTACTGTTATTAAATTACTAGTTTTGTTGATAAATGTTAAGCTACTGGCAATGGAGTGCATCAGTCTGACTTCATCTGAAGTAGATTTGAATGATCTAAATTATAATATCCCGTGAGAATGTTTTCTTTTTGGCAGAAGCATCTTTAATTTCTTCTCTAGCCTTCTTTTTGTTTGTTTGCCTCTGTATGGCTGTTACTAATCCATATAATGCTACTTAGAAGAAACTAAGTAAGATAATCAGAGCTAACAAAATTAAAAAGTGTATGACTATGGAATCTCGAGGGAAGGGTTAGGATGGGTAGGTGAGTGGGAAGAGAATAACCAAAGAACTTATATGTATACTAGAAGTACACAATATTTGTGCACGAGGGAGGGTGTGTCCCTCAGCCCGGCTTGCACCCTTTCCAATCTGAGACCCCTTGGCAGTCAGACATCCCTGTCACAATCCGGGACTGCTGGTTCCTAACCACTCACCTGCCTGCCTGCCTGATAACCCCTAACTTGCTCCCCTGCTGGCCTGATCACTCCTAACTGCCTCTGACTCAGCTCCAGCCTAAGCCACTGTCTGGCTTCCCTCTGTGGGAAGCAACTTGGCAGATAAGGGGAAGGCATTACCCAGCTGCTGCTGCCCCATTGCCGGCCTGAGCCCGGGCCCTCACAGCTGCTGCAGCTTTGTCTGGAAGGATGTTCAGAAGGTCATCTGGAAGACATCTGCTCTAATTAGCATATTACCCTTTTATTTGTATATATATATATGTATAATGCATGGACACAGACAATAGTGTGATGAAGGGTTGGAGTGGGGGCAGACACAGGCTAGAAGTGGTCTACAGGTAAAAAATAAAATAAGACATATGTAATACTTTGAACAATAAAGGTAAAATTTTTAAAAGAGTGTATGAAAAACCTATGTCTATACTAGATGTAATTTAATAATCTCTGATTCCTGGTTTATGTTCATTTCTCACAGTTAATAATGTGTTCCCAAATAGGTAGATATCCAAAAACAATATATTAATGAAAGATTTTTAGACTAGGATTTAAAGCATTTTGTATCAAGCTATCCCATTTGAATTCAAAATGAGTAGATTATTCCAAATGTTAAAGCAGAATTTGTATGGATATCTATCAATGATAACATAAAAAACAGTTATTTATGGCTTTATATTTTTATAGTTTAGGTTTCTAAGAAGCCAAAATTCTGCCATTATTAGAAAACTTCTATTAGTATAATATTATGAAGCCAGAATTATTTCAAATTATGGGTACTTGAATTGGCAAAGTTTTCCAAGACTAAATGGTCACAATATAGTCCTACTCAAAAGAAATAGTTATTTCCTGCTGTATAGAGACATGATAAAACTAACAGGTTTTCCAATATCTTTGTCACAGTTTGATCAGGATAAAATAAATCAGTCCAGATTTATTTTTATTAAGAATAAATTTCATGTAGGGAATTAGGTACTTGAACTATTGGAAGATCAGAGGAAAACAAAGAGTTGGGAAAACCATTATTTGCTCTTAGGAAGTCAGAAATTTGTCATCGTGATCTCAGCTAACTATATTTCAAAAACATGATTTTCAGAGAATTTACCAGTAGTAATTGTAGAAGCTTCCACATGTCGTTTGCCTTTGTACTAACCCATAGTTGTTTGAAGGAGAAAATGATGACTTTTGCTTCTTATTATGTCTCACAATTTTATGCAGTATCATTCCTTTAAGAATATAAACTTAAATCTTGATATTAGAATTTTAAGAAAATGTTGTTTATGAGTGTTTAGCCCAGATAAAGGAGATAAAAATGGTGGAGATGTAATGGAGTCCAAACAGATAGCAACTAAGAAATATATAATTTAATTGTGTTATCAAAATTATATAAACATTCTTTTAAGTGTTCTGATGTCACTGATGCAATATAAGTCCTAGACCAGCCATTTATAAGTTATGTGGATTTAGTAAAATTTTATACTTCTCTAAATTTATTCTGAATTCTAAATACTGAAGAGAGTATTAGCTCTCACAGTATTGATACAATAATTATTTTATAAGAGGCCTATAGATACTCTGTAAATATAATATCTTCCTATTATTTTTGATAATTTAGTACAACATAATATGCAAAATATTTGTAAAAGTTAATAAATAATTTGACAGTTTAATTTTGAGCATAGAAAACCAAGTTATTGTATAACATCAAAGTTGCTTCAATATTTTAGACTACCTCTTAATTTTTCATCAATGATATTTTAAATTGAACTCCTCAAAACTGATGTTAGATTCTTAAAAGAATCTAGTTTCTACTCACTGAATTCATACACACTTTAAGTTTTTTGAATTAATTAAATATCAAACCTTATACATTTTACTAATGAGAGATATATTTATTTTTAATCAGTGAGTTAAGGGCCCATTTTATTATATAAGGTTATTGAGCTTAAGCTTCCAAATCATCAGAAATAAAATTATTATACTACCATGTCCTAAATTGGGAGTTAACCAAAATTTGCCAAATTATAAAGAGTGCAGGTGCACTTCCCATAAGACTGTCCTTGCTCGACACTTATGACAGAGGCCTTCAAAACTCCCTCATTTTCAATTGTTGATTAGAAGGTCTCACAGAACTCAAAAACAAAGCAGCTACACTCATAGTTATAGTTTATTATGAGGAAAAATTAAAAATTCAACCCAGCCAAAAGAAAAGGCGCATAGTGCCAAGTCTGGGAAGGGTGCAAATGTAGAGCCTCTGATCATAATCTCCCTATATAGCCATGTATGGTGTTACCTATTTCTGTATATGATGTTTGATAATACTCACAGAGTAAGTGCTGCACACTTGGGAAACTCACCAAAGGCTTTGAGTATTTATTGAGAATCAATTGCACACTGTCTACATGGCTGGCTTTAGTCCCACCCCCTTGCAGAGGAAGGGCAAATACCTTTAGTCATGAGTTTCTCAGGAGATCAGGACTAATCACTTGATATTTAATTAATCATAAATCATATTATAAAACAACTTGATGGTCACAATCACCAGGCAAAAGATACTCCTATTAGGCAAAACCTTTCAGGGGTCTAGAGATTACCCCACAATCAAAGGCAGAGACCAGACTGTTCTCTTTGTAAGTGAATTTTCATTACATAGGTGCCAATGTTGTTCCTGAGTCATAAAATATATTTTTGGATTTATTGATGTTAAACTATTGTAGGCTAATTTTGGAAACAACAAAAGAATTTTAATTAATGTTTTTTAACACCCTAACCTCAGTAGAAATAAAAATAAATATTTATATATTAAACATTACCATTATGAAAAGAGAATAATAATATATATGTGCAATATTTTTACAAAACAGATTCTTTCTCGTTAAGTTGCAATGATTTTTCAACAACCACCTGAATACCTTAAGAATTCTAGTTAGGGTCACATACAGACACATTTTCTAATACCTTTTTTATTTATTTGCAATGTAGAAAATTACCTAGTCTGCAAAATGTTTTGCAGAAACATACACACACAGTCATTCAGATTTACAGAGGAATTTATCCTTCAGCCATTCCACAGCACATATACATACAGTTAATTTCTCTGAATCTCAGATTGTTAATTTCAAAATATGGTTTCTTGTTATTTAATTTTAGAAATCTCAAAGAGTATAAGAAATGCCTATGGCATAATTAAAATTAATAATGTAAATAGCTTTCTTTTGATAAATTAAAAACATTTTATATATAAAAGATTGATAATTATGTACTTAACCAATGAGTTAAAGTCCTGTATAACTAATGTATATTTACATTGATATACAAAATTATAATACATTTTGTTTCTCCATAAAAAGAAAAAAAATGATATATAGGGCTTATTGATTATTAATTTGCCAAACATCCATTGTATATTCAAGTTAAGTAAATGTTCTAGTTTCTGCTATGTTTAATTGTTTTTCTTTTTTAATTGGATTTATTATGGTGATTTTTCTTGATAAAATTATGTAAGTTTCAGGTATACAATTCTATAATACATCATCTGTATATTATACTGTGTGTTCTCCACTCCAAGTCTCCTTTCACCAACATTTATCCCCCTTGTACTCTCTTCTACTTCCTTCTGACCACCTGACTTTCTCTTTGATTATCACCTTACTGCTTCTTTCTTTTTTCTTTCCTTCCTCCCTTCCTCCCTTCCTCCCTTCCTCCCTTCCTTCCTCCCTCCCTCCCTCCCTTCCTTACTTCCTTTCTTCCTTCCTTTCTTCTTTCTTTCCTTCCTTCCTTCCTTCCTTCCTTCCTTCCTTCCTTCCTTCCTTCCTTCCTTTCTTTCTTTCTTTCTTTCTTTCTTTCTTTCTTTCTTTCTTTCTTTCTTTCTTCTTTCTTTTCTTCTTCTTCTTCTTCTTCTTCTTCTTCTTCTTCTTCTTCTTCTTCTTCTTCTTCTTCTTCTTCTTCTTCTTCTTCTTCTTTTCTCTCTCTCTCTCTCTCTCTCTCTCTCTCTCTCTCTCTCTCTCTCTCTCTCTCTCTCTTCTTAATTCCTTCACCTTTTCACGCAGCCCCCAACCCCTTGCTGACAGCTGTTAGTCTGTTCTCTATCTATGTGTTTATTTTTATCTTATTTTTTAGTTTATTTTGTTCGTTAAATTCTACATATGAGTGAAAATCATTTGGTACTTGTCTTTCTCTGGCTTATTTCACTTAGCATAATGATGAAAGAAATTTTAGGGATAAAATAGGCAGGTTTGGGAAATTTTAGGAATAAAGAAGGCCCAGGGGAGAGGAATGCATAGGTGAGGGCTTAAAGCCACTAAAAGGCTTATATTCACAAAGGATAAGGAAAAATCACAGAGAATGAGGAAAAAGGAAACATACTTTCACAGAGGATAGAGAAATGTTCACATTTCTGGGAAATCTGGAAAAACGAAAACATATGTTCACAGGAGATAGAGATGTATAACAATTAAGGGGGAGAACTAGTTGAGGGCATCACTTGGGATTTGGAAAAGAATGTCCAAATAGAAAAGCATAGAGTCATAAAACGGGAAAGGGATCCAACTAGAAGGGGGCTCAAGAGACAAAGAACTACAGCCTTTACAGGCCTTCGGAAAAAGGGACTAAATGGGTTACTCCCCTGGGTCCCCCTTCCTACATGGGGGTCTGTATTTGCTTCCAATAAATTTCTACCCTTTTACCAACAAGACCTTTTAGTTACGAATTTTATTCCTCGAATTTCATGAGACAAGAACTCACAAGGGGGACATCTGGCCTCCCACACCTCACGTTTCAAAGCTCTCCAGTAGTATGTTCATAAACTATAGTTTAAACTATAGTTTAAAACTTGACATTGCTATTGGGAAGACTAAATGGAGATTTCTCTTATACATGTAATTGTCTTTTACAAAAGAGTAACTTATTGGATTTCAGAGCTGTCTCTGTGCCTACTGTTTCTTAAAAATAACCATCTCAGAATAATTATTACTTCAAAAAAGCAGTGATCTGTTAAATTCTCTGTGTATTTTATTGCGCTTTCTTCTTTAACTCTTACCCAGTAATGGAAAAACATTTTTAAAGGTTCAGCAGTGATGATACAAATCCTAAAGTAAATCCAAAAACTAATATATATATATTAAAGATATAATATGCATATAGACTTTCATGACCTCACATAAGATGGGCACCCCCATGTGATCACAAGATGGCCACCACAGATGGCCAGCAGGGGAGGGCAGTAGTGGGGGACCAGGCATGCAGGGGAGGGCAGTTGGGGGCAACCAGGCCTGCAGGGGAGGGCAGTTCAGGACAATTGGGCCTACAGGGGAGCAGTTAGGCATTGATCAGGCTGGCAGGAGAGCGGTTAGGGTATGATCAGGCAGGCAGGCAGGTGAACAGTTGGGATCCAGCAGTCCTGAATTTTGAGAGGGCAGTCAGACATTCCCTGAGGGGTCCCAGATTGGAGAGGGTGCAGGATGGGCTGAGGGACAACCCCCTCAGTGTATAAATTTTGTGCATTGGGCCTCAAAAATAATAATCAGAAAAATGTGGTCCCCTTGTAGTTTAAATTTGGCATTCCTTTTAAGCTCATCCACTGTGTTTCTTGAAATAAGAAGGGGAGAGGACAAAACTCAAATAAAAGCACATAATATTCCAAAATAATATAAACTGAAAGTGAAGTAGTGTGCTTGTTTTCTCCCTGAGAACCAAAAGATCCACTTGTCACCCCCCAACCTAAGAAAAATCACTGTTTAGTTCATTTTTATTTCATTAGTGTTTTAGAAATGCATTATGCAAGAAAGTAGCAGATTGCCAGCCACCTAATCACAAACAAGGTTACAGCAACCTCCTAGAATTTAAAGGAACTGCCAGAAGGCAGCTTTCTCCTCAGATAAGGGGAAATGCAGGACACAAAGGAAAGCATTCTCCATTATAAAGGCTTAACAAGAATACAAAGTAAAGAGAAAGGTCTATTAGACTTTAGATGTAGAAATGTTGCCTTAGAGAAGGCATTATTCATTTTAAAGGATGCTGGCAAGGAGAGAATGAAAAAGATACACTTAGATAATCAGGTTTGAACATAGAAATTATCACTCTACATAACAGTAGTTCATGCTGATTCTGACCATTTTAAGCCTCTTCCAACAAATATTTAAAATAGATAAAATTAAGCTATTGATTTGGGATATAATATAAAACCAACAATATATTAAAAATTATTTACTATTAAAATGAGTTTTAGCCCAGCTGGCATGTCTCAGTGATTGAGCATTGACCTATGAACCAGGAAGTTACCATTTAATTCCTAATCAGGGCACATATCAGGGTTGTGGGCTCCATCTCCAGTGTGAAGTGTGCAAATTGCAGCCAATCAATGATTCTCTTTTATCATTGATGTTTTTATCTCTCTCACTCTCCTTCCTCTATGAAATCAATAAAAATGTATTTAAAAATAAAAATAATAAATAGTAAAATAAAGTTGGTTTTTTTATTGATAATAGTAATTTTATTTTTCTTATTTTATTTTTCACTTACAGTTTACTTTCAATATTATTTTGTGCTAGTGACTCAGTGCACAAATACGTGCATGGGTCCCTCAGGGTGGTCTGGGGTGATTGGGGCCCCAGCTCACACCCTCAGCTTCACAGCCCTGCAACCTTGCCTGGCACCCAACCTTGGCCTGGCGACCCCCCCCCCCAACCTGCTCCATCATCCCATTGTGGTCCTGCTCTAGTGGGGGCCCATCCTGCCAGCAGTGCCTCCACTGACCCCACTGCCAGCACCATGTCGTCAATGCCTGCCATCTTCCATGCCACTTCCTGGTGGTCAGTGCATGCCACAGTGAGCAAGCTCCCAGTGAAATAACCACCAGAGGGGAAAATTTACATATCAGAATTTTATTATATAGGATTGGCTTCAGGTATACCGCATCCTGGTTGAATGATCATATATTTATAAAGTGTCCCCCCTGATATTTCCAATACCTACTTGTCCTAAACATATTTATTACAAAATTATTGACTATATTCCCGAGGCTGTACTTTGCACTCCTGTGAGTATTTTATAATATTAACAAATGAAACATTCAAACCTGTAAATAATTTTTGTGAGTTTATTTGAGCCAAACTGTTGAAAATTGCAGAGAAGTCAAATCTCCATGGATTGAGATAATGCTCTAGAGACTGGAAGCTTTTCACCTTGGTTTTCTTTTTTTTTTTTTTTTTTTTTTTTTTTCATTACAAACAAAAGAAGAGACTTAAGTGGGTTACATAAAATCCATTGGTGATAGGCTAGGGAGGCAGGAGAAAGAAACATGCAGAGAGACCTCTAGGACTGGGTAAAAAGCAAAATGACAGATACATACTTCTTTTGCATAGGTGAGTACAGGACAGTTCATCAACAATTAACAAGATAACTGTACCAATGAGGGAATTTATGGTCTCTGCCCTGGTGCATTGGTTTTGCCCTCAGGGGTCCAGGAAAAGAGAAGTTACCCTGACATTCCAAGGTATGTTATCATAGATGCAAAAAGACCATAGGCTCACCCCAGCTCATTTGGTTCATTGGTAGAGCATCCGCCTGCAGACTGAAGGGTCCCAGGTTTGATTCTGGTTAAGGGCACATGCCTGAGTTGTGGGCTTGATCCTAGTAAGTGGCATGCAGGAGGCAGCCAATTAATGATTTTCTTTCATCTTTGGTGTTTCTAACTCTCTCTACTTCTCCCTTCCTTTTTGAAATCAATAATATATATATTAGAGGCCTGGTGCTTGAACTTCATGCACAGGGTGGGGTCCCTCAGCCTGGCCTGCATCCTCTCGCAATCCAGGATTCCTCAGGGGATGTTAGGCCTAAACCAGAAGTCAGACATCCCTCTTGCAATTCGGGATGCTGCATATACCAGTGATCGTACTTTTCATAGAGGTGAAAGGTATCTTGGTGTTGTAAGGGCAGCTAATTTTTTGCCCTGATTATAAAAAAGTGGTACATAACATGATCTTCTGAGGCAGTAGCGCCATTTTCCCCATCTTATGAGTAGAACAACTGAAGCAGAGAGAAGTTAAGTAATTGGCTTTGTCACACAGTTATAAGGGTCCGACTCAGGGCTTACCACAAAATGCACAAGCCAGAGTCCATGCATTTCATCATTGCATCACCCTGGGGTGTTATTTGTTGTTGTTGTTGTTGTTGTTATTTTCAAGGTTAGAGTAGACTTGCCAGATTTAATTTTTAAATCTAAGAGACTATTCCCAATATATAGGGTAGGGTCCCTAGGCCTGACCAGTAATCAAGGTCATCTGAGGGGTGAAAGGTGGATGGTGCAATTGCGGGCCCCCAAAGGCACCTACCTTGGCTGACTGCCAGCTGGTTGGCCCCGCCCCCCCCAACCCCACTATTGCCACTGCCAGTCACCTTTCTTTCTGTGGGTAGACCCTCAACATTGAGGCTCTTCCCTCTGGTGGTTAGTGTACATCACAGCCTCCTGGTGGGCCAGTGCTCCTGGTGGTTGTTCTGCTGGTCATTCCATCATTTGATTTAGGGTTGTTTATATATATATAGATAAAAGAAAAATGGCCATAGACTCAGTTAAGATCAAAATTTATCTTTGTCAGGGAAGATACAAGCTTAGGATGTGACACCATAAACTGCTTTTAGTTAAAGTTTTAATTTCAAACCATTCTTTGTGGTCACTTTATGTCTCCAAGTTTGCAATACTGCTGATATGGGATTTTTGGACTGGAAAGTGCAGTGCTCCCCCAGGCAGGATGGTTTTTCCCAGGCTCTTTTTCTGTCAGAGTTAAAGAATGAAACCATGGATGGAAGGTGGTATAGTAATGGAGAAAATTGATTAAAGAACAAGTATAAACTCCCACGTGGAGGGAGGAAAATAGTCCCACCAAGTCCCTTTTCCCAAAGGTTTATAAAGGTTGCAGTTTTTTGTCCTCAATATCCCCTCTGATTGGCCACTATTCCCCTTTGATTTGGTCACTATAGCAACACCTAAACTCAAGCCTCATGTAAAGTACATGAGCTTCCCTTCCTCTTTCTTATTGTTCTACTAGAGGCCTGGTGCATGAAATTTGTGCATGGGAGGAGATGTCAGCCCAGTCTGTAACCTTTTCAATCTGGGATCACTCTCACATTCTGGGACTCCTGGCTCCCAGCCATTCAGTCGCCTGCCTGCCTGATTTCCTCTAACCAATCTACCTGCCCGCCTGGTAGTACCCTAACTGCTCCCTTGTCAGCCTGACTGATGCCTAACTGCACCCTGCTGGCATGACTACCCCCAACTGTCTTCCCCTGCAGGGCTGAGGGGACTGGGAGACTCTGGCGGAATGAGGCAGGGCTGAGTGAACCAGAGGACTGAAGCTGGTGAGACGGGGCTAAAGGGACTGGGGAACTGAAGCTGGATGAGGCAGAGCTGAGGGGACTGGGTGCTGCCATCTTGTGGCTGTGGGCACCACCAGGTTTGTGAGGGTGTGGCAGTCAATTAGCATATACCCTCTTTATTGGCTGTGGGTGCCACCCACCAGCTTGTGAGGGCATAATGTCAATTAACATATTACCTCTTTATTAGATAGGATTCCCTCTGGGCTTTCTCCCCTTTACTCTAGAAATGTGTACCTTTTGTAATGAGCAACTCCCTTTTCTTATGGAAATGTAACTTCTGAAGCCCCCTTGTCATATGGAAATTTAACTTATGCAACTGTGTAGCTCTCTGTTTCTTCCATGGACACCTTAATTTTTTAAAATGTCCTAAGCCTATTTCACCCCTAAAAATTCTTTTCACTGCCAATCAAGCCTTCCCTAAGCTAATCAGATTAGCATGTGGCCCCTTTTTGTACACAATAACTACCAATTTATACTTATTAATCCTTTCACCTCTTTCACCCGATCTTCTAAACTCCACCACTCTGGCAACCAATAGACCATTCTCTGTGTCTATAAGTTTATTTCAATTTTGTTTGTTCATTCATTTTGTTTTGTTAGATTCCACATATAAGCAAAATCATATGGTATTTGTCTTTATCTTAATGTTGTTTGAAAAGAGATTAATATAATTAAATGTTAAGTCAATATTTTGATCCTCTTTGTGCTCTAGGTGACTGGCTTGCAAAAGTGCAACTGCATAGAGATATTGCATGCTTTAAAGGGGCAGAGAGTGGGTAAGACTCAGATGAAAGGAGAGCTAATGCAAACAGTCCTGAGGGTGGACCCAAAAGGCCAAGAACAGACTCAATATTGCACACCTCAGATTCCCATTTAAAAAATGTGCTTCTGCAATGCCCATTTTCTAAAAAAAAAAAAAAAATGACACCCAGAGAGGTTATAGAACTGGTCTAAAATTATATTAGCAAATACTGTACTGTAAGTGGAGTCACGATTCCAACTCCAGCAGCTGGCCTCCAGGACTGCTGCTCTTGCAGTCAGTGCACTGCCCAGTGCACCCCTGCTGGCCTTTAGTGGTCATACTGTCTTGCAGCAAGTCTCAGCATGTTATGCTTATGCTTATGCTTTTCATGTATAAAATAATAGGGTTGAAGAGTGGCAGAACACACCACTCCAAAATATGCCAATAAGGCATAAGGATTATTTTAAGCTGATTATTTTTCAAAAGTGCAGACAAAAGAGAATTTCTGTAAACAGGAGAGGTTACCACTGTGTTAGGGAAATTTACCTTTATAAGTAGAAACTCTGTAAGAGAGTTTCCCTCACTATACTAGAGGAAAAGGATGAAAAAATCACAAGAAACTCACATCAATGGAAAAGGTGGACTTAAATCTGTGTAACTCCTTATCCCTTGTTCACTGTGTTTTTCTTATAACCTCCCTTAACTGGTCTCTAACATCTTCATGTCTTTTGTAGAAGGTTGTACTTAAGATGGTGGTTTGGGCCATTTAACAGAATTTTTGTTTTTAAGTTGAATTTATTAGGGTGACATTGGTAAATGAAATTATACCGGTTTCAGGTATGCAATTCTAAATACATCATCTGCATATTGCATTGTTTGTTCACCACCCCGGGTAAAGTTTTACTCATTTTTCTGGGTATCTCCCATGTTGCAGAAGGGATAAATGGGAACCAACTTCTGTTACCACAGGGAAGTACTCAGTGCCTCCACCTGTTCTGGTGGAAGTGCTCTTCTGGGTGCTGTGGAATAAGGATTTTCTGAAGCCCCCATGGGGGTGGAAGATGTACGGTGTTAAGTTTTATTTCTATGGGATAACACTGAATTTCCAAGGTCTCAATTTGTCTTCCTCATTAATATTTGAAAACAAGGGAGGCTCTGTCTCTAAAATATTCCTGTGCAATAACTTAATTACTCTGTAGGAGTTCAGAATGAATCAGTACAAGATGGCTTTGTGGAATGCAGACTGCTTTTAACTAAAGCAACGGAGAGACTGAAGATTCAAGAAACTGCTCCGGGTCCCCACACCTGCCTTAACTACCCAGAATAATTTAAATTGGGGATCTTGCCCATATAAGAATTAACCAGAAGTAACTTTTTTAAAAAATATATTTTATTGATTTTTTTACAGAGCGGAAGGGAGAGGGATAGAAAGTCAGAAACATCGATGAGAGAGAAACATTGATCAGCTGCCTCCTGCACGCCCCCCACTGGGGATGTGCCCGCAGCCAAGGTACATGCCCTTGACTGGAATCGAACCCGGGACCCTTCAGTCCGCAGCCCGACGCTCTATCCACTGAGCCAAACCAGTCTCAGCAGAAGTAACTTTTTTCTATATGTCTGTATGCCAAGGCAAATTTCTAATTACAAAATATCTGCTCTTATTGTCCTGCAATGACCATCCTCCCTCCCACCTGGCATTCTAAAACCCAAAAGCAACTTACCTCATCTTTAGCTCATCTATCTCATTTTTTCTTTCTGTCTTTGAACATCTCATGTATATGGGGTCTCTAACACTCATACGTGTGTATAATTCCCAAACATGCATATATAACTAAATTTGGTTATTTCCTCTTATTAATCTGTCTCTTCTAGATTTTTCAGAGTAGGCAAAAGAACCTTAACATGTACAGGAAAGTTTCTTCCTTCCCCAAACTCTCTCAGTGTACGTCAATGCCTGTACACATATGTATGCAGTGTTTTCCAATATGCATATATCTATATCTGTATCATTGTTAATAACTCATGATATTTACAGCATCTGCATCTATAGTACTCAAATTTCTATATTTTATAACAACCCTAATGAATAGATATTATTTCATTAGGATCTTTACCTTTTTCTGTCCTCATCTTAATGTTTTTGGAGGCTATATCTTTCATCAGGATAAACATAATGGGTACAATGCTTTACTTATTTTGTTTAAATTAAGAGGTAACTTGACCTTTGGATTAATGAAAGATTAAAAAAAGAAAAAGGAAAATTGACATTTTAACTGTTCTTAACCGAGCCAAAAAGATTCTCAATGCTAGGTCAGAGTGAATTTGGCTTTTCAAAGTAAAGTCATCTCTTGACCTACAGATAGGATACCTGTGAGTGCATTATCTTAAACTATGTGCATCACATAAAGAAACTTATTAAATTAGTTTTTTTAGAGAAAAGAGTTTCAATAATTTGAAATGAAAACAAATTTTAACATTATTATTCAGAGAAAGAATGAAGAGGCTATTATTATCAGCTCTTCTCTGAAGAGTAAATGTAATTCCAAGATTATACAATAATTTGGAGGACAAAGCTGCTAGTAACTGTAAGAGTTCTTTTTCTCTTTGTGTGAGAGAAGATAAAAAATGACTGAGAGGACAGAAGAAAAGAACAGAGCAGTGTGGGTATCATAATCATTATACTGTTTCAAGTTGAAAGGTAGGAAAGAGACTCATGGGAGGAGATAAGATAAGCAGAAATAACCACTCGAGAGGTCTTGGCACTCCGGTGACCAAGTCAAATCAGATTTAAAGTTCTGGAGAATTCAAACCAATTGAAAGACGTGTAACAAAGTCAATGTGATATGTCATACATATGTGATATGTATTTTAGCCCTCTTGGATGGGAGTGAAAAGTCAGCAGGGTAGAAGGCTAATTAAAGGAGAGTTGCTGGTCCATAAGTCAAGTACTAAAGATCAACTGGTTAGGAGTGTCACAACCCTTTGAACATCGGGGAATAGTCACACAGAGAGTGTGCAGAAATCCTCCTACCTGATCATTACGTTGACTATGTATAAAGCACTTTCAGACAAACAAATATTACATGAAAACACTCAGAGGTGGCTTTTGTTAAAATGTTGCTTTTGTATCCATTTGTAATATGAAGAAAATCCAATTTCCCTTTTAGAATAAAAAGGAAAGAAAACTGAAGAATTCTTTTATACTTATAAGATAAAGTAGAAAGTTCTTTTTCACCTTTCTTGGTTAGAAATACAAACAAAAGTCCATAAGATAGGTAATGTCAGAACTTCCCTGGGTCCCATAAGACATTGCTCTCCAATGACATTTATCTTACATCTATCACATAACTAGTGCCTTGAATTCTTTTTGATTTCATGTGCAATCTTAACATTGTATCTTAGAAAGTCACAGAAAATAAAAAGATTAAGAAGCTCAAATAGGACTAACCTACATATTCTTGATGAACTATTACAGATAATGAAAAGACAAAATGAAAGTAAATTAGTGGTGAATACAAATATTTATTGACCTACTTATTATCAATTTATAAAGTACTATATGTATAAAATAGCCAACTGAATATGTGTCACATATAGGCATACACGGATCATGTTCAGATAAATCAAGGTGCTCCATAACTGAAACTATTTTGACTGGATGCTCATCTTAATATCCTAAAGTCATTTTGTTTGTTTTTGTTTGCCATTTTCATCTACTTTATGTTTTTATTAACAAACATAAAACAACAAAAATAATACCTCCTTTCCCATATATAAAAAACACAAACTTACAAATCTATTATAATGTGATTTTAGAGAACATATTATTTTAAACTCTTTATTCATTCCTATTGCGTCTGAAAAAGCTAGAAGCAATGCACTTTATTCTACTAAGGAAGATAAGGGCAAAATAATAAATAACAGGGAAAGTGACAAAACACCTAACTTATCTAAACCTACCTATGACTTCTAGGCATTCTGAGTTCTCAAAATGAATTTCAATCCTTCACAGATGCCAAGGAGGGGAAAATGTGATCCTGATAGGATATTTTCACAATTTGAATAAAGGATACTAGACAGAGAAAGAGAGAAAAATGCAAGAGGCATTAAACAGATGTTATTAAGGTAATTGAAGTTTATCAGCTATTTCTTCAGGTCATGTCTGACAAATAGAAGCAGCCTTTTCTTTCCATAATAAGTGATACTTTAGGAAGTTCCTGAAATGAATTTCATTCAAGAAATTACTTTTTATCAACACCTCATCATTTTTATAGAGCTAGATTAAAATGAGCTATTTTTTAAAAAACAAAAAAGACCAAAAATAACCATCTCAGATTCTATAGACTCTGAAGTGTGTTCAATAGAAATTTAAAAAAATCAGTTGAATTATTTTTAAGTATAAAATAATCTTTAAAAATTAGAAACATTGTCTTGAATTCAATAAAGTTATAGGTATACATTATATGTAACTTTAATTAAAATTAATTATACTTATTTTGGTGCTTAGCACTGAATAACACAAGCCTATTATTCTGCTCAAGCTGATAGCTTTGATAGTACATTTGGAGGAAACATGCCAAATCAGCCCTGAAGGCCAGGGTTCCTGGTATAACCCCTAATCTCCAGATTGCTTCTGCCCTTTTTTCCATCCTTCTTGCTCCTTGTATGCTAAGAATTATCTTCTAATGATTTTATGAAAGTTTTCTTAAGGCAATTTACCAGAATAGAGAACAGTATAAATACTAATTCAGAACACTGCCCTTCCCAGCACTACCCCAGATATTTGGTAGAAATTTATGGTAACAATAATTACACAATGATAACAATTTACCAGATGGCATAAAAGAAATACAGCTGGTTTGAAAAACTGTGTTTTGCAATGTTTTCATAATTCAAATATATCATGAAATCCCACTTAAAACTCCCCATTACATGTTTAAAAATATTCTTAGGTTTGTTTCACTATAACCTAATGAGTACATAGCATTATCATAGTTAATTTTTTGTAAATTAAAAGTAACAAGGAAGAGGTTATTTTTGTTTGTTTTTTAAAACATTAAAATTATTTCTTCATTAGCCTAATGCTTTTAAATTTTATTTTTCTATAATTGACCTTTTTGGTCAATTTGGTTTTCTATTTTTAGCATTTTTCTTATAGACTTCAAGAATTCTTTACAAAGTAAAGGTTTCAGCATCTTGTCTAGACTTCCCATTGTGATTGTGCCTTTTAATTGTCAATATACATGTGATTGTTTGCATTTCTAGCTTATCCATTCTAAAATTTATCTTTTTGCTTCATTGACTAATTTGTATGTTTTGAATATACTGTATTGTTCAATTCTCAGTATTATAAATATGTTCTTGTTTTATTTTTTCATATAAATACTATTTGGTGATTTTTGTTTGTATTTTTTCTTTTTCAAAAAGATCAGATGTAAGGATCCACCTTAAATTATTTTCCTCTAAAGGGGGGCAACTTGCACCAAATCTTATTTCAAAACTCTATGTTTCCTCAGCAATTTTTAAAACCCAACTCTCTTATAAGCTAAGTTTTAGATACCATACCATTAAAAACAGGCCATTTTAAAATGGAACTAGAGTTGCCAAGCCAGAGGAACTGTCTTGCATATTGTTTTTATCAAACTTTTGGAATGTGAAAACAAGACAAAATAACCTTTGCACTCTGCCTAAGCAATCTTATTCCCCAAGATAAACTGTTTGAAAAAAAATAAGATGACTACTGGACTGATGACTAATGAAGTAAAACCGCAGCTCGCAAGCCGCATGAGGCTCTTTGGCCCCTTGAGTTTTTAGCAAAGGCCAGTTTAGGAGTACTCTAATTAAGTTAATAACAATGTACCTTCCTATCTAGTTAAGTTTAAAAAATTTGGCTCTCTCTCTTGCCAAGACCGGTTTGGCTCAGTGGATAGAGCGTCGGACTGTGGACTGAAGGGTCCCGGGTTCGATTCCGGTCAAGGGCATGTACCTTGGCTGCGGGCACATCCCCAGTGCGGGGCGTTCAAGAGGCAGCTGGTCGATGTCTCTCTCTCATCGATGTTTCTGACTTTCTATCCCTCTCCCTTCCGCTCTGTAAAAAAATCAATAAAATATATTAAAAAAAATTTGGTTCTCAAAAGAAATTTCAATTGTACTATTGATATTTGGCTCTGTTGACTAATGAGTTTGCTGAATTTGCTGACCACTGAACTAAGACATTGATACATGCATAATCATATCTTACTCAATGTTCTTATCTTATCTCAGAAGCCCATTTACTGATCACTGAGTCAGCTGAAGGACCAATTGCCCCTCCAAAGAGAAAATGGGTGGCCTAAGATTATGACCTTGTTTCCCTACCAATCCATCTCTTTATTAGTCACCCCCTTGCGACTTGCATTTCTAAAAACCCTGCCCTTGCCTAGCTGGTGTGGTTCAGTTGGTGGGAGCATTGTCTGTACACCAAAACGTGGCAAGTTCAATTCCAAGTCAGGGCACATACCCTGGCACATACCCTGGTTGTGGGTTTGATCCACATTTGGGGCAGGGGAGGGAGGCAACTGGTTGATACTTGTGTCTAACAACTATAGTTCTCTCTCTCTCTCTCTCCCTCTCTCTGAAAATCATTCAAAAATCTTTTAAAAATAAGAAATATAAAACCTGCTCTGTCTTCCCAACTTTGGAGAACACCTTCCATTCATATCCCAGGCTATATTCCCTGATTTTCAAATCATAATGAACTCTATTTTAATTTCACAGAAGGATTGCTGGAACACTTGTTTACACCATAATCAGGTTCTTGGGTATTTGTAGTAGGCAGAAATGTTTCTCTGAAAAATATGCACAACCTAATTCTCAGAGTATGTGAATATCTTAGGTTTCATATTGGAAGAGAATCAAGGCAGTAGATGGAATTAAGTTTGCATGTAGGAAGATTATATTTTAATATCCAGGTGCACCCAGTACCACCGAAGGTAGAAGAAGAGAACCAGAATGAAATATAACTATAGACGAATGGTTAAAAAAAAAGAAGAAGAAAGAAAAAGAAAAAGAAAGGGAAAAAAAAGTGTAATGTTGCTGGATTTGAAAATAGAGAAAAAGAAATGTGGGTGCTCTCCAGAATGCGGAAAGTACAATGAAACAGATTCTCCGCTAAGGCCTCCAGAAAGCAAAATAGGAAAAAAAATGCTGCCCATCCAACATCTGATTTTAGGCTAAGTTCAACCTGTGTGAAAACTCTATCTTCTATAATTACAAGGTTGAAAAATTGCTAAAACTGTGATAATTTGTTACAGCAACATCAAAAACTGAAAAATAGTATTTTTATTGCTGTCTGCGTGTGATGCAGTCAGCAGTCTCATCCCCATTCTTTCTAGAAATGTGCAGGAGGTTCCCTTGGAGATTCTGCAGTATAGTGGAAATGGGAAAACCAACATACAGATATTTAATATTTCAGTTGATAAAAGCTCTTAAAAATAAAACAAAATGATGGAAGAGTGAATCAAGTTCTATTCTGTTGAGATATATGAACTGAAAGAGTGGTTTTGGGATGTAAAGAATCAAGATTTCGATTAAAGTCTTGTTAAAATGTTAATGTCCGTTAGCTAGGAGAGAAGTCTTGACTGGAGACAAGCATTTTTGAATCATGTGTGTTCTCAGCGAACGCGCTAGGAAGCTCAGTGGCTCCGGTAGTGTAGGGAGTATGGAACTGCAGGGTCCTCTCAGATCGAGATTTTCAGAAGAAAATGAAGAATTGACAGAGAATGAAGTGAAGGAGAGGCAGAAGGGAAACAAAGGTTTTATCAAAGTTAAGAGTGGGATAAAAGTAGAATTGCTGTATATGACTGCTGAGAAAAATGTATTAAAGTTTCTTATTTTGTTGCAATTATTGCATGGTTTGTTACAGTACTAGAAATACAGGAACAATTGGTAATTTCTCTATTTTCTTCATCAACCCTTAAAACTCCTAACTTATTTTTTAGAAAAGTACTATTTTTGCATGACTCACAGCATTAATATAAAAAAGTATTATATTTTCTCTTAAATTCATCATTAATGGAATAAAAATATGGGTATTAATGCAGTTCATAATTTCTGAATTAATATTTTTCTTTACTTTAATTATCTGCCAAGCATATTTAAGTTCTATATTCCTATATTTTTCTTTAATTTGGTATTTTAATGGACTAGCACTGATCATTTTTATATGTGACTATAAATAGTGCTAGTATTTCCAATTGTCTATGTAATGCTATGCCTGAAGTTTTCATAAATGCAATATTTATTTGTGTTTACAGGACAATTCTACAATGTATTTTAATGAAACTGTATTTTTTTGCTAAAATTATATATGGTAAAAAAGCATAAGCATGATCCTTATTTTTACATGTATATGATTAAAATATAAAACCAGAAAATGAGATCTTACCTATGATGTTCAAATTTAATGATCTCAGTGCCAGCATATAGCTTTTTTACAAATTATATTCCTGAACTTGAGGTTTAAATATCTATTTACATTATGAAAATAAATGCAAGATTAATGTTAAAAAGAAACATGCAACTTTAAGAAAGTAAAAGGAGATGGCTTATCTTTAGTTAAAATTAAAATGCAAGAAGGTCAAAGAATACACTTAGCTCATGATTCTCCATTGAGTGTCTTATGATAGCATCTGTTAGGGAGGCTTTAAAAGTGGCTGAGCAGAGAAGAGAAAGTTACATTTGTCCAATAATTGAGCAATGCAGTCAATATGTTGATGGGGATAAGGAGAAAGAAAGAAAATGAGAGAAAGGGATAAGTCTTGAATGCAGCTTTAATAATATCTAGATTCAAAGTATAAGAAATGTCTAGCATTTTGACAAGATGAATCAACTGCTCTGCAGTGACCTTTTATGGTTTTTTCCCCATGTAATCTTTAAGATTAACTGCTGGTTTGCAATATAGATTCTATACTTGGCAAACAGTTATGCATGAATTGTTAAAAAATAGTGTGTGTGTGTGTGTGTGTGTGTGTGTGTGTGTGTGTGTGTGTTAAACAACATTTATTTTAAAACTTTAGAGTTTATTCTGCCGGAGGATTTTTATTCAACACTAAACAAAAATTTTTATTCAATACCACCTATACACCAGAAACTAGTTTGGTAAGAAACAGAAAACAAAACAAAACACACCTTTGGTTTCTGGTTGGAAAAATAATAATTCCATCAAGTCCTAATACATTTAATTTAGAAATTTACAAAGCAATTTCAGCTCCATTGCCTATTTAATCCTCAGGCTAACATGTGAGGTATTATTTTGCTTTTTTCAGGTGAAGAAAATGAAATTCAATGAAGTACAAATTGTAACTGATGGAGATGGCCCTTGAGTTCAGAGTTCCCAAATTTACTGCTATTCTAATCCATATTTACTTTTTGAAAATGTGGGTATTTAAGTATAAAATTTACTTAGAAGTTCCTTTCAGATTTTTTCAAGATCTCATAATACTCAAGGCATTGGGATTATGAAGAGATACAAATTATGCAAACTGAAATAATCACATGAATTTCCTTTACTTTTCATATTAACATATGAAAAAGTTTGAGACTTCCAGCTGGGAGATGCATGGATGTTGAATAATCATTAAATAAACACATATTCATACAGTGTGCCAGATGAAATCACAGGCCACAAGCATACAGATTTTTAAAAGTACAGTTGCTGCCTTGAGAAAATAAAATTATAATGGGCTACTTATTTAAGAATTTAATACTTGGACACAAATCTGATAATGAATAGGCCAGCTGGTGTTGCTCAGTAGTTGAGCATCGACCTAAGAACAAGGAGGTCAGGGTTCGATTCTCAGTCAGGGCACAAGCTCAGGTTGCAGGCTCTATCCCCAAAGGGGAGTATGCAGGAGGCAGGCAATTGATGATTTTCTCTCATCATTGATGTTTCTATCTCTACTCCCTCATCCTTACTCTCTCAAATCAATAAAAATATTTCTTTAATCTGATAATGAATATTAACTCTTATTAATTATATACTTGGACAAGTTAATAAAAGTAGAAGTGTTCATTAAAAAACATGACAGCTATTTATACATTATCATGTATAAAATGAAAAAGTTCTTTTCCAAATTTATAATATTTTACAATTAATGTTAAGAGAATTTTTGACTGATCCTCCTTTATTTTTTATATTTATATACACACATACACACACTGAGTGGCCAGATTATTATGATCTCTAAATGCATAATAATCTGGCCACTGAGTGTCTATATATATTAGAAGCCCAGTGCATGAATTTGCGCATGGGTGGGGTCCGGCCAGCCTTGCCAGGGGGAGAGGACATGGATGGTTGGCCAGACTGCCTGCTGGTTGAACTCCTGGTCAAGGAGACAATTTGCATGTAGCCTTTTGTTATATAGGATATACACTGAGTAGCCAGATTATTATGTGTTCAGAGATTACACACACTGAGTGGCTTAATTATTATGATTTCTGAACACATATAAAATTATAATGGGTAACTTATTTAAGAATTTAATACTTGGACACAAATCTGATGATTAATAGCCCAGCTGGTGGTGCTCAGTAGTTGAACATCGACCTAAGAACCAGGAGGTCAGGATATGATTCTCCATCAGGGCAAAAGCTCAGGTTGCAGGCTCTATCCCCAAAGGGAATAGAAATTATACACACTAAGTGGCTTGATTATTATGATCTCTGAACACATAATAATCTGGCTACTCAGTGTATATCCTATGCAACCAAAGGCTAATATGCAAATTGCCCCCTTGACCAGGAGTTCAAGCAGCAGGCAGGCTGGCCAACCACCCATGTCCTCTCCCCCTGGCAAGGCTGCCGGACCCCACCCATGCACAAATTCATGCACTGGGCTTCTAATATATATCCACACTATGAGCCCGGTGCACGAAGATTCGTGCATGGTGGGTTAATCCCTCAACTCAACCTGAATCCTCTCCAATATGGGAGCCCTCAGGGGAGCCCTCTCCAATCTTAGAGTTTCTGTCTGTCCTTGCAATCATAGGAGTGAATTGTCTGAGACCCCAACAAGTTTGGTTTGTTGCTCACAGAATAATAGAAACATACTTTTTTCTTTGCTTCATTGGTGGAGATTTCTTGGAAGTTTTAGGATATCTTCCCTTTAATTTTCCCAGACACTGTGATTTTACGTATGTCTCTCACCTTTGCTTCCCCTCCAACCCCCACCACAACAGTAACTTGTTCCAGGTTCACTTTGCTCTAGTGTCTAGGAGATCCATCTGCCACCAGAACTCTGATTCCCAGCATTCCTAGTGCTCCACTCACTCTTTGTTTTCCCTTCCTGCTCTGTCTCTGTCTTATGGCCTTCCACCGTGCCAAGTCCTCCAAACCACCAGCTCTCCCTCTCTGCTCTCTGCTGGTTCTCCTGTTCAGCTCTCTGCCTGACACTTGTGTATGCAAATTAATTCACCATCTTTGTCAGGTTACTCACTCCTTATTGGCTGGTGGGTGTCACAGAGGTGTGGTCAATTTACATATTTCTCTTTTATTACTTAGAGTATGTTAAGAGACATAACTGAAAGAGCAGAAGCATTTTTCATTTTTTTAAGATTTATTTTATTGATTCTTAAAAAGAGAGGGAGAGAGAGAGTAACATCTATGTAACAAGGATAGATCAGTTAGTTGCCTCCTGCATACTCTCTACTAAGGATGGAGCTCCCAACCCATGTATGTGCCCTGACCAGGAATCAAATCAGCAATCTTTCAGTGCACAGGTCTATGCCCAACCAATTGAGCCACACTAGCCAGGGTTCCAATAGTTTTCAAGTTTAATATCTATAATTCTGACATGCACTTTATTACTTACGTTCAAATTGAGAACATTATTAACAAAATCCTATTTCCATTTTATAAATTATATTCCAGGTTGTTATTCTGAGAAACAATTATGTAATTGTGCAGGAATTCTGAATTATAGCCTTAAGGTCTACTGTGCGGCACAGGACCATTTAACATTAGGCTAAATTATCTAAGATTGTTGCTTTTTGTGTTCTTTCTTTATGTCAATGATCACTTCCTAACTATATAGTTGTTTTATCTTAGAATTTCTTCTTTTCCTTGGCTATTTTACTGAGTATCATGATTGGAAACCAAATTGTTAAGTTGATTAAAATTATATTTTAAATTAGAAGTGAAAAAGCTTCAAGTGAAAGATCGAGGGATAAGAGTATGGTAAAATTGTTAATGTTTTAGTAAATAGTATTAAGAAAATAATTTTAACTGGTCCAAATTTTTATTAAGCTGAGTTCATGTGAGTGATGTTTCTATATTTCATTTCTTGTGCACATATTTATATTCAAATATATTTCTTATATATCTAATTATATAATTTTCTGCTTACCATTTCAGGTATATGGAATTATTGGTTGATCTTTAGAATGCTAAAAAATGTAAATAATTTTACAGGGATGCTAATATTTCCTTATCCTTTCATTACTGAAATTATCAAGGATCCATTATGAGTGCTCTCAATATTCTGATTCACTTTTAGAGGCACTCCAAAATCTTTAGGAATTTTTGAACTGGACTTCAGTCAGCAAATACATGTAGACAAAACTTATAGGCTCAAGGCTATGTAGCACTTTTATTCACTGCAATTTCTCCTTTTAAATGTGTTTTTCCTCCTTAATGTTACTTTCACCACCCCGTCAAAATCTATACTAATTATTAAGTGAAAATCTGTCAAGCACACAGAGGTCAGTTATGTGCTTAAGGAGGAGCAGATGATATAAGGATATGTTGCAGTTATGTGCTTAAGGAGGGGCAGATGATATGAGGATATGTTGCAGTTATGTGCTTAAAGAGGGGCAGATGATATAAGGACATGTTGCAGTTATGTGCTTAAGGAGGGGCAGAGGATATAAGGATAAGTTGCAGTAGAGTCATCAATTTCATTGCATTTGGGAATTACTATTATAAGACAGTTTCAATGTGTAATATTGAAAATAAAAAGGAAGCACCAGCAAAAATCAAAAGTGAATGCTGCTACAGGCGTATTAACAGTTTGAGCCATACACTGCTGAGTCATTGGTCTCTGAGGTTTTTGAATGACTGTAGTGTGTGGCATTGCTTGCAGGTAAGTACATCTAGGATAGATCTTATCTCCCCACTGAATTACTCAGAACGGGAGGTATTGAAATTCAACACAAGATTACTGTCATTCACTGACACAGGAGGAATTATCTAGGTGTGATAGCTCTGAGAAACATAATATGAACACTAGAGCACTACATGTCCTAAGAAAGAATTTATAGTGAAATGAAGCTATAAAGACAAATGGACACAATACTTTTCAACATTTACCTACTAATAATATTTCTTAAACTGATTTAGAGATGTGCTTATATCAACAATGTTTATCTCACTAAAGAATAAGTAAATATTTCTAATTGAACTTCAGTTTAGAGTGCAAAATGGGAAATCAGAGAACAGGTTTAATACAAGAAGTAACATTTGAACATTTGTTCAAAAGGTTTATTTACATTAATGACTTGTTGAAAATTATCTTTCAATTATACAATTTTAATTTTCTATATTTAGCATTTTCTTTAAAGCACAAAAATATATATTTTAAAATATTCAGAAAGACTGATAAACATTTTAAAAGAAAACAATGATTTTGCTTTATGGCCATGCTAACTCATATAATTTTATGCATTTAAATAACAGATTATATATGTGAGCACTTCAATTTTTTTTAAAAAAATGTATGTTTTCGTAGACTTCAGAGAGGAAGGGAGAGGGAGAGAGACAGAGAGATGGAAACACCAATAATGAGAGAGAATCATTGATTGGCTGCCTCCTGCATGATCCCTGCTGGGGATTGAGCCCAAAACCCAGGTATATGCCCTTGACCAGAATTGAACCCAGGACCCTTCAGTCCTCAGGCCAAGACTCTATCCACTGAACCAAACCAGCTAAGGTAGCACTTCATTTTTATGGTTAAAAATCATGGTATGTAAAAGTATTAATTACTTAAGAAGTATGCTTTTTCAAAATAATTAAAACCAGAAATGTCCTTGCTTCCTGACAGTTTTCAACCTCAAGCCACTTGGTAAAAATGTTATATATGGACAGGTTCTTCTCAACTGTTATTATTTTTCTTAATTTCTTGAGATGCCAAATACTGCCACCCACCAAAAGTTTTTTTGTCCTCTCAGTGCCCTGGATTTATCTCATTAAAAAAAGACTGATTCTGTATAATAGAAATAAACACTTGAAATCTGTATGATCTTATTAATCACTGTCACCCCAATATATTTATAAAAGAGACAGAAGATATAAAATAAATGTTTACCTCTAACAATAATAATAACTAGAAAGTCACTCTTACTGTTTTATTTCTCTTTAGATGACTTTTCAAAACTGTAACATTACTTTTTTTCCTTATAATATCAATATTATGTCTTGAAATATCATTGTTATTCCCCATAATGCATACTAGAATATATTCCATTTATATCAATCATTCTTTGAAGATGCGAAGTGATAGCAATGCATCAACTCACCAATACATTTTGTCTACTGACTTTTCATTGTCTAAGCATTAGAGGAAGTCTCTTACATTCTCAAGAGATAAAAATATATCTTCACAAACAGCCACATTTGAATGTATGTTATATAACTTTTTCTAAAACATTTTTATGAGCCAGTTTTTCTTATTTCCTTGACCTCTATAAGGATCAAGGTATGCATAATCATACTATGCCATATTTTACCAAGTTTGAAATCTTTTATTTAAATTTTTTATCAAATATATTCATATTCATGACAAACACTATTAAAGACCCTTTCTTTGGGAAAATAGTTTTAAACTAAAAATATGATCATAGATTTTTTAAAAATTAGCTTAGATCAAAATGAAGGTGAATGCAGAAATTGCATTATGCAAGCTATAGAATTATCTACATAACCTAACTAACAATCCTGCACAAGATGCATTTTCATCTTTCAGTAAAATCCCAAATGACAAAGAAGCCATGGTCATTTGGGGGCATGAAAACTGAGTGTTCAATTTCAAACTGATAATATATCTCTATATCATTTTAAAAATTCATATCACCATGGCTGTGAAAGGAAAATTAAATTAGTGTTATTGTACAAAGATCTGAATTACATCTTCTTATTTCTCCTTGACTATTTTGAAATTATATTGTCTGAAAGAGGCATAATGACCCTTGAATAGAACTGAGGGCAAAGAAAGTCTAAGAGTGACTGTTTGTTGATTTCAGCCTACTGTGAACTGTGGACTGGTGAGTCTGGGAGTTGTGTTTTATTCCAGCTCTACTCTGCTTTGAGGATTATACTCTTGTCATCTTCCCAGTGGATACAGAAGATTAAGAGAGTTCCTGTGATATTTGGCTACAGTACAAGGGTTGAGCCACATTAGCTCGAAAATTTATTGAACAACATTATAAATTTGGAAGAGAATTTGTTGTCTTTGAGGTCTTATTTTTTTATAACTCAAAACAAAGAAAATAATTTATTTTATTTCCTCCTTGGTTGATACAGAGTGTAGTTACAGAAACATGTATGAAAAATTGTATCGTAATATTCTACAGCTTAAGATTCTTAAAAATTTGTTAAAAATTGCTTCTAAGTCACAATAATACATTCTTAAATAATAAATAAATTAAAGATAAATCAGGACAATCTATAGACTCTGAACTGAAGTAATTAAAACCTGGTGCTTTTTTCATTCCGCCAATTTTTTCCCTTTAAGTAGCAAAGATTAACTTTTATTAGTATGAAACAATCTGTACTTCCAAAAAAATGCAAAAGAAAAACTCAGATTTGGATTTGAGAATTTCCCCAAATGAAATAAATCCAGAAAACATATTAAAAATTTAAATGAAATAAAATAAAGTGCTCATATTGCAGAGACTTCCCCTCTAAAACAATTTTATATAGAAGAAAACCTGTTTAAGGAATAGACTTTCTAGATAGGATTAAGCAACAAATTCAATTAGTTTTAATCAGTAATGCAAGTGAAATAGATTTTAACTTAATTAAAGCTAGCAGAAGTAAAATGCCTAGTAAGATAATGGGAATTAATGAAATTTGAATTCCCCTTTCTGGCAGTAATATCACTACATCTATCTATTTACAAGGAGACTGGTACAGAGGTTTTAATAGTTATTTGCAAGGTTCTAGTAATTAGAAGCAAATACTTTAAGTGTGTTTAAAAAAAGAAAGCTAGTTCCTAGTCAGTGGTGAAAGGTCACCGAATTAATCTGCTTGCTCCTGTCATATTTTTACTAATTAAATAGCTTTTGTAACTGAAATATCTATATATATATATAAAAGCCTAAGTAATTGTTCAACTGTTCGACTGCTAGCGATGATGTGCACTGACCACCAGGGGGCAAACGCTCAATGTACAGGCATGGAAACATGGAACAGACTGATGAATTTCATGGGGAAGGGAAGAGGGAGGAGGATGGGAAGAGATTAACCAAATGCCTTATATATATATACTACAGGCCCAGTGCATGGATTCATGTGGGATCCCTTGTGCTGGCCTGCTTGGGTCCCAGACTATAAGAGGTTGCAGGCCAGGCTGAGGGACCCCACTGGTGCATGAATCCATGCACCAAACCTCTAGTTTTAGAGATAATATGCTATTCAACACCTGGTTAGTTATAAATGTGGTTTAGTAAAACTACAACAGTTTGGGATGTGTTATCATTTTCTTGTAAAAGCTTAGAAAGCTTTAATTTTCCTATATTTATTTATGAAACTAAAAAGACATAAAGTAGCAAAGTGGTAATATTTGACTATTAACAAGAGGAATAATAGTAACTATACTTTATATTTATTTGATACTAGAAGCCTGGTGCACAAAATTCGTGCACAGGGGAGGGAGAGTGTGTGTGTATCCCTCAGCCCAGCCTTCCCCTCTCCAATCTAGGACCTCAAGAGGGATGTCAACTGACATCCTTCTCACAATCCAGGAATTCTGGCTCCCAAGCATTCATCTACTTGCCTGCCTGATTGCCTCTAACTGTTTTTGCCAGCCAGCCTTATCACCCCCTAGCCACTCCCCTGCTAGCCTGATTGATACCTAACTGTTCTTCTGCTGGCCTGAGTGCCTCTAATTGCCCTCTCCTCTGGCCTGGTCATCCCTGACTATCCTCCCTTGCCAGCCTGATTGTTCCTAACTGCCCTCCCCTGCAGGCCTGGTCCCCCTTCAACTGCCCTCCCCTTCAGGCCTAGTGCCCCCACAGCTTCCCTCCCCTGCAGGCCTTGTCACCCCCAACTGCCCTCCCTTGCTGGCCTGGTCACCCCAACTGCCTCCCCTGCAGGCCTGATTGCCCCCAACTGCCTTCCCCTCTGGCCATCTTGTGGCAGCCATTGTGTGTCCACATGGTGGTACCCATCTTTGACCACATGGGGTGACCATCTTGTGTGTTTGAGTGATGGTCAATTTTCATATTACTCTTTTATTAGTAAGGATAACACAATTTTCAAACTTCAAGCAGGTATAATTAATTCATTTTATATATGAGATAAGAGTCTTAGAGAGTTTTATTCACATTTTTCTTAGAAAATACAACTATAAAAATAATATTCAAGACATATTTTACTTGTATTTCATCAATTAGTTTATCTTCTCTATTGGTGCTCTGACCAAAAAATAAAAAAGTGGGACTCTAAAGATGTCTCAAAAGACAACAATCTTAGCCAGTAATTTAACTGTTTTACTGTAGAATTGAAATAGGGTATGTAAAAATCACTTTACTTAGTTGGAGATAAATAAAAAATGTATATTTAAAGAATTATTGATGGGCTAATTGTATTTTTCTATGATCATTAATCTTGAAAATACAGAAAAATATCTTTTGTGGCTAGAAGGAACTATTTTCTTCAGACCAGAGAATTTATAGCACATTGAGAAGAATGAAATTAATGAATCTTTAGAGGTCACTGTAATATAATGAAACAGAAATAAAACTTTATATCCAAATGAGAGGCAAAAGAAATAGGGAAAATTGCTGACCCCAAGATTAGAGAGACAGACAGGCAAATACAAAGAGCCATAGATTCTGGATACAGAGACTCATGATCTGGAGTTGGAAAACCTAAAGTGTAAGTGAGGAATAGCTAGAGGCACAGAGTAAACAACTCTGAGATAAATAAATAAATAAATAAATAAATAAATAAATAAATAAATAAATAAAATAAAATAAAATAAAATAAAATAAAATAAAATAAAATAAAATAAAATAAAAACTTCATGGCCACCAAGTTATAATGGTGCCTCCACCTTGTTGTTAGTTTTTCCTCTGGGAGTTTAACCAATTTTCAATTGAATGAAGCTGTTTATACTGAGCTCTACCAATCATTTAGGAATGAAAATGAGTAAACAGGCAGATATATAATTCTAGCAGTTCAAATGCCCGTTAGAGTAAGGAGTGGATACTTTTAAATCTATCCTTTTTGGAAGGATATAATCTCTATCCAAATTTAGAGACATAGAAAATAGTCCTTTTAATGTAATTTTATTTTTAAACAACCATTAAACACTTGCATTTCTTCTTTATATGTTCATCTTGCCCTTTCTACCACTGACATTATTTTTTTAAAACATAGTAAAAACTAATTCAATTACCACGAGTTTACCAATGATTCCCTATAAGTTTGAAAATATGAAAACAGAGCAACAATAATAATGGGTGTGGAATGAATAGCAAGCTGGACTCTCTTTATTGTGAGTTTTTGTCCTATGAAGTTTGGAGAATAAAATTGGCAGATTAAAAGATTTTTAGCAAAAATGAGAAAGTTTATTGCAATCATATACAAACTCCATGGGGAGGGGTCCCTAAAATGGGAGCTCTCTCTCTCTCTCTCTCAAAACAAAAACAAAAACAAAAACAAATTTTAAAAAAACCAGTCTTCTGAGTTTCTTTGTCTATGGATTTAGAAATTCTAATAGCTCTTTGTTCATTGCATTTCCTAATTGGACCCTTCCTTATTTTATGTCCCCCATGCTCTCCTAATTGGAGCCTTCTCCTCACATATACATTCCTCTCCCATGCCCTCCCCACTTTTCCCTAATTGCTTGTTCTGTCTCTAAAATTCCTCTCAATAATAAATGTTTTTTTTGAAATATTATTCAAGATCCAGTACAAAATTTCATTATCATTTGTTAATAAAAATGAATTTTTATATTTAATCATCAAATATAAATGGATTAATCGATAAAATTAAAGATGATTTTTATGAAATTTTATTATGTATAATTTAACCATTCAATAAAAATACCATAATTATTTAGTTATCTTTTATACATTTGCTTTCTTTTCAGGTAAAATAAAAAAGAACACCTTATATCTATTGTTTTTAGCTTTCTGGTTAGGCCCTTATTTTTTCTCTGTGGTCAACTTGCCTCATAACTGTCATTTTCAAGGAAATTCAACTGATGAAAACTATATTAAAATTCGTTATTGAAATACAATGAACAAATAAATTCTAATCTATAAAAGTAGAGAACACCTTTATATTCTTTGTTACCATTATCACTATTAGCAATTATTGTTCTTAAGTATTCTCAAAAAGCACTACATAGAATTTTCAAAACTCAGGAGTAAAAAAGGACTCCCAATAGCCCACTTAGCTTTATTAACAATATAATTTAGTTTTGGATGCCAAGAAAAAATAATCACATGCCTAGTAAGAATACATAATGAATTCTATTAAGTTAGCCACTCAATACATAGGATTCAGTTCTCCATGGACCTTGTTTTCTCTGTCTCTTTAAACACCCTTTCTTCTGACATACTTAAATAACTAGATGATGGCAAATTTATATTATTTTTGCTCGTATAAATGAAATTAAATGTTACTGACTATACTGGCTATATTATATGAATGGCATAATCATCATTTAAAAAATTCACTGAGTATTCCTGGTATTCTTACCTCATTTGAATAATCTGGAAAAGAGAGAGGAGGTGCTGGAGGATGCAGATGAACACAAACCATACCCCACTGGGCATCCATTAAATATTTGAAACAAAAAAACGAATAAATAAATCAAAATTATTAAAATGAACTTTTCTCCTCTTGAATAAGGCTAGGTTCATAGGCACTTGTCTTATTTATGAAAACACACATACACAGATATGCAATGGTAAAAACATTTTTTATTTAAAATTTTTGGTAGAACCAGAACTTTAAAACATGTTCATAATAATGAAGATTTTACAGCTAAATTTCTAAAGCATTAATGGATTTAATATTAAAATTGAAAATTAAATAGGAAAATTAAACAAGATTATATCCCCTTCAAATCAATGCTTCATGTTAAGCCCCAGGAAATATTTTATGGATATATTATGTGAAATTGTAGTTATTCATACATTTCTTCCTGGCATTTTTCATAAATGTGCTACTGAAATTAGAGTTTATAACTTGACTTTGAAGTCAAAACACTCATTACAGAGAAAGAAAATAACCTCAAAGTAAAGGAACTATCATAGAAGTGGCAATAGATTTCAAAACTGAGTCAAGTTCTACCACTCCTAATTCCACTCTATTTTGTTAGTTTGATAATTTTTGGATAGGAATAATTACTGACACTGGTTTCTGCAGAAGAACTGAATAAATAAAATATGTGCTAAGAGTGAATGCAGTCATAAATTTAGGATGATTTTGACACTATCAATATAGAAAAATATATTTTAACACTAATTTAAGACAAATATTCAGCTAGAATAAAAGATTTTATCAATACCACTCAACACAAAAGAAGAAGCAGAGTGATGAATGAAATAACATCTTGGCAACTGAAGAAATTTAGAAACATATAATTGACTTTCAGACAGATGATTGAAAAAAAAGTTTCATATGACAATTAATTAGAACCCATAGAAGATTAATGGCTACAATGCCTAAGAGATAACATTAAACCTTTAGAGTTTGAGTTTGTATGAAATATTTTCACAATAAAATTGAAGTAATTTATTTTTTCACAAAAAGTAAGAAGCAATTTTATAAGATGTAGTACAAATGTAAATCTGACAACAAGGCCCTTTCATAAATCTGTCTTTATGTTTATTTTTCAGTTCTGTGATTTAAGGAAATTTTGTCTCCAGTTTTATCATAAAAGATTTTAATTACTACAGTATATAAAACATCTGAGTAAATAAAATTATCCTAGTCAATAAATGTTTTCTGGGATGACTGTTAATAGAGATGTACAGCCTTTGTCACTAGCCCATATTTAATAGTAAACTCTGAAACAAAGCGATAACTTGTATGGTTAATGAATCCAAATGCCAACAAATAAAAAATTCATGGTTATTGTTTCCATATTAAGAAAACAGGTCTAATATTTTTTTCTGTTTCATGTTTCATATTATAGAAGAAAATTATATGAGTAACATTTATATCCAAATGATTTTTAGTTAATTTTTTCTGATTTTTGTATTTATATAGATACTTATATAAATTCAAAGAAAAATAGCTTTAGTTAATATAAAAAGAGAAACTCAAAATGGACTAAATATTTAGACGCCTAAGTCCTGAAACAATAAAACTCCTAGAATAAAAACAAAGAGGGAACTTCGTGACATGGGTCTTGGCAATAATATCCAAAACAGGAGAAAAAAACTCAAACACTCATGTTTTAGTGTTTACTGCAAATTTTATTTCTCTATTCCCTTTTATATTACAAAATAAAATATCTACTATAATATTATACATGTATGTATGCAATTAAAATTATATGCTGGTCCTATCTGTGTTTATTAACCCTTTCATATAATGCAGACTGATTTCCATTTGTGGACTTTCAAAAAATATTTTTATGTTTCTGCATACTGTAGGAACTCTGAAAAAAGGAAGGATTAAGAACCCAGAATTGATTGTGGATTTGAATGTCCCACTATTATACAGGCAATGGGTCCATTACTATCCATGATCAATGTATGCGTGTGGAGTAGGGATTTTAAGGTGTAATTTATTGCATGCGGTAGCATCACAGTCAGTGAAGTTTTCATGAGTGGTTAATTGGTTTGAGTTGCAAAATGGAAAGGGGAGCAATAAGATGCATGAAGGATGTGATGTTTATTTGGTAAAGATGCAATGATGATAATAAGAATCACCATATGGGCAGGTTGATAGTACCAGAACTTTAAAAGATGTTCATAATAACAGAGATTTTAAAACTAAATTAAAGGTTACTCAGGATATGTAACTGACAATTTGAGACATGTGACAGAGGCAGAAGTCTTTTTTGATATATTGGATGGAGTCAGATTTCTTACAGTCACACTAAAAGCTCTGATGATAATGAGGAATATGATGTGGCTTTGAAGGTGGAGGAATGAAAAAAGAGAGGGCATGTTTAGCCTTAGCAGTTTCTCTTTGTAAAAACCTGTTCCTAAGAGAAAAAGCAAAATCTTAAAATATGAAATAAAGAATTTTGATGGCTAAACTTGAGAAAGAGAAGTCTCAACATTTCCTTGATTCATTGACATATTTCCTTCTCAGATAATACTTGCTTCATGGTGAGCAACTAACGCTACATATTTTTTATTGTCCTATAATAAAACATTCTATATATTTTTCAGTACAAGGTAACAACTGCTCTTCTAAATGAGAATAGTTAACAGCAGAAGAGTTCGTAGCTTTAAATTAACACCTAGCACTTTTGCTCAATTAATTTTGTTAGTATATTATTAAATTTTTACCAAGTAAGCACTATTGGAACTGATGCAGTATAAGACTCAGGTATAGATGAAAAAATATATAAAGAGAAGTAAATATATGAAAATACATCTCATAATCATGAATTGAAGGACAGTATTGTTAAAATGTCAATAGTATCCAAAGATTCAATGCAATCCACATCTAAATACCAATGACATTCTTTACAAAACTATCCAAAAGTTTTCTAAAATTCATATGGGACCACAAAGAATCCTGATTAATGAGAAGCTAAGAATACATAGTGAATAAAGATAGTCTCAGCATCAAATCATATTGAAACAACTGGATATTGGATACCCACATGTAAAATAATGCAATTGGACCCATTTCTTAGATAATATATAAAATATTAAAGTGAATTAAACAACTGTAATTGTAAAACTCCTAGACTCCTGGATACAGAGGACAAACTGACAGCTGTCACAGGGAAACAGATGGGGGCTGAGTGAGAAGGGTGAAGGAATTGAACAAAGGGGAAAAAAAGAAAGACTCATGAGCACAGCAATAGCATGGTGATTGCCAGGGGGAAGAGGGGAGAAGTAAAGAGGGAAGAGAGTAAAGAGGGAAATAAATAGTGATGGAAGGAAACTTGACTGGTATAGTGCACACACTTTACAATGTACTGATGATGTACTGTAAAATTGTATACCTAAAACCTATATAATTTTATTTTCCAATTTCACCCCAATAAATTTAATAATAATTTGCGTTAAAAAAGATGAAAATCTTCATAACATCGCTCTTGGCAAAGATTTATTGGATGTGAAAGCATAACAAACCAAAGCAAAAACAGATAAAGATTTGGACCAAAAGCACAGCAAAGCAAAACAAAAACAGATAAATTAATTGTTTTAAACAATAACAATTCTGCTTTTTGGCAAATGAAACAAGGAATAGAGTTCAATTGAGAAAGTATTAGCAAACCATCTCTCTGATAAGGGGTTAATAATAAAAATATATTAATAACTACAACTCAATAGCAATAATGTAACAAAATTCAAATAAGTTAATTAAAAAATAAGCAAAGTACTTAAGGAGACATTTCTCTAAAGAAGAAATAGAAATGGCCAGCAAGTATAAGAAAAGAAGTTTAACATCACTAATAATCAGGAAAGGGAGGATCAAACCTCAATGATATCTCTCTGCTTTTGTTATAAATGCCATTATAAAAAACAAGATGTCAGCAATAATATAAAGAAATTGGAACCCTCATGCCCTTGGTGGGACTGCAGAATTATGCAAATGTTATAAAAAACAGTATAAAGTTTTCTCAAATTTAAAAAAAATATATTTTATTGATTGCAGAGAGGCCCGGAGAGGTAAAGAGATAGAAATATCAATGATAACAGAGAGCCATTGGTTGACTGCCTCCTTCATACCCTGCATTAGGTATCCAGCTTGTAGACCAGTCATGTGCCCTGACCAGGAATCAAACTGTTACCTCCTGGTTCATGGGTTGACACTAAACCGGTGAGCCAAGCTGGCTCAACCAGTTCTATTTAAAAAATTTAAACATAGAACTGCTATATTATCCAGCAATATCACTTCTGGGTATTTAAATTAATTGAAATCAGAACCTTGAAGAAACGTTTGCACATCCATGTTCATTGCAGCTTTATCTATAATAATAAAAGGGTAATATGCTAATTAGACTGGACGTCATTCCGGATGTCATTCTGGACATCCTTTCTCTGGGTCCCAGGTGTCTGCGGGTGGCCTGAGGTAAGCCAGCCTAGATCCTGAATGCCAGAGGGAAGCCAGTGAAAGCAGGGGAAGAAAGGCCCACTCCTGCATGAATTTTCATCCATTGGGCCTCCAGTTCACAGTAACCAAGCTGTGGAAACAACCTAAATGTCAGTTGGTAGATGAGTGGATAAAATGTGGTACACATATAATTGTACATGGGGCTGAACTTTTTCTTATTCTGGGCCCTACTCAAAAATATCAGCCTTATTTTTCTCATTCATTGAATTGAAATAGTTCATTGATATATAGTACTAGAGGCCTGGTGCACGAAATTCATGCATAGGGGGCAGGGGATGTCCCTTAGCCCAGCCTGCACCCTCTCCAATCTGGGACCCCTTGAGAGTTGTCCTACTGCTAAATGGGCAGTCGGACATTCTTCTCACAATCCAGGACTGCTGGCTCCAAACTGCTCATCTGCCTGCCTCCTGATTGCCCCCTAACTGATTCTGTCTGCAAGCCTGATCACCCGCTAACCACTACCCTGCCAGCCTAATTGATGTCTAATTGCTCCCCTGCCAGCCTGTTTGCCCACAACTTCCCTCCTCTGCTGGCCTGGTCACCCCTAACTGTCCTCCACTGCAGGCTTGATGGCCCCCGACTGCCCTTTACAGGCCTGGTCTCTCCCAGCTGCCATCCCTTGCTGGCCTGATTGCCCACAACTGCACTCCCTTGCAGGCCTGGAACCTCCCAAAGGCCCTCCCCTGCTGACCATCTTGTGGTGGTCATCTTGCATCCACATGGAGGCAGGACCTTTGCCCACATGAGGGCAGCCCTCTTGTATGTTGGAGTGACAGTCAATTTGCAAATTACTTTTTTTATTAGATAGCATAGAAGGCTGGTGCATGGGTGTGGACCAGCTGGTTTGCCCTGAAGAGTTTCCCAGATCAGGGTGGGGGTTCCCTTGGGGTAAGGGGCAGCCTGAGTGAGGGGCCTGTGGAGGTTTGCAGGCTGACCACACACCCCAGCAACCCAAGCTGAGGCCCTGAGATCTGGGATTAATTTATGTCTACAATTGAAACTTTGTAGCGTGGAGTGTAGCCAAGCCTTCTGCTTGGTCCGTGGCAGCAGCCATTTCTTTTGAAACTTTGTAGCCTAGAATGGAGGCCTAGGCCAGTAAGGGCAGGCGGAAAACTTTGCTTCTTCCATTGCCAGAAAAACCCAAGCCTTCCTCCTGCTCTCAGTGGATAGCAGCCATCTTGATTGGGGTTTATTTGCACAATCTTCTCCTGATTGCTGGTGGGCATGGCTGTGGGCATGGTTTGTGGGTGTAGGGAAGGTATGGTCAAATTTGCATATTACTCTTTTATTAGATAGGCTATATTACCATTAAAATAAAAAGAAGCCAGCAATCCCTGTTTTTTTGTTTGTTTGTTTGTTTGTTTGTTTGTTTTTGTAGTGATTGTGACTCAAGGTACAATAACTTATTTTCTCTTTAGGTAAATCACAAACAACTGGGCCTTCAGAAATGTATTAATAAGGTAGGTTCTTTAATATTCAAAGGGCTCATAGCATACCTCTGTTAATCATGTAGCTCACTGCATCATATCATCAATGTAATGGATCATCTCTGGATTATGTTGTAATACAGAGAAAGAGAATTAATATAGTCCTGAGTTAAATGCTCTTTTGTCCCATGAAGGCAAGCTGTTATGGATCATTCTTACTAACTGAAATGGAGAAAAACCTGCTTTCCATATCAATGCTGTGTACCAGGTACAGCAGGAAAACATGTTTTACATATCAGTGCTGTGTGCTCCAGCAAGTATACCATACCCTGAACGGCAACTGCAATTTTATGCATCACCTGATTATGTGTATAATAATTCCCAAGAACTATCTGGCTTTTTCACTACTCCCAGAGGTGGGATAAATAAATATTGGGTAGAAACCATTATCTTGCATCTTTTAAATATTTAGTAATATCCTTAATCTTTGTAATTACTCAGTGGATTTTGGTTGAGTGAGGCAAATGAAAGAGCTTCCATTTGATACTTGCAAATATAATAAACTTTACTACACAGATTGGGATGACAATATATGGATATTTTCAGTTATCAGAAAAGTATTATATATCCAGCTTAGTATTTTCAGCAACTGGATAAATAATTGCTTGTTGGTTCAGCACATTCATTAGAAATATTGTGAGATTAACTTAGGCAAAAACCTAATTTGTTATCTGACTTCCATTAATTTCCATTCTGACTAGAAAATAATAGTAGTGTTTTGGTTTTGCCAGATATTGGGATTGATTTACAACCAATGTCATATAATCCCTATATTTTCAAGGTATTTTTTTTGTTTTTCCAGTGCACATTCATTCTTGTAGCTTCTCAAAGATTTATTTTGAAAATCTATAATAATAAAAGTGTAATATGCTAATTAGACTAGACATCCTTCCTTCCGGACAAAGCCACAGTGGGTGGGGACCATAGCAGCAAGTAGAGGTTGGGACAAGGCCCTTGCAGAATTTCATGCATCAGGCCTCTAGTACTTAGATATTTATAGTAATAACCTTAGCAGTAGCATAGAATATTTTCTAAAAGACAATCCAATCATGGAGTATACCTAATAAAAGAGTAACATGCTAATTGACTGTCCCTTTGCAACACCTACCAGCCAATCAAGAGTGAGTATGCAAATTAACCCAACAAAGATGGTAGGTTAATTTGCATGCACAGATAACAGGGGTGTTCCCACCTTAGCTGCTCTGGGCCTCTGGGCAGTGTGGGAAGGCAGAAAGATGGGTCCAGGCTGGAGCTGAAAGGTTGTTCCAGCCAGAGTGAACGTGGTGCCAGCAACCAGGGGAAGAAAAGCCTTTTCTTGCACAAATCTTTGTGCATCAGGCCTCTAGTCTTGATATATAGAGTTAGCTTAAGTTTAAGAACTATTTGAGAGGTTCTGAATCTAAGGTCACAAGTTAGTTTACCAGAAGTAGAATTTTTACTGTTATATAGATTAGGAAGTAGTAGAGGGTAACATATTTCATTCATAGAGACCTCATAATCAATTAGCCACTAACATACATTTTGGTTTGAAATAATCCAGTTTCCATTCTTCTTCCCTATAATAGTTATTGCATTTATTTTGCCTTTTATGGTGAAGTGTCACTAACTGAGCTCTATCAATCTTATATCCAATAACTTTGATGGAACATAAGCTTTTCTTTTCTTTTCCCCCATTGACCCCTTCTGACCCACTCCCATCACCCACCTCAGTCCTTCACCACCCTATTGTATGTGTAAATGCATCCAAGTTCTTTGATAGATCTCTTCCCACTCACCCACTTCTAAGATTCCACAATTTGTTCCACGTTTCTATGTCTCTGATTCTATCTTGTTCATCAGTATATTTTGTTCATTAGATTCCACTTATGAGTGAGATCATGTATTTCTCTGACTGGCTAATTTCAAGTAGCTTAATGCTCTCCAATGGATAGAGTGTTAGCCTGAGGACTGAAGGATACAATATTTGATTCTAGTCAAGGGCACATACCTCAGCTGCAGGTATTTAAAAATCGATGGAAAAAAAAATATCCTCAGGTGAGGATTAATGACAACAACAACAGAATTATTTAAATATTCCCAAATGTTTAAACATTTACAGCATGCCTATGAGCTCTCACTCTCATTTCATCCCTCATCATCCCCAGCCTTTTCTGAGAACATCACTTTTAAGGATGTTAGTGTTTCCCTTACTGATATATTTATCAATGCCTTCATTAATGTTTCTTTTGGCCTTTAGAAAATATAGGTTGCCGAGGGGTTGACATTAATAAGTCTAACCCATTAATATCATCAAAGTCAATCTTTGAATTTTACTTTGTACATGTTGGCTCAAAAGTTTTAGCATGTATAAGCTACTATTGTGCCTAGGCTAAGTCTGCTGACCAAAAGAACTATTTTAGATCTACTTTAAGTTACTCAGGTTAGCTTACATTAATTTCTGAATTAAGGCCAAGTGGCTTTTATAAATAAATCTGGAGCCAATTAGTGGAGAGATGAAGATTATATCTGAGGATGGATATATTAAGAGGCATTTATGTTTTGTTATCTCATAAATGCAGTTCAGTGGTTCAAATATTAGGCCAATTCTCTTCAAGTTTTCCAATTTACCCTTTGGAATTGATATTTAAGTGCAACTCTTTTATTTTACACTAGATATAATTTATTTTGCCTATTCAAAGACCTCACTCAATTTTCTCTTCATTTTTTTTCTGTATCTTTTCCATTTTTTCTTCTATTTTTCATAAGAACCTCCTTGTAACCTGACCATGCCCTTCAAATTATCTCTGTAGTAAAAGATCATTGTTTCTTTTTTTTCCAATTCCCCTCATTTTTTCTTAAGCTCTATCCAGTCAGGAGCTCACTTTTCCTCAGTCAATGTTCCTAAACACAGCAGTCTCCTGTTTGTTCCTGGATCATAAAATACTGGCTACAAATCAAAGATTTTAAAAATTGTTTTTTCTCAGTTTCTTTGGGCATATTTATTACTTATATACCATTTTGTTCCTTGCCACCAATCAATGTTATCTTCTCATTAAAGGCTCCCTTGAGTACCTACTTAACTATTAGCATGTTGTTCTTTCTCTAAAATTGCTGTGTAATTTTTTAAATTTTCATATGTATCTGCTTGTTGGAGTGCCAGTTCTATTAAATAAAAGGTTTTAAAATTATTTTTATTAACATGTCTCCACCAATTATATGAGAGTATCTATGTAGTTGACCTTTTTAAGGTTCTATTATAGGTCTATCCTTTGATATATATAAGATTTTTTTAAATTGACATAATCATGTGGAAATATGTTCAATTTTAATAATTATGAAAAATATTAAATTAGTATACTCAGGAAAAGTTAATTATATAAAAATAATAAATTATGTTCATATCAACTTTATATTGTAAGATTGGTCCTCACTAACAAGATCTAATAAGAAGTATAATTTTCAACATTGTGGTGCTTTGGTACTGTATTTATTTCAGTAAATGAGAGAAGCTCTTGGTGTTTTCTCCTTTTTATAACATTTTCATTTTGTACATATACCAAAGTTTTGAAGTCCTATAAAAAGCCTATGTAATGAGAAGGGAATATGCTACTTGACCATCACACCCTCACAAAATGACAGTGCTCACAGCAAATAAGGAGGGGATATGCTAATTGACTGTCACACCCTCAAAGATGGTGGCACCCACAACCACAGGATGGTGGCATCCAGATCCCTCAGCCCTGCCAGAGTGGCAATTGCCCAGCATAACCAGGCCCACCCCCAGGTGGGTCCAGCCGCTCTGCATGCCTGCCTCTGGAGTCCCCCAATCCTTTCAGCACCCCAGCCACTCAGGGCTGGCCTGAGGCACAAGCAAGCCTTAGATGTAAGCTGTCCAGCTGCCCAAGGCCAGCCTAAATCACAGGTAAGTCTTGTATATTGGCTGCCCAGCTGATACCCGAGGCACAGGCAAGTCTCAGATGGCCAGCCGAAACTTATGCTACTGGCAATAGCAGCAGCAGAGGTGTGATGGGGCATCAGATTGCCAGGTTGCCTCCCACCCCTGAGGGCTCCCAGGGGCAGGACAGGCTGAGGGAGCCCTCTCCCTTGCATTAATTTTTATGTACTGGGCCTCTAGTAATAAAATAAGAAATTATTTTTCACACCTTTTATTATTTACAAAAAGTCTTTCAAAATCAATTATCATATAGCACAAAAATAGCACTTAGATATAAAATTATAGACTCTTCCTTATAGTTGCCAAAATAAAAGTCTGACAAGTAAAACTTGAACAAAAAGGCACATCCTCTTCATTCTGTAACCAAAATATTTTTATTATAATTCAAGTATTTTTTGAGTTACACATTTAAAAGTCCTAATTGCATTTCATATCCAGGGACCAATATGTCATGCATCCTACCTAATAAAAATGGAATATGCTAATCGGCTGTCATGCCCTCACAAAGATGGTGGTGCCCACAGCCACAAGATGGTGGACCCAGTCTCCTCAACTTCGCTGGGGTGGCAGCTGCATGGTATGGCTGGGTCTACCCCGAGGTGAGTCCAGCTGCTCCATGCACCTGACTCCAGAGTCCTCCAGTCTCCTCAGCCCCCAGCCGCTGAGGGCCAGCCTGAGGTATAGGCAAGCCTCAGATGTCAGCTGCCCAGCAACTCAGGGCAGTTTGCAATCTAGTTGTCAGTGAAAGAAATAAAAAAGGATGGAGGCTCAGGTAACCTGGACTGGCTGAGGTGTTTGTTGTCGGCTGTGGCAGCAGCAGAGGTGTGATGGGGCAGCACCTTCCCCTGAATGCTTGGTCACCTCCTGCCCCTGAGGGCTCCCAGACTGTGAGAGGAGGAAGGCTGAAAGACCACTTCCCATGCATGGATTTTCAGATACCAGGCCTCTTATAATATGATATTCTGTCTTAGAAAAAGAATTATCATTCTGACTGGTCACATAAGTAGATATGGCTGACAATGTTCCACTTTCATTCATTTAAGTTTATAAATATTGTTTAGCTTTTGTTAATGTTCAAAATATTTTGTACTCAAAAATGCATTTTTCTTAATGTGAAGTTTATAGTATGAGTAGTGTTTACAACATTTAGGTATCAACTTTACTCATGTGGTTCCAAGAGCTTGTCTGTTATGATTTCCATGTTATATTATATTTTGAATTATTTGTATCTAAGAAACTATTTAGCATGACTTAAATGACTTATTACTAAACATAAATCACATACTCTAAGAGCTACAGGGGTCATTCCATGATATAATTATCAAAGAAAAAACATATAAGAAATGAAAATAAGAAATTGTAGCACTTCATGAAAACAAGCAACCACTGTTCTGAGAAGGTGAATTGTTGCTCTATGGAAATGGGTGTCATTTTGGTCAGATATTATCACTTTTGGAAAGATACAGAAAATGTTTCTTTTTATGTGAAATAGCTTTATTTTCAGTATTTTTACTTAATTTACATTTTTAAAAGATGGAGTGTGAAACAAAAGTGGAATATCTTTTTTATTCCTTTCACTGACAACTAGATTGCAAATTGTTATAGACCAAATGAGGATGCTTATGCCACTCAGTGTCATTACTAAAAGTATGATAAAGACGTCACAGGCATCTGCCGAGTGATAAGATCATTATCTGAGAACTTTAACAGAATGATAGGAATTGCAGTGTTATCGAAATAAGATAGAATGCTTCTGTTAGGGTATCACCGTTTTATGGTAGAGATTTAACTGTGGCATGGCTACATGTACAGTCACAAGGCTTGGCTCTGTGATTTCTCTGTTCAAGTAGTATTTTAGTCTTCTGGAATACTCACCTCTATTTTAGAATTTAAAACAAAGGGATATTTAATATTTCTAGAAGAAAACTTAAAACAACAATATTTTTGTAACATAATTCAAGAATATTTTTTGTATTTATGAGCATTTATGTTTTTAAAGCATTTTAAGAAACCCACAAAATTATTTTATTTTATGCTCAATTCATGATATTTCCTCTGTGTGTGTGTGTGAAGTTCAGTCTTTCATAGCGATGGAAATACCACTGAAAGAATATTATAATATTATTGCCATTACTAGTCACAAAACAAAGTTTTTCTTTTAATTGAATTTATTGGGATGACTGACATTGGTTAATTACACCATATAGATTTCAACTTTTGATGGTCAAGTAATTATTTGGAAAATGTAGTCTTTAAAATGTAAAATTGTTCTTTAAGTATTTCAGGCTTTCTCTTTTTTGTTCCTTAGTTGCTTTGATTTAACCAGACTTTTACCTCTACTCAAAAAAGAATTATGTTCAGATGGAAATAATAATGTAGTGTTCATTTTCTGTATATTACTTTATAATTCCAACAGTTTTTTAACCACATGATTTTGATTTTTTTCTGTTGACTCAATAGTTTGATTCTAAACTTATTGTTCACTGCAAATCTTATCTTTATCCCCAAGTTTACAATGAGAAGTTATTATATTGACCAGAAATTGGTTCTATAGATAGCAATGAATCCTACACATTATTATATTTTTATCAAATTTTCCAAAATATAGCTATATAAATATCAGACATTGTGAATGGAACTCAAAATTCTACTCACAAGTGTTTCTAGGTATATGAATCTGTGAAGTACAGGGTAATGATGCCATGAAAAACTTAAAGTATTTTTAAATACTTGGGATATTAGCATATATCAATATCACAAAGATTATATACTTAAGACATACTATAAAATATTTAATTTTATAATATTCCTCATGAAGCAGAAACATATACTGTACAGTGGTAAAATATTCTACTTAACTACTATGGCAAAAAACAAAATTATGGCTGCAATTTGATTAACTAAGTAATACAAAATATGTCCAGCAAAATAATGAAGTATATAATATTCTTTATATAAATTACCATTCTTTTTAAAATAACTTATGCAATATAAAATTTAATATGATTGTTGACTGTGAGGTCAGAAACCCAACTGAAATTAGCTTGGGCCAGAAAGGGAATTCATCGATACCATAATCGTATGTTACTGCAAGGCTGTGGATTTAACTTAACCCACACATAGGAATCATATAATGACATTGGGATAGTTCTTTCGTCACTCTTTTAATGTTTTTTTTTTTTCTGAATGTTAGTTTTAATCTTAGCTAGATTTTTGTCCTTTTACCACTGGCAACTCCTGAGGTGTAAATGTAACAGTTTGGTGGAGATCATTGGAATACCACCCCTCACCCCTTCATGTCTAGTTTAATAGAAAAGAATGGCTTAGAAGGTTCTCCTACTGGTAACTGATATGAGTCACTATTTGGTAGATGGAATTTAAAAGTTACCAGGCCATTAATTCTGCCCATTTTATATTTGGGGAAGCCTTCAGGTATGAGATTGAGAATCTCCAAAAAGTCTCACTTGGTGTGAAGCATAATACCACCCATCTTCATGACAGGGACCCCAATATTTGCTCTTTCCAGAGTAAGTAAGCTGAGGACTGGGTAAAAAAAGGTGAAAACACTAAGAACTACAAATTGTAGTCATAATGTAGGCCTGGGGTTAGAAAGTGCAGCGTAGGATATATAGTCAATAATATTTTTAATAACTGCCTATCGTGCCAGGTGGGTACTTAAAAAATCAGGAGGACAACTTTGTAAAGTAAATGATTGTTTAACCATGTGAAACAAAAATTATATTGAATATAAGCTGTAATTTAAAATGAAATGAAATAAAATAAATAATGAATCTATTATGCTAACCAAGTTTCTCACTTCCACAAATAAATCTATAGTTTCAATACCACTATTAGGGGGAAATGACATATCTGGGCTCTTATTAAATAATTAGAAACACTTTGTGAAAACAAATGCAGGTTTGAAAGTAGTGTCAATATTTCTATCATCTGCAGTTAGATCAAAAAGCATTAAGCATTTTGAAACTATTGGAAACAAGGATCTTCACAATTTGTCCATTAGTTCATATTTAACTATAAACCATAAAGCATTTTTTCTAGCTTTTCTTCCTAACAATTACTACTCAATCTATATTTAGTTTTATAAAATTTGCTTCCCACATTCTTTGAAATGTAGCTAATATATTATTCAATTTTCATTGTAATAATTATTAATATTTTAGATGAATACAGTAGACATTTAATGAGTCTTCTTATGTCTCCTCCAAATTAGTCTTCGTGTTGCTACTAAATGACATTTAGCAAAAATAAAATTTGACCAACATAGTGCAACTTTTAAATTACAACATATATTACTCAAGTCATGACCAAATTAATACTATTAGCACAGTTGTTTTCTGAGCTTCAGAGACACATATACCTCTCTTAATGTGTCTTTAGATTTAGATTTTCCTTTGATATTTCTAGGTTAATATGAATTTATAATAAAATACAATTTTTAGCAGAAGATTTTTCTTTGCAATAATTGTAAGTACATATAATTTTCATAATGTTTCAAATAATGTATTGACACTATTTAGCTCAATTACATAGGACACTGCCAATAACAACTTTTCAATAATAAATTTGCAAATATAGATCATTGTGTGTGAATGTATGGTATTTCTGTAAAAATCAGTAGTATACAAATTGAGTTGAAGAAAAATTATTAGTTATTTTAGAATTATTATAAATGCTTCTACCTTCAAAAATGATGCATAGTTTTATATCAGTGGAAAAATAAATAGGGATTGTCCTCACTTTCAACAGGACCTGGCAAGGGAGAAAGAGAAGATTGTTCAAGCTTAGCCAGTTCTTTCAGATATGAAGTGATGAGATACTGATTATGTGATTCTGCTAAGAAAAAACCATTAAAGACCCTTTCTATATGCAAAATAAAACTAGACCTAAGGAATAAGGGAGGAATTTAATTCACCTATGTGATCAAATAAAGAGAGGAACCAGAGCCACAGAGGACTGAAGAATATAGAGGCAGATAAATCTCTTGTTCAATGGAAGAGCCTTGTCAGGAGGTAGAACTCTGGGGTAATACATAATGAGGACTTCCTTGTGGCAAGATGGCTGAAGGACTACACAACAGTTTCAGTTTTAAAGATTTTTATATTAGAAACAGTATACATCCAAAACCTTCAGTGAAATCTGATACATATCCATAAATGCTTTTTTAAGTATAGTATGAGAAAACAATTCAAAGGGGCTATATTGTTTGACTGGTTTTGGGTAGTTAGCTCAATGAATTCAAATAAGTATTACCACAAAACGGCAGACTAAAAGCAGTCACAGAATCTTAATGGCATACAGAAATGAATATTTCTATCTTGTGGATAAGTAGTGGTTAGCTAATCCAGATTTACCTGGTTGTTTTCCAGGGTTATTATTATTTTTAAAATAAATTTCAGAGAGGAAGGGAGAGGAAGAAATAGATGGAAAAATCAATGATGAGAGAATATCATTGGTTGGCTACTTCCTGCATGACCCACTCTGGGGACTTAGCTTGCAACCCAGGCATGTGCCCTGACCAGGAATAGAACCGCGATTTCCTTGTTCATAGGTCAATGCTCAACGACTAAGCCACACCAGCCAGGCCCAGGTATTTTTCATCCGTCTCTGGGGTCAATGAGCAAGCTTAGGCATATCTTTTTTATATAGATGGCAAAAATGAAAAAGGAGCAAAATAAAAATCCTATTACATAAAGAAAAAAAATACAATAGTTATTGTTATTGAATTTATTGGGGTGAACTTGGTTAATAAAATTATATAGATTTTAGATGTCTAGTACTACAATATATAATTTGTATATTGTATTTTGTGTTCGCCACCTCCAATGGAGTCTCCTTTCATCATTATTTAAGCAATAATTCTTACTTCTAGAAATACATCCCAAGAAATCAGAAACACTAATCAGAAAAGATATATGCGCCCCTGTGTTCATAGCAGCACAATTTACAATAGCTAAGATTTGGAAACAGCTCAAGATGAGTAGATTAGAAACAGTTGTACATATACATAATGGAATACTACACTGCTGAAAAAAGAAGGAACTCTGACCATTTGCAACAGCATGGATAAACCTGGAGAACATTATGCTGAGTCAGTGGTCACAAACTCATTAGTCAACAGAGCAGCAAACCGTGGCCACTGTAAGTGAAATAAGCCAGTCAGAGAAAGATAAATATCACAGGATCCCACCCATTTGTGGAATATAATTAACAACATAATCTGATGAACAAAAACAGATTCAGAGGCAAAGAATTATCTAATAGACTGTCAAACCTGAGAGGGAAGGTAGGGGAGAATGGGGGTAAGGAGGAGAGATCAACCAAAGGACTTGTATGCATGAATATAAGCATAACCAATGGGCACAGACACAAGGGGGGTGAGGGCATGTGCTGGGGAGCAATGGGGAGAAAAGGAGACATATGTAATATCTTAATCAATAAATAATAGTAATAATAATAATAATAATAATAATAATATGAATCTGGCATACTAGCACTTTCATCTGGTCAATGTAAAGAAAAGCCTGAGCCCATTCAATAGGTTGAAAATACATCTCTCTCATTTTAGCAAAATCTACTAAAGTCATGTAGCAAAAGGCAAGGATAAATAGATATTGGTAAGAAAGACTATATAAACTGATCATAGTCACCTCTCTTGTCTCTATATTGGAGCGAATGGCAATATACTTTGTTCCAAATCATCTTCCTTGTTTACTCTAAAATATGCAGTGATGTTAGAAGAACCAGGCTTCATTGAAAAGTATAATACAAGAGTCTACACATTTATTCCCCAAAGATAAGAGTGGCTAGAAATACCGTTCTGAATTACATTTGGTAGTAGCTTTGAAGTGTTTATGACTTCACAAGCAGCACAGTATGTGTCTTGCACTAATGCTTATCTAAATGACTGAGGCATAGTGTGTGCATCTTCACCAAGTTTATTTTTAAAGGGACAGTATTAATATGTGACTCATTTTTTAGTATTCCCTCATTCAGAGGTAACTACTGGAAAACATTTTGGATTGAGATTGCATTTTTAACCTTTATATGTCCAGTCATAACTCTTTGATGTTGGCTTACATAATGACTCATAGACCATTCCATTGCCTGCTACATCACTTAAGAAAATTCTGGGCCAACCCTGGCTGAGGTCACTCAGTAATTGAAGCATCAACCTAAGGGCGGGGTCATGGGATTTGAGTCCCAGTCAAGGGCATGTACCTGGGTTGCAGGTTCAATCCCCAGTCCTAGTCTGGTCAGGTTGCATGTGGGAGGCAACCAATTGATATGTATACCTCACCCCCCTCTCTCTCTCTCTCTCTCTCTCTCTCTCTCTCTCTCTCTCTCTCTCTGTGTGTGTGTGTGTGTGTCTCTCTCTGTCTCTCTCTTTTTTTCTCTCTCTCTCCCTTTCTCTCTCTCTCTCTTTTTCTCTCTCTCTCCCTTTTTCTCTCCCTCCCTCCCTCTCTTCCTTCTTCCACTCTCTCTAAAAAGTAATGAAAAACATATCTTTGGGTAAGAACAACAACAACAAAACAATAAGAAGGTCCTGGGACATGTATATCTTAAAAGTTTAAACTTTTCTGACACAGGTTGGTCTCATATATTGGGGCATATTAGCATAGTGGAGCCTATACCCAAAATAATTGTTGAAGATATCTTTAAATGCCATAAACTGAATTGAAGTTGAAGATTTAAAATAGTAGGTAGGTTAACACAAATAGATATGATAGTCATCAATAGTTTACCATTTCAGGTGTGTCAGAGTATGCTTCCATTTGTATAACAGCACCTGAATATGTATGAAATTGTAGATGGAAGATTCAGATTTTAAATATTTAAATGACAAAAAAGTAGGTACTGTTTTGTGGATACTAATAAGTTAAGTAAAAAATGAATATAGATGGGATGATTATATGGAGAATAAAAAAGCAGGATAGATCTAAGGTACCACAGAAGTTCATTAGAGTATCCTTTTGGGAAAAAACAATATCATGAGAGTTTTCTTTCTAAGTATGGTTAATTAATACATGCTATTCTTAAGGAGTAGCACTAGACTGCATTATGCTTGAATTTTCAGCTGAAATTAGAAGAGTTTATGAAGAATGATTCAACTATATAAGGTAGCGGCTTCATATCTTATGAGACAAGAAATTGACTAATATGCATATAGAGTTTTCATTAAACTAGGCAGTGTGTTATTCAATATTCAAATATTTCAGAATTTTTAGATATATTTTTATTATTGATTTCTGTTCTAAGAACAGATTTTATATAACTATTTTAAATGTAAGAAACTTCATTACTGTTTAGAATATCCAGGCTCATAAATTATAAATTTTGAGGTGAATTGAAGGATTGGTCATTTTTAATTATGCTGTTATTAGCTCTCTCTGTAAAGTAACTGATCAAAATAATGGAAATTTTAAAAGAATAGTTTATTGATTTTTAGAGAAAGGAAGTATGGGAGAGGGAGAGAGAGAAGATAAACATTACATGAAGGGGTAACATTGATAGGCTGCCTCCTCCACATCCCCTACTAGGGATCCAGCTGGCAACCTTTGGTGCAGCGCCAATGTCCAGCAAAGTGAACCAGGGTGAAAATAATGGAATCTTATATGAGTCAGAGGGTGTTAAGTTATGCCATAATCTCCATTAATTAAGTTAATAATTTAAATTATTTCCCTCAAAATTGTCTATGAATATAACATTACAGATTTTCATCCTTCCTCTAATCCACATTAGAAAATGGGTATAGGACCTAAATAGACAATTCTCCAAAGGGGACATACTGATTACCAAGAGACATAAGAAAAAAAATGTCCAAGGCCAATAATCTTCAGAGAGGTACAAATTAATATGACAATGAGGTATCTCCTCACACCTGTCAGAATGGCTACAATCACAAATCAACAAATGAGGTTGTGGATGCAGACTAGTACAGCCATCATGGAAAACAGTATGAAGTTTCCTCAAAAAATTAAAAATATAATTGCCACTTGACCCAGTGATCCCAATTTTAGAAATAGATCCTAAGAATCCCTAAACACCAATCAGAAAGAATACTAGTAGATGCATCACATAATCTCACTCATATGTGGAATCTAGTGAACAAAATAAACTAATTAATGAATCGTAGAAGCATGGAACAGATTGATGAATTTCAGATGAAAGGTGTGGGTGGGGGAGTGGGGCTTGATTAACCAGGGGACTTATATACATATTTGAATAGCTCATGGACATAGACAATAGTGTGGTGAAGGCATGAGAGGGGCAGTTGCAGGGTATAAGGGTTCAATGCTAAAATAAATAAAGGGGCCATCTATAATACTTTCAACAATAAAGATCAATTTTAAAAAAGAATATATGTAACCCTATGTTCATAGCAGTGTTGTTTCCAATATCTAAGATTTGGAAACAACCCAAAAGCCCATCAGTAGGTGAGTGGATAAAATAGCTGTGGTGCATTTAATAACAATGGAATACTATGCAGATATATAAAAGAAGGATCTGTTACCCTTTGAGACAGCATGGAGGGTCCTGGAGAGTATTATGCTAAGCAAATAAGCCAGTCAGAGAAAAACAAGTATCACATGATGTCAGTCTTACGTGGAATAACAAAATAAATTGACAAATAAGCAATAGATCCAGAGACATGGAAGCATGGAACAGACTGTTGAATTTCATAGGGAAGTCTGGGGTGGGTGTGTGGGTAGGAAGAGATTAACCTAAGAATTTATATGCATATATGCAAAACTAATGGACACAGATAATAGTTTGGTAGGCCTGGGGTGGGCAGGTGTGGGGTGGATGGGGTCAATGGCGGAAAATGGAACATGTAATACTTTCAACAATAAAAATTAATTTATAAATAAATGAATAAATAAATGGGCAAATAGCTAGTAGCAATACTCTGCTCACTCCTTTTTTTTGTAATTGAATGTTTAAATGTATTTTTATTGATTTCAGAGAGGAAGGGAGAGGGAGAGAGAAATAGAAACATCAATGATAAGCGAGAATCATTGATCAGTTACCTCCTGCATGCCTCATCCTGGAGATTGAGCCTACAACCCGGGCATGTGCCCTGACTGGGAATCAAACTGTGACCTCTTGGTCCACAGTCAACCACTAAGCATGCCATGGAACCCAGTTAATTATTTTAATCTTAATTTTTTAATAAAATTTGTTTACCAATATAAACAAATGCTGAAACATATGTATAAATATATATCTTTCTGATGGTCCTGATTTTTGTGTACTTTATGTGTCTGTTTCTCTTAAATACTTCATACCACAACCATCCTATCAATTTCAAGGCTACCCCTATGCCTTAGCCTGGGCCTCCAGGAGCACTTTGTGTAATCTCCCTTAGAACCCACTGCTGCTTTGTTGGATAACAGTGTCTAAATGACTATTTCTTTTTAGTCACGAAGCTTCTGAGTTAGTAGGTAGTTAAAATAGAAGATACAGATTTGAGTGTCTTCTTTCATGTAGAGAATAACAAATTTTACAGTACTTCTAAAACTTTCCAGTTTAACTGCAGGCTTGAATCTTTACATTTTTAACATAAAATGCTTTATTTTGTTCATGCATAACAATTTAGTTCACTCTAATGGCTATCCACCTTTCTTTTGCTCCTCTGCAATTTATTTATTTATTTGGTGAAGGCTGAAACCTGTTTATAGAATCTCACTTTTATTCTAAAGTAATGACATTTTTGAACCTTACATTTTCATGCAGTTAGGTGAAACTACAAAAATTAATGTGTGAACTTGCAAAACTTGTTATAGGTATTATTTCTACTTTGCATAATGAGTAAAATGTTTTCTTAAATAATTAATGAAAGTAAAATCAAGCTGAAATTATAATTCATATTACAAAAGGCAATCTGTCTCTTAACCTTGTGTATGTCCTCTTTTGAAAAGTGTCTATTTAGGTCCTTTGCCCATTTTTTATTAGATTATCTTCCTTTTGGTAAGTTGTATATGTTACCTATAAATTTTGGAAATTAAACCCTTATTGGAAATATCATTGGCAAATATGTTCTCTCATGCATTGGGCTTTCTTATTGATGGTTTCTTATGCTATTCAGAAGCTTTTTATTTTGATGTAGTCCCAATTTTTTATTTTCTCTTTAGTTTCAATTGCCCTAGGAGCTGTATCAGTAAAGATATTAATATAACATATGTTTGAGATTTTGCTACCTATGGATTCTTCTAAGATTTGTATGGTTTCCCAGCTTACACTTAAGTCCTTCATCCATTTTGAGTTTATTTTTGTGTATGGTGTAAGTTGCTGGTTTAGTTTCATTTTTTTTTTTTGCCTGTGTCTGTCCATTATTGAAGAGAATGTCTTGATTCCATTGTACGCCCTTTCCTCTGTTTTCAAATATTGAGCATAGTGACTTGGATTGATTTCTGAGTTCTCTGTTCTCTTTCATTCATCTATATGTCTGTTATTTTGCCAGTAAAAGGCAGTTTTGAGACCAGTGGCCTTGTAATATAGCTTGATATTTGGTATTATGGTCCCTCCAACTTTGTTCTTCTTTCTTAGGATTGCTGTGGCTTTTTTTCATTCCATTTGAATTTTTGGAGGATTCATTTTAGGTCTGTGAAATAATCAGTTGGTATTTTAATGGGGAGTACATTGAATCTATAGATTGCTTTGGGGAGTATGGACATTTTAATGATGTTGATTCTCCCAATCCATGCACATGGTACATCCTTCCATTTGTTTATGTCTTCCTCTATTTATTTTTTTAATGTTCTACAGTTTTCTGAGTATAGATCTTTTACATCCTTCATTAAGTTTATTTCAAGGCATCTTAACTTTTTTGTTGCAATGATAAATGGCGATTTCGTTTTTAGTGTCTCTTTCTGTGATTTCACTATTGTACAAAAATTCCATAGATTCTGGGTGTTAATTTTGTATCCTGCTCCATTGCCAAATTCACTTATTAAGTCCAGTAGTTTTTCATAGTGTCTTTAGGGTTTTCTCTGTACAATATCATGTCATCTGTGAATAATTACAGATTTATTTCTTCTTTCCCACACAAGTACAAGTCACTAATCATCCAAGATATACAAATCAAAATGACAATGAGGTCCCATCTCACACCTGTCAGAATGGTGATTGTCAGCAAATCAACAAACGCCAAGTGCTAGCAAAGATGAGGAGGAAGAAGAACCCCTGTGCACTGTTGGTGGAAATGCAGACTGGTGCAGCCACTGTGGAAAACAGCATAGAGTTTCTTCAAAAAATTAAAAATGAATCTCCCACTTGACACAATAATCCCACTTCTAGAACCATATCCCAAAAAATCAGAAACACCAATCAGAAATAATATATACACCCTTATGTTCATAGCAACACAATTTATAATGGCTAGGATTTGAAAATGCCTAAGTGCCCATCAGCAGATGAGTGGATCAAAAAACACTGGTACCTCTATATAATGGAATACTATACTGCAGTAAAAAAGAAGGCACTTTTACCATTTGCAGCAGCATGGATGAACTTGAAGAGCATTATTCTAAGTGAAATAAGCCAGTCAGAGAAAGATAAATATCACATGATCTCACTCATTTGTAGAACATAATGAACAACAGAAACTGATGAACAAAAATAGATTATGAGACATAAAAGCATCAAACAGAACATTAAACCTCAGAGGGAAGGTAGGGAAGGTGGTGGTGGTAGTGGTGTTTTTTTTTTTTTTTTAAAGAAATCAACTAAGGAGACAGAGAGATACCTACAAAGGAACTCCCATCAGACCAGCCACTGAGTTCTCAACAGAAACTCATCAGGCCAGAAGGGAATGGGATGAAATATACAAAGTCATACAAAGCAAGGATCTGAATCCAAGAATACTGTACCCAGCAAGGTTATCAATCAATATTGAAGGTGAAATCAGGAGCTTCACAGACAAAAAAAAAAAAAAAGACTAAGGAAATTTATAACCACCAAATGAGCAATGCAAGAAATGCTAACAGGTCTGCTGTTAAAAAAAAAAAAGAAATAGGAAGTGAAGAAGGAGTGCAGGGGTAAAGAATAAGAATGGTGAAAAATAAGTACCTATCAATAATAACTTTAAATGTAAATGGATAAAATGTCCCAAGCAAAAGATATAGGGTAATGTATTGACAATGAGGTCCCATGTCACACCTCAGAACACTACCCATATATCTGCTGTCTATAAGAAACCCACCTCAGAAAAAAATACACACACAGACTGAGGGTGAAGGGGTAGAAAAAGGTTTTTCAGGCTAATGGAAATGAAAAAAAAGCTGGGGTAGCAATACTTATATCTGACAAGTTAGATCTCAAAGTGATGGACATAACAAGAGATAAGGCAGGCCACTTCATAATACTAAAGGGAGCAATCCAGCAAAAAGAAATAACTCTGATAAACATATATACCCAAATACAGGAGCACCCAAATACATAAAAAAACTACTCCTGGAGGATATCAAGAGAGAGATTGACAGCAATACAATCATAATAAGAGACTTTAATACCCCACTATCACCATTGGACAAATCCTCTAAACAAAAAATCAGCAAATAAACATCAATCCTAAATGACTCCCTAGGCCAGATGGAATTAATTGACATCTTCAGAACATTTCACTCCGAAGCCATAAAATATACATTCTTCTCAAGTGCACATGGACATTTTCAAAGATAAACCATCTGTTGGGTTATAGGCAAAATCTCTTCAAATTCAAGAAGATAGAAATCATATTAAACATCTTCTCAGATCACAGTGCCATAAAACTAGAAATCAACTGCAATAAAAACAGTCCAAAATAATCAAACACATGGAGACTAAACAGCATGCTATTAAACAATGACTGGTTTACCAGAGATATCAAGGAAGAGATAGAAAACATCATTGCAACAAATGACAATAAAAACACAAGAATCCAAAGTCTTTGGGACAAAGTGAAAGCAGTATTGAAAGGGAAGTTCATAGCTCTACAAGCCTACTGTAAAAAACAAGAAACAATGGCAATAAATTACCTAACCCTACAACTCAAAGAGATAGAAAGAGAGCAACAATAAAAGTTAATTGTAAGCAGAAGGAAGGAAACAATAAAGATCAGAGCAGATATAAACAACATAGAGATAAAAAAAAATACAAAAGACCAACAAAAGCGAGAGCTGGTTCTTTGAAAGAATAAACAAGATTGATGAACCTCTAGCCAGGCTCACCAAGAAACAAAGAGACAGGATCCAAATAAAAAAAATCAGAAATTAAATAGGTGAAATAACAACAGATCCCACCGAAATTCAAAGCATTGGTAAAATATACTATGAACAACTCTATTCCAACAAACTGGACAACCTAGAGGAAGTGGATATATTCCTAGAAAAATATAATCTTCCAAAACTCAATCAGAAAGAATCTAAATATCTCAATAGTCCAAAAACTATGGAAAGAATTGAAGCAGTCATAAAAAGCTTCCAGCAAACAAAAGCCTAGAGCCAGACAGATTCACAGGAGAGTTTACCAAAAATTCAAGGAAGAACTAAAATCTATCCTTCTCAGACTATTCCAAAAAAATTCAAGAGGAAGGAACACTTCCAAGCTCCTTCTATGAAGCCAGCATCAACCTAATACCAAAACCAGATAAAGTCAACACAATGAAAGAGAATTACAGGGTAATATCCCTGATGAACATAGATGTCAAAATCCTCAACAAAATTCTACCAAATCGGATCCAGCAGTACATTAGAAAGATCATACACCAAAACCAAGTAGGATTTAAACCAGGAATGCAAGGATGGCACAATATCTGCAAATCAATAAATGTGATACATCACATAAACAAATTGAGAGATAAAAATCACATAGTCATATCAATTGATGCAGAAAAAAACATTTGACAAAATCCAACACTCTTTCCTGATAAAAACTCTCAACAAGGTGGAAATAGAAAGATCATACCCCAACATAACAAAAGCTATATATGACAAACCCGCAGCTAACATCATAACTCAATGGGCAAAAACTAAAAACATTTCCCCTAAAAACAGGAACAAGACAGGGATGCCCACTCTTACCACTCTCTTCGACATAGTATTGGAAGTATTAGCCATTGCAATTAGACAAGAAGAAGAAATAAAAGGCATTCAAATTGGAAAAGAAGAAGTAAAGCTATCCTTATTTGCAGATGACATGCTATTATACATAAAAAATCTGAAAGACTCTATCAAAAAACTAATAGACTTACTAAATGAATTTGGCAATGTAGGAGGATACAAATTTAATGCCAAGAAATCTATGGCATTTCTATATACCAATAGTGAACTAATAGAAAGAGACTGAAAAAGCAATCCCATTTACTATTGCACCAAAAAAATTAAGATACCTAGGAATAAACTTAATTAAGGAGGTAAAAGATCTATATGCAGAAAACTACAGGAAAGTGCAAAAAGAGATAGGTGAAGACATAAACAGATGGAAGAACATACCATGTTCATGGATTGAAAGAATCAACATCATTAAAATGTCCATATTACCCAAAGCAATCTATATATTCAATGCACTCTGCATTAAAATACCAATGGCATATTTCACAGACCTAGAAAGAACTCTCCAAAAATTCATCTGGAATTTAAAAAATCCCCAAATAGCCACAGCAATCCTGAGAAAGAAGTACAAAGTAGGTGGGATCTCAATACCAAATTTCAAGCTGTATTACAAAGCCATTGTTGTCAAAACAGCCTGGTTCTGACACAAGAACAGACATATAGACCAATGAAATAGAATAGAGAATCCGGATATCAACTCAAACCGCTATGCTCAATTAATATTTGACAAAGGAGACATGAACATACAATGGAGTCAAGACAATCTCTTCAATAAATGGTGTTGGGAAAATTGGACAGATTCATGCAAAAAAATGAAATCAGACCATCAACTTACACCATACACAAAAATAAACTCAAAGTGGATATAGGACTTAAACATAAGACAGGAAAACATAAAAGCACTAGAGGAATTCACAGGCAGCAAAATCTCAGACATATGCCAAAAGAACTTCTTTGATGATACTGCTCCTAGGGCAATATAAGCTAAATATAAAATAAACAAATGGGACTACATCAAAATAAAAGCTTTTGCACACCAAAATAAACCATCTAAAAAACAACAAGAAATCCCACTGTATAGAAGAACATATTTGCAAATGTTATCACTAATAAAGGTTAATCTTCAACAGCTACAGGCAACTTATACAACTTAATAAAAGGAAGATAAATGATTCAATAAAAAAAATGAGCGATGGACTTAAATAGAATCTTTTCAAAAGAAGACAGAGGGAAAGCCAAGAGACACATGAAAACATGCTCAAAGTCACTAATTATCTGAGCAATGAAAATCAAAACAACAATGCGATACTATTTAACACTTGTCAGAATAGCTTTTATCAGCAAAATAACAAAGGACAAATGATGGTGAGGATGCAGAGAAAAAGGAACCCTCGTGCAGAACCGGTTTGGCTCAGTGGATAGAGCATTGGCCTGTGGACTGAAAGGTCCCAGGTTCGATTCCAGTCAAGGGCATGTATCTTGGCTGCGGGCCCGTCCCCAGTTGGAGGTGTGCAACAGGCAGCTGATCGATGTTTCTTTCCCATCGATGTTTCTGACTTTCTATCCCTCTCCCTTCCTCTCTGTGAAAAATCAATAAAATATAATTTAAAAAAAAGAAAAAAAAAAGGAACCCTCGTGAATTCCTGGTGTGAATGCAGACTGGTACAGCCACTATGGAGAACAGTATGGAGTTTCCTCAAAAAACTAAAACTGAACTCCCATTTGACCCAGTAATCCCATTCCTAGGAATATATACCAAGAAACTAGAAACACCAATGAGAAAAGATATATGCACCCCTATGTTCATAGCAGCACAATTTGCAATAGCTAATACTTGGAAACATCCTAGGTGCCCATCAGCAGATAACTGGATCAGAAAACTATGGTACATCTACATAATGGAATACTATGCTACCATAAAAAGGAAGAAATTCTTACCATTTGCAGCAGCATGGATAGAACTGGACAGCATTATGCTAAGTGAAATAACCTAGTCAATGAAAGAGGAACACCACGTGATCTCACTCATTTATGGGTAATAAAGAACATTATAAACTGATAAATAAAAAGATAGATACAGAGGCAGTAAAGCATCAAATAGAATGTCAAATTACAGAGGGAAGGGTGGGGAGAGGTGAGGTAGATAAGAGATCAACCGAAGGACTGGAATGCATGTATATAAGCATAACCAATGGATGCAAGACACTTGGGAGGTGAGGACATCTATTGCAGTGGGGTGGAGGGGGGTAATGGGAAGATATGTACACATGTAATACATTAATTAAAAAAATGAAAAAAAGGTATCAACCAAAGACTTATATGCATACATATAACCATAATCAATGGACACAGACACGAGGGGGGGTAAGGGCATGTTTAGGGGAAGGGAGTGGCAGGGAGAGTTCAATAGGCAAAAAGGAGCCATATGCAATACTTTAAACAATAAAGAATTTAAATTGGAAAAATAACAACAAAATTCAACCTATTGAATTTTATATCTATTCATAATGAAATCTCCTACCCACTCAGTAATAAAAGAGGTTTGCTTCACCTTGAAATACAAATACCAAAAAGTTACTGAAAATTATATTGAAGAAACATGGAATTGTTATATTTAAGAATAAATAAAAAATGCTTGCTATTGCAATATTATTTGGAAAATACTAGTCAGACAAATGTGATGGGAAAATAATAAATTATATCAGGATAATATAGGGAAAATAAAATATTTCACAAGATATAGCTTATTAAGAAAGAATATACTTATAAAAATGGATATACTTAGGTAATTTGGCTAAGTTTGTGTGTGTGTGCGTGTTGTAAATAAATAGCATTTTTATACACTAACAACAATAATTTAGAAAATTTATAAAAGCATTCTTACCTTAAAATACTATTTCATAAATCGTCAAAACTATGATGTATCTGTGGAAAAAATCTACTAAAATTTTGTGTTTACTTATAACATTTATAAAACTGTATTGATACTAAAGCCTACAGAACAATTTCTCTACTCAGATATAAATGTCTTGTATTTATGTATGAGAAGGTTAGTTTTATCTTAAGAATAAATAACAAAAATGCAAAAAGAGATAAGCACTACTCAAGAGAACATTTTACTTATGAATAAATATATATTATGTAGCAAAAATATGTACTTGGTAATCATGGGCATTGCTGTAAGGATAATAATTTCCTCTGGATAACAAATAAGCAGAGAGAAATTGATCTGGATTTAACTTTAATGTAATGGTATTTCATCAGATGGATAAATAATTTTTTTTCTCAGTATTTGATGATAATCCATTATTTTGTTACAGGATTCCAGGGCAGGAGGAATAGGGGAAACTGAGACAGGACAATGAGGACAAGACGAAACAGTCTGAATAATTTGCAGTTGGCCTGAAATAACAAACCACTATGTTCCCTAGCCCAGGTCACCCTGAGAGCAAATAGTTAAAAGACCTCCCTAAGGAAAGAATGCAGGGGGAAAAGGGAAAGGAAAAAAGGACACTTTTATTCCCTAAGTAGAGAAGCCAGTTGCCTTGGGGCTTGACAAGATAAAATTGCCAGGATTCTGGGAAGAAAACCTTGAAACTTAATCTGTACCAAAATACTCAGCAAACAAATCTTTTGAAACCCACGGACAGGAAGAGGGTATATTACTCCTCGAACTTGCTCCAAGCCTGATGAAACAGAATTCCTTGCTTTGTCTCCTTTTTCAATAAAGGCGCATGCTTTAATAAATTGACTTTTCATAATGCAGTCAGGGTCTCTTGAATAAATTCATTTATAATTGAAGACAAGGGTTGGGGATAGCCATCTCCACTGGCTCATGGGCGTGTTGTGTCTGATAACATCTCTCTTGTGTCAGTGGGAGGTGCCAATAACAATTTTACGATTTCTTTTTTTTTCCTCAGACAAAATTAATTTATAGTCTAATTTTGTTTTATTTGTTGAAAACTATATCAGTAATACATAGTTTAAGTTATCAGTAAAATTTAGTCTTTGTGCATTGTATTTAAATATCTAAGGATTCTTGTTCATCAATACTGAAAAATTTGTAGTCTTTTACATTTGTACATGCTTCACATATTTATTGTAGTTTTACATAAATTATTTTAGATGTGACTGTGTATATGTTCACTGTTCTCTTTTGTGGTTTTGTTTTTCTTAGTGGTTCCTGAAAATTTATTCATTCACATCAGTTCATTGAAACAGATTTTTGTTTGTTAGTTTGTTTGTTTGTTTTGTTTGTATGGTGTTTTTCCTCTCCCTTACCTTTGGAGAGCTGTAATGTCACACAGCTTGCCATTTTGTTTAGGATGCTATTCAAAACTTCAGTATGTTCATAGATATATTTGATTGAGAAAAATATATAGTTTTCATAATATATAGTATTTTATTAATTTTAAATGTTTTTGTTATATATCATTATTTTCGAGTAAAAGTAATATAAAGCTAATCAAACTATTTTAAATTATAAAATTCTGAAATTTTGGAAATTTAATTTAAATAAAATATATTAATATGTGTATCAGTCTTTCAATCAAGCACAAATTTATTCATCTATTATTTACATGTAGTTTGGTTAGTAATAAAAATGATGCAAGTTTTTTAATAATTAATTGTCATTTTGTCAGGGAACTTACCATCAATTGACTTGAATACATACCTACCTAAAAACACACACACAAACCTATATAAACACCAAGATAAATTTGTGTATGATAATCATATAAAAATAAAAATAAATACATTAAGTAATAAAGTCTTCAATATTTTCTTATCTATTGTTTACTGTATATCTATATGTTAAAAAATTAAAAATTATTGTGTGAATTGATTTAGATTTCTATAGTCATATATTTACATTTCAACTGCAAGAAATATTTTTAAATTCATTTAACAAACAATTAGAAAATGGAATCTTTGTGAGAGTTTTTAGGATTGTAATAGCAAGGAAAAATTTAAAATAATAACTATAATTTTGTTGTAAAGGTAATACATTTAAACAGTTTTTACCAAAGATAGAAATTATTACATTAGAGGTATTTATTATGAAGCCAATCAACATTCCTTTAAATTTATATGGCATCAAATTTGCTAGATTTTTAAATAAATGCAAAATAAATCCTCATCCTGATGGGAGACCTTTAAAAAGGACAAAAATGTCCTATATAGAGCTTTAGACTTGTCAGGAAGTTAGTTTTAACATTTTAACAATCCAGCTAAGGAGTAGAAATTTACTAGTCTCAAAGGACCCACAGCATTCGTTTTTGTGGTTTTTGGGGGATTTTTTTTTTTTTTAGTTGACTTTTAAAGGTCTTTCTTAGTAAGGAGATGTAGAAGACTAAGGAATAAAGAACTAGCTGCTCATGATTCACACTAATAAAACAGTAGAGACATAATTCAGGAACATATTACAAATGCACAAAAAGCAGCTCGGCTAATTCTTCCAAGGTGAAATTTATAGATTTCATTGCTGAAGGAGATAGCTAGGGAATGATAAATTGCAGCACTCCTGGAAATGAGATTATAGTCCTTGTTCCATATTCTATTGTGGGATCTTTTAAGATCTTTGTGCAGGCCCTTGAGCATTTTTTGGTGAGTGGATTTTCCCTTTACGTTGCTGTAGTATCAATCCCAGAAAAGAACAGACAGCACTATACCTTATGTTACGTATATACATAGATCTCTCTGAGAACTGAAATCCAAGCAGAATCTTGAATTGTTGGGGTGATAGGTATAAATAAATGATGTTACCTATACAAACCTCTCACCACATCTTCCTATCACATCCTAAATGACAAGAAACCATTTTAGTAGCCCAAAGGAAAAATTACACAAATGTTTCTCTCTTACATATTTTTCAGACTTTTTGTGGAGTCACAGACTTACAGATGGACGAATATCTTCAAATATTGAGGCTAACACAATTTTCACCTAAAAGTTTCAGTTTCACCTAATGTTTAATAAATTTACCCTGAAAATAAAACAAAACAAAAATAGCATACAGAAAAGTATTGCCATTAGTTTGTTTCAAATGAGTAACACTAATAATTAGTCTATGAAAAGTAAATAGACCAACAAACCTTAAAATCTTAATTATATGAATGAATAACTTATTTTATTTGGTCTAGAAATATTTATATCTATAATATTAGAAATAAAGACATTATATTTAAAAGTACTTATTAATTCATTAAAAACAATATAACTATTAAAATGTCAAAACTAACAGGTTAAAGTATATTTTTCTCTCAGAAAAGTGATCTGAGAAATGGTTCTGCATATTTCCAATTTTTTAAAAAATGTCTGGCTTAATAGAAAAAACTTGAGACTTTTCTATCTCTGGATTTGATCTGTCAAGATATGTCATTTTGGTTCAATATGGAGAACATACCTCTTTATAGGAAGGGCCACAGTATTCCAAAAGCTTTACAGCAAATTCTGGACATTCTTTGTTAATATACCCAACTGGGCAAGTGGAGTGGTATTTTTACTATTCCTTAATACTCTTATACAGACAAAGAGTCACAGAGATCTGCCAATGGTTCCCTTGAGTCTTTACTAAACATTGACCAGGTATCTTATGTGAAGATAATCCTGAGCCTGGGGAAAGACTCACCAGAAATTAACAGGCAGAACAATCCTGGAGCTCACGTAAGGCTCAGAGTAGGTTGTGTGTCCACCAGCCAAAATAGAAAAATCTCCTAACACATGAGGTATTGTTTAAAGTATTCACTGAGTTATTGTCTCAATAAGAAGAGGAAATTGGCCCTAGACTAAATGCTGTTCTTGTCCAATCTAAGAAATAGCAAAAGAAAATCTTGATAAAATCAAACCATATTTTATGCTGCGTGTATATAAAGTATGGAATTCCCACCATATCTTTCATGTTTGGTGAATAAAATGAGGAAAAGATAATTATAAAATAATGATAATTATCTTATTTTTGGTTGAAATTGAACTTCCAGAACATACATTTCAGAAATAAAGATATTAACTTGGCTCATGAAAATTGTTGTGGGGCAACTTCTATGATGAGTTGCAAACGACCATGGAGGCGGTTAAGTTGGTAATAAGCAGGCAAGAATTTATTGAAAACTGGCCAGGACGGTCAGAGACCTAACACTCAACGATCACACTGCCCCAGGTGCAGGCAGTCCTTTTAAAGGGGTCTGAACCATGCATGTCATTGCCCCGGGTTTGGCAAACAGCCCCTAAGGCTGCATCTGGGAAGGGGTGCCATTAGACTATGAGTGACCTTATTGCTCATTCTTTATCTTCTTTCTAACTATGTATCTGCTAGACATGGGAAAGTGGTCCTATCTTGTAAAAACAGATGATGTGACTACATAATTGGCACCGACCAGTTACTCCTCTAGTTCTAGTCTTCAAAGGGTTTTTTAGCCTTTAAGGTCACAAGCTGGAAACTAAAGCAATAATTCTTTTGTTTTAAGCAAGCAGGGGTGAACTGTGGCCAAAGTTTCAAACAGCAGTTTTACTCTAGTAAATGTTCTTATGACCTTATTTCAAAAATGTTATGTGAAGTTTTATTAGGTTGAAAAACTAAAAGATACTAAAATGCATATTTAATACCAACCAACTATGATTAGTCAACAAGCCCATCATAAAATTAAAAGCATTATTTCTTTGCACTTTTCTGTTTTAGGTAATTAATGGAAGTACTTAACAGTTTCACAATAGTGTTTTAGCTTTTAAGCAGCTCTTTGCTACTTATTTACATTTTGTAGCATTTCACTAAGGTCTTTATGAAATAAGTGGTCTTCTGTTTAAGATTGTTGAGGATAAGAAATGTTCCATTCATTCTTGAATATTTTTAAAATTTAATTACTATATCCACAATGATGAACTCTCTCTTGAAACTATACTTAGAGTATTTTCACTTTATAAACTTAATTCAACAGAAGCTTCTGTAATTCTTAGTAAAGCATCTGTTATTTAGAGTATTAACATAAGTGAAGCCTTTTCATGCATTTGGCAACAGCTTCAAAATATTAAAAACTAATTTTTAAAACTGGATTCAGGCACTGGTGGTGGGGCGTGGTCTGCAGAGATCAGCCTGCTGTGGGAGCAACGCTCATCCTGATTAGTCAAGCAGAACTCCCATTATGAGAGCACACTGACCACCAGGGGGCAGCTACTGCATTGAGCATCTCCCTCTGGTGGCCAGTGTGTGTCATAGTGACTGGTCGACTGGTCATTCCGCTGTTCAGTTGCTGGGCTATCATTATATAGGATAGTGCATTCATGAATTATTTTACCTTTTCATCAGAAGATGGATTGTGTGATTTAAAGAATGTTCCATAAATATATTTCATACAGAATATTACAAAAATCATGAGACACTGTATTTTCAAATTCAGTTATTTTCATTTATAATGAGTATGCATCTGTATATGTGTCTATGTGTGTGTGTATGTTTTCACTAATGAAAAAGGACAAGGGTTGAACAATTATACTTTTGATGGGTAAATCAAGCTCTGAAATAATTTTTAATAATTAGATGGTTTATTATTTCTCCAGGCATAACATATCTGATTATGCACACTTGTTTTGTTTTTTCAGTTAGTTCAGAAGCCTCATACAACAAATTTTAAATGTTTTATTTTGCTTTTCTATAATAGGGGACTGTTCAATGAAAAATGATTTCTACTCAATTTGCTGGTATCAATGAGTAAGCAATTAAAATACTTACTTAAGCAGCATTCATTCTATGTTCTTATATAATTTATATCTCAGAACATTATTACATAAAAAATAAAATAATATCATTATTTTATTATTTTATCATTCAGTGACTTCACATTTGTTAGCTATTGTGCAAGACTAGAGGGCCAATAACTTTCTTCTTTATCTATGAAATATTAGCAAGTTGGGTGATTCTAAATTAAGCCATGTAATTTTTCCTATTTCTCAATGACTATAAGTAGGTTTAATATGTGCATAAATGAAGAACATATGATAATACAAGTAGATAGGCTTATGTATCTGAACAGGTTTTTTTGTTTGTTTTGCGTGTTTTTTTTTTTTTTTTTAGTGCTAAATGGTTTGGGTCAGTTACCACTTTCAGAGAGCTGTTCCATGCTGATAAATGAGTTAATAAGACAATTTAATAATGTAAATTTTAAATCTGTATTAAATTATGTTTTGTGCAAATATGTTAACTGAAAGTTCAATTTTTCAAATTCTTTTTGGAAAAAAAGAGGGATGATAAAGGATTTTTATTTACAATTTTTCTTTTTAGGCTTACTGGGACTTGAGGAAACATTGTGTCTCATATATACTGTCATCATTTCAAAATACCCAAATATCTTTACATGATTTTTATTATGTATACTTTGGTTACAACATATTTAGATTCATAGAAAACTTGATAAAATAATATAGACAATTCCTAAATATTCATACCCATGTTACTCAGTTGTTATTAGACTACTAGAGGCCTGGTGCATGAAATTTATGCATGGGGAGGTGACTGGCACTCTGACCAGCTGCATCCTCTGACAATATAGGACTGCAGTCTCTTAACTGCTCACTTGCCTGATTGTTTACCCAATTTAAGCACTCTGCCTGCCTGCCTTATCACCCCTAACCACTTGCCTGAGTACCTGATGGCCTCTAATAGCTCACTGGCCGACCTGATCTCCCCTAACCTCTAGCCTACCTGCCTGCCTGCCTTATAACCCCTAACTCCCTCTGCCTCGGCCCCTGCTGCCATGGCTTCATCCAGAAGGATATCTGGAATGACATTTGGAAGGTCATTCAGCTGTCAGTCTAATTATCTAATTTTAGACGCCCAGCATGCAAAATCGCATGTGGTAGTCCACTGCTGCTCACAGCTCTGCACACCCACCCATTGCATTTGCTACCCTGCCCTCTTGCCCGCCATGCTCACAGCACCTCCCACCTGCCCACAGCTACTTGTCATGCCCACTGCCCCTATTGCCAACCACCCACCTTGCTGTGATCGGAACTTGTGAGCCATAGGGGAGGAACCAAGAGGTTCTCAATGCATCTCATGGTGGCTGCTGTTTGGTTGTCCTGGTCATCATGGACTCTGGCTTTTTATATATATAGACTAGAGGCCTGGTGCACAAAATTTGTGCATGGGGGAGGGGCAACCCCTCAGCCCAGCCTGCACTCTCTCCAATCTGGGACCCCTCAGGGGATGTCCAACTGCCAGTTTAGGCCTGGCAGTTGGATCTCTCTCTCACAATCCAGGATTTGTGGACACTAACAGCTCACCTGCCTGCCTGCCTGATGGATTACTCCTAACTGCCTCTGCCTGCCTGTCTGATCACCCCTAACCACCTCTGACTGCCTGCTTGCCTGATTACCCCTAACCCATATGCCTGCTGACGTGATCACTCCTAACTGTTCTCCTGCCAGTCTGATTGCCTCTAACTACCTCTGCCTCAGCCTCTGCAACCATGGCTTTGTCTGGAAGGAGGGTCATACAACTGGAAGATGTCTGGTTGACCTGGTCTAATTAGCATATTACTCTTTTATCAGTATAGATAGTACATGAGTTACAATTCATAAACTAATATTGGCATATTAATGTTAAATAAAGTCCATATTTTGTAGTTTTTGTTTATTTTCTTTTTTATGTTTCTTGATAAAATTCAGGATACTACATTACATTTATCCATCACATATCCTTAGAATAGTCTTAGCTATGACAGTTGAATGTCCTTTAATTGAGATTTCCTGATATTTTTCTTATGATTAGATTGGAGTTATCAATTTTGGGGAGGATGACCACAGGCATAAAGTGTCATTCTCATAATATAAAAGGCCTAACCTATCAACATGTTTATCACTATTAATGTTAGCTTTCAACACCTAGCTGAAGTATCACTTGCCAATTTTCTCCATTGTAACATTATTCTTTTTCCTTTAGTTTTCATATACTATTCTTTGAAATGGAATCACTATACACACTGTACTTAAGGGGTGCATATTATGCTTTTACTCTTTAAGAGCAGAGTACTTACCTAAATTATTAAAAATTATTTTGCATGGAATATTTTTTCTTTATCTCATTAAATTAATTTAGCCAACCATTTATTTATATCAGTGTGGGGAATAGTCCAATGCTATTTTATTTACTTTACTCATCAAACTTTTCTAATTTTAGCCACTAGGAGCCCTTTCAGTTGGCTTTTGTGTTTCATTCTGTGTGTGTGTGTGTGTGTGTGTGTGTGTGTGTGTGTATACACACACACACACACACACACAGTAGAGGCCAGATGCACAAAATTCATGCACAGAATGGGGGTGCAGGGAGTGGGGGTTCCCTCAGCCCTGCCAGCACCCTCTGCAATTCGGGACCCCTACTCCTTTTTCTTATCTATCTAACCTCTTCATATTTAAAAAAAATAACTGAAATATTACCTACTCTAGGAAATCCTCTTTGAACAAATGTCTTTACCATCTGTATTAAGTATTTTCATAGTATGCCATTCTTTTTCTTTAACACCTACTAAGAGTGCATGCAATGTGGTTTTCATTCTTGCATGTGAATTTTTTCTTCTTGCTCTTGTAATAGCAAAGCTTATCCAATTTACATTTGCCCTTCAAGGGCTTATATTTGGTTCAGTTTCTAGTTGGCTCCCTGATTTTTTTTAAGCAATAAATTTGGGTTGTGATAGTAAGCTTCACTTGTAATCAAGCCTGTTGGTTCCTCTATCTGAATATTTCTATAATACCTATCACTTTAGCATACCAGAGATTGTGTTCATTTATAGAAAATAACAATAAATGTTACCTGATCTTTTAGTAATCTTTTATATTTTATAGTAAGATATATTATTCTAGTAATTTAACTATTATAAAACTAATGCATACAGAAATAAATTACATTGGACAATAAATAATGACTCAAATATCAAAGCATAGTACACTTAGGGCCTCCCTTGTCCTGTGCATCAGATATCATAACATAATATACAGTTCATGTGGAACTTAGCTTCCTTTAAAATAGGAAAGGGTGCCATGCTCATAAAGCAGCTACTTCCACACATATTTTTAAAAATTTAATTCATAGTACATACTCTTTGTACTAATTATTGCAAAATCATCCTAGCAATTACCTCTGTTTCTCTCTGTATATGTTGCCTTACATTCTGATGTTATTACTTCGCCTTTATCATCTACTAGTTCAATAAGACTGTGAATTTTTTAAGGACAGAGATCATGACTTGAGCTTGTTTTTCTCTGTCATGGTGCCTAGATAAATATTCAAAGGTCATCCAGTCCAAATGACTGTGATGAGAGAAGCTATAGATCTCTGATTTTGATTTAAGGTCCTCACTTGTTCTGTACCTTTACAGAGGGCTGAGTAGGGGTTGAGGGAATTTGAGGAAACCCAGACAGAATTCTCCTCCTAATATATTTTGCTAAAATAGCCACTGGGACTGCCGGGCATTTGTCCAATTAAAACCCAGACACACACCAATAACAAAAGCACTAGTCTCCTACTACTAATGCGTGGGAATCAAACCCCAGCTTGAAGAACTCACCCCCCGTCCCTGTCAGGACCAGGCCACTGGGTAGACCTGGGCTGGTGCTCCTAACTATATAAGCTCTTTAGTCTGCCATCTTTCCCTTAGCAAGATGCATTTACATTTCCTTTGTATTTTTGCATGGCTTAATAATTTATTTTTATCAGTGAATGATGTTCTATTGCATAGATGTCCCTTAGTTTGTTTATCTATTCACTTATAAATGTCCTAAGAAGGACATCTCATTTGCTTCTAGTATTTGATGATTATGAATAAAACTTTTATAAACATTTTTGTGCAGATTTTTGTTTGCACATAAGGTTTAAAATTAATTTGGCAAATCACTAGGAATACAATTACTGTATCATATAGTAAGACTGTGTTCAGCTTTGTAAGAAGCTGCTAAACTGTCTGCCAAAGTGGCTATAACATTGTTCATTCCCAGCAGGAATAAAGGATAACTTTTGTTTCTTTAATTTCTTGCCAGAATTTGTTATTATCAGGTTTTTGGATTATAGCCATTTTAATAGATGGTTGTGGTATCTCATTCTTAGTTTTAATGTGCAATTCCATGATAGCACAAAATATTGAGCATCTTTTCACATTCTCATTTGTCATTTGTATATCTTGATTATAAGATATCTTTTTCAGGTCATTTTTTTTCTTTTTATTCAATGTTATTATTTATATTTATTATTGTGTTTTAAGAATATATTGTAAAATTTTATGCAAATCTTTATATGTGTTGTGTATTTTTTATAAACACCATTTTATTTTTTTATTTTTTCTCTTCTATTTTTTTCTTTTTAAAATGTTTTTATTTATTTTTTGCAGTATAATTTAGATTTAATAGTAGTACATATGTTTTTCATTTTCCCCCCATTGTCCTCCCCCCAGCCTCCCCTACTCCCAGTACACGTCCCCATATGCCCCCCCCAAGTGTCTTGAATTCTTTGGTTATGCTCATATGCATGCATACAAGTCCTTCAGTTGATCTCCCCCAGCACCCACCCCCCACCCTCCCCAGCCTTTCCACTGTAGCTTGACAGCCTGTTCAATGCCTCCCTGCCTCTATATCATCACTGTTTCTTTTCTTCAAAAATATCTTGCCTCTGCATACTAGAAATAAATGTAAAGAACAAAAATGTTTGAGTCTCATTTTCAATGTCCAACTGTTCTGAGTCCCAGTTTCAATGTCAAATAGTTCTCTATGCGTACATGTCAGCAATGGTATCCAGATGGTGGACACATCATGGCAATGCAAATTCCATCCTATCTGGTTTGGTCCTGGGACGCCTGCAGCCATGCACAGCTGCCTACTGCTAGCATGGCAAGGTGTCATCAGCGTCCCCCATCTCTGGACCATCCTCATGGCTGGAACAGACCAGTCAGTTCCTCACTATCGCAGGAACCCACATGTTCTTGGAGTTGTTCTCTGAAAACACACAAACACATTCTCGACCAAAAGTTAACAAAGGGATCCTCTCTGCAATTAGACTTGGGATTTTTTTTTTTTTTTTTTTGCCCAAATGATTTTCCTTTGGCTTATTTTGACACCATGTGTGTTTTTCATGGGTGTCCTGCAGTTGGTTTTACAAATGGAAGTTACTTTTCTGGAGTAAGAATTTTCTAGATGTATTTTACTTACAGGATATTTTTCCTTACATGATATTATCCTACTATCCCCCCCCCTTTTGATTAATGGGGGCTTTTGGAAATTTTAGATTGCAGTCTTGGTAATTTTAAATTTAAATTTTTGCACACAAATATGACTGCTTTAGGTTCTTTGGATGTAGGCAATTTTACAGTGAGATGAACTACAAATAGATATTTTAGTTAATGTTTTAGGCACAGCTTTTTGTCCAGTACACTTAAATTTTCTTGAGTATTCACTTATTTCACTTGGCCAATTTAAATTAATCTAAAAACTTGATTACTATTTTACTGTCAATTTTAATACTTAAGCAAAAATCTTAGTTAACCCTGTTAATATTAGTGGAAAGGATTATTTGTATTCTTGAGTAGGCCCTGAGTATTCCTGGTACTAGACTGAATTTAGATAAGGAGCAGCTGTTGCTGGTCGAGTCTCTGTCTACAACCTGGGTCCCAATCTGAGCTGTGCGTGGGAGGTGAAGCAGCCATGGGGGCAGGAGACCTCCCTCCGAAGGGGTGAGAGTTTAGGCCCTTGCAAGGTTAGTGGGTAAGGGTCTGTGCCCCACCTCTGTCGACCTTTTAGTTTCCTCCTGTTGGCCCCTCTGCGACTGTGCCTGTCTTAGGTTGTTCCTTCCCTGAGAAATCTTGGATTTCAGGGTTGAAGGGAGAAGGAGACAAAGATAGAAACATCAGTGATAAGAGAGAATCATTGACCTGCTTCCTCCTAAACACCCCACACTTGGGATCACCTCAAAAGGAGGATTGAACCCACAATGCCATCTTATGTCCTGAGCAGGAATTGAAATGTGATCTCTTAGTTCATAGATCAACTCTCAATCACTGATCCATGCCAGCCTGACCTGTATGTGTATGTGTGTGCGTGTGTGTGTGTGTATATATATATATATATATATATATATATATATATATATTTCTTACAGTAAGTCACTAATCTTTTCATTTTCTTAACAGTATCTACATCATAGCAAAAGGTTTTCATTTCAATAGACTCTCAAGTCAATTACATTTTCCATAATTTGAAGCATTAGTTTTTCATCTAAAAAAATACATCACCAAACCAAGAATCAATGAATTGGCTAGATTTTTTTCTGTGAATTTTCTAGTGTTGTTCTATATTTAAGTTGTACTATGGGTTAATTTTGTTTTGTGATCTGTCTCTAGGTTGATTTTTTTTTTTTTTGTAAACAATGTCTAAATTTTTTAGAAACATTAGCAGAAAAAGATGTCATTTCTTCATTGAATGTCCTTTATTCCTTTTGCCAAAAAATGTTTTGCTCTATATTTTTAGTTTATGGGATCACTATCTGTTTCATTAATTGATATGTATATTCTTTTGCTAAATATCATGATAGATTATCAAAAGTCTAAAAGTAGGGTAGTCTTAGTTCTCAAGCATTGTTCTTAATTAGTATTTTGTTATTTTGGGGATCCTATTTTTTCAAATAAAATTTAGAAGTAGTTTGTAGATGTTTATAATATAATTTCTTTGGATTTTCATTAGAGTTGTCTTAGACCTAGAAATCAATTTAAAAATAATTGCCATTTAAAAATATTATTTTCCTATTGAACATGAAATTACTCTGCTTATTTAGATGCTTTTTAACAACTTTCATAAAATATTTCTCTTTTTTACAAAATTTGCATATATTTTGTTAGAGATATACCTATATGCTCTTTATTATTATAATAGACAAGAGTCCCGGTACATAAAATTCATGCTTTGGGGGTGGAGGGTCCCTCAGCCCAACCTGCCCCCTCTCATATACTGGGAGCCCTCGGGGGATGTCCTACTGATGGCTTAGGCCTGCTCCCCATGGGGAGCCTGTTTAAGCAAGCAGTCTGGGCTCCCTTTGAAGGGGACAACCGGGCTAATCAGGGGAAGGCACCTGCCCCATCACCCCACTGCTGCATCCACCGCCAGTCACCACAGCCACCAAGGTGTTTTATCACCATGGATTCCAGTCCCTTCACCATGAAAAAATGAAAACTATCTTTAGGCATTTTCAAGATGTGTCTTTCATAGAACATGACATTTCTTTATTTTTCTTTTTTTTATCCTCACCTGAGGATATGTTTCCATTAATTTTTAGAGAGGGTGGAAGAGAAAGGGAGAGACAGAGAGAAACATCAATGTGAGAGGAACACTTTGATTGGTTGCCCCCTGCAGAGCCCTGACCTGGGCCCTAGCCAGGGAGGAGCCTGTAACCTAGGTACATGCCCTTAATCAGAATTGAACCCAGACCCTGCGGTAGGCAGGCAAGTCATTATCCATTGAGCCAAACCAGCTAGGGCAGGATATGACATTTCTTAATCCTCCAGCACCAGACCTTGTTTTTTTTCTCTAGCAGTGTCGTGGAAAAACCCTAGATCACCTTTTTGGATTCCTATTACTCAAGTTTCTAAGAATATTACCAGTTTCATACAGGAAGCTTAGTCAATGAGCAGTCAGAAAAGGTATTTCCTATATAGTTCACACCAATAGCCAGCTGGGCCCTGCCAAGGCCTAAAGCCTCTGGCTGAAGCTTTAGGCTTGGGCAGGGTACCCTTAGCTCCCTCTGATCACCAGCTGCACCCCTGCCCAGGCCTAAAGCATTGGGGTCTGGGCAGGGAATCCCCAGCTCCCATCAATTGCTGGCTCAGCCCCTGCCCAAGGCCTTTTCAGGCCAATAGCCTCTACCCCACATGGAACTTACCTCAGAGTGACCTGGGTGCCAGGATGTTCCTGGTGCTGGGCACGTATGTATGCAAATTGACCACCATCTTTGTTGGGTTAATTTGCAAACTCACTCTGACTGGCAATGGACATAGCAAAGGTACGGTCAATTTATGTTTGTTTATTGTTAGGTAAGATGTATTGAGATAATGCTAATTAAAAGATGTTGGAGTAGCAACATTAATTTCAGACAGAGCTGACTTAGAACAAGAAAATACCAGGTTTTAAAAGAGGCATTACAAAATAATAAGGGATCGATTCTCCATAAAGACCTCTTTTTTAGTCTATATTTTTTATTTTTAGGTTGACTTGTTATTAGAAGCTATCACAATGTTTGTGGGCACTAAAATGTAATATGCAGAATTACCTAAATATTGATACTTCTACTAATTATTTTATTTATATCAGATTATTATTCAAATAATTAATATATCACTAAATAATATTGTGTGGATCTAACTTGAAAACATCTTCAGTGTGATAAATAGAAAACAAGATAAAATGGCATTGCTCACTACATAAGCAAAATTTATACAAAATTACCTGCTTTTAAGTGTTATACATAGATATGGTTAGTGTTTTGGGAAATGTGTATTATATAGTACCAAATTCAAATGTAGTTAAATAATTTCAAGATATGTTTATATTTGTGTATGCTTATGTACAATTAATCTTTTAAAATTCAGTGAGTTGGAATAAGATTTCTTAGGACATTATCTGATACTTTCAAATAAAAATAATTGTTTGAAAAAAGCTATAAATGAATGAGAAAGTGCATGAATGATGTTTGGCTTCAATTAGTTGTTTTACTCTTAGCTTTTAGGACCATCATTTATGAAGTGTATTTTGGATACAACCAGACTCATTGAGAAGCATACTTAGTTGTTACTATACTTCTCCTTCACTGGTATTAGATATAGGGAATGCTATTAGAACAGTGATAAAATATTAAGTAAGTGAAAAGCCATAGTGAGAGAATGTGTTAGAATAAGCTTCCTCAAACCAGAAAAGTCAGAAAAAGATAATATTAATGTTGACAACAAACACAAATCTAATTACAATGAAAGAGTAAAGAAAACATTTTATTAAAAAAAAGAAACAGTCTTGGAATGCAAACATCTTGGAACTCAAACATGGTTAAGAAAATATAGTAGCTGCTTTTTTGCCCAAAATTGTACCTACAATTATATTTAGATTAAACTGTGGTGACATTTGGGATCCTAAATGAATATAAAAACTTTTTACAATTTCTTACTATGTCCACTGTATATTCCACACTGTAAACTTTAAAATACCAGGGAAACTTTCAGGCTTGGAAACAAGAAAGTGCATATTGACCAGCTCCATAGGCAAGAAAGCACAGCACATTGTCCTCAAATTGAGTCAATGTCCTGCATTTCATGGAATGAATCTTCAGTGAAGGGCTTGGGTTGTTTCCTGCATACCCAGTACAGAATAATGCATTTTAAGTGACAAAGGATGCACTCAGTGCTCCCACACAAAGGCTACAGAGAGTTCTGTGTATGAAATTCAGGTCCTAATGAAACAATGAAGAGCCCTGATCAAATTGAGATCTTTCCTTTCTTATAAACGAGTCTGGAAAACATACCAAATTATTACTGCTTTTATAAAGCAACTAGGGGCCCAGTGCATGAAATTTGTGCACTGGAGAGGGATCCTTCAGCCCAGCCTGTCCCCTCTCACATCCCGGGAGCCCTCAGGGAATGTTCTACTGATGGCTTAGGCTCACTCCCTGTTGGAGCAGTCTGGCATACCTTTGCAGGAGTCTACCTGGCTGATCAGGGGAAGGTGCCAGGCCCATCACCTCACTGCTGCAGCCACTGCCAGTCACCACAGCCACCAAGGTATTTTTCATCAACATGGACTCCAGTCCCTTTACCATGAAAAAAAATGACAACTTTCTTTAGGCATTTTCAAGATGTGCCTTTCATAAGATATGACATTTCTTTATTTTTCTTTTTATCCTTATGTAAAGATATCTTTCCATTAATTTTTTCCCCTTCTCTTCAATCCCAGGCTCAGCCCCTTCCCAAGCCTACAGTCTCTGCCCCAGATTTTAGGTTTGACAAGTAGGTGCCCCCATCCCCCAAGCCTAAAGCCTCTCTGGGATGGTTGGATGGGAGTGACCTGGGTAGCAAGGAAGTTCCTAGGTCCCAGGCATGTATGCAAATTAACTACCATCTTTATTGGGTTAACTTGCATATTCACTGTGATTGACTGTGGGCATAGGAGGTACAGTCAATTTACATGTTTCTCTATTATTAAGAAAGATATCTATTTGAATGGTGTGGCTGAAATTGGAGTGAGAATAAAAAGCCTAGTCTCAAACTTCAGAAGGAAGGTGGGGGGGTGGTTAGAGGGGGAATGGGGGATGAGGAAGAGATCAACCACAAAACTTGCATACATATAAGCATAACCAATGGATACATACAATTGGTGGGTGAAGGCCTAGGTTGAACGGGGGGTGGACTGGGAGAAGACAATGGGGGAAAAGGGGACATATGTAATACTGAAAAGAGTTAACTAGCTAGCTTAAAACAGAAAGGGGGTTCAGGAAGGATGGAGGTATTTTTGGCATGAACAATTAAAGCAGCCATAAGTTAGCTCTAAACAACTCTGACGTAAGGGTTAATAAAACATATGCAGCTTGGACAAGTGAGAGAGAGTCCATGGGAAAGGAACGCATAGATGGGAGCTTGGCGATGCCAAAATGCTTATCTTGTAGGATAAAGAAATATTGCAAGATAAGGGTAGAGAAAGAGGGCAGAACCATGTGGGCTTTGAGCTTTGAAACTGATACCATGTAGCAGAATGACCAAAGAGGAAAGCAAGGGGTTCCTAAATCAAGGAAAGTCCAGTTTAGAAAGATCAAATTCAGAGAAAAAATTGCAGCATATATGAACTGGAAACAAAGGGTAAAAAGGCACATTTTTAGATTGATTTTCCCATTACACACAGAGAGGGGGGGAGTGGCTTTTCGTATCCCCTTTCAGGAACCCTCTGCTCATATGGAGTTTGTATCTGCTTCCAAAAAACTTCTACATTTTAATTAAAGAAGCCTTTTTGTCCACAAGTTTATTCTTCAAACTTCATAGGGCAAGAACCCATGGAAGAAGTTTGTGCCTCAAACCCTATGTTTCAATAATTTCAACAATGAAGAATTAAAAACAAATTTTAAAAGCAAAGTCTCATTCCTAATATAAAGGCTGTGGATGTTGCTTTCTTTCTAGTGTGGCCAAAGTATTTTCAAGATATTTTGCAACTCTGTTGATTTACTTATAAAACTCTTTGAGATCTTAGTTAATAGAGACACCTAAAGGTTTCATTATTTTAAATAGGCAAATAAAAAGATGACTTTTATACTTTTTATCCAAACCTAAAATTAATGAAAATGGATTATCCTATATAATGAAAGAGAAACATGTAAATTGACCATACCTCCACTACGCTTACCAGCCAATCAAGAATTAGTATGCAAATTATCTTGACAAATATGCCAGGTTAATTTGCATAAACAGGTGCTGGGCAGAGAGCAGAGGGGAGAGCCTGAGGAGAATGGAGCACTTGGGGAACTTGGCTCCCCAGGCTGCCAGAGGGAAAGCAGAGAGGGAAAGCTGGCAGCTTGGAGGACTTGGCAGAGTGGGAGTCTATGGGATGGAGACAGAGCAGGGAGGGAAAACCCAGAGCATGGGGAGCACCAGGAATTCTGGGAATAGTAGTTCTAACGGCAGCCCCAGGACCAAAAGCAGAAGCCCAGAGTGTGGGGAGCACCAAGAATGCTGGGAATTGGAGTTCTGGTGGCAGATGGATCTCCTAAACACTAGAATAAAGTGAGCCTGGAGCAAGTTACTGTTATGGTGGTGGATAGAGAGAAAGCAAAGGTGAGAGACATAAGTACAGTCAGAGTGTCTTAAAAAAATTAAAGGGAAGAAATCTCAAAACTTCCAAGAAATCTCCACCAATGAAGCAAAGAAAAAAAAAAAGCCTCTATTATTCTGTGACCTACAAACCAAACTGGGTTGGGGTCTCAGACAATTTGCTCATATGATTACAAAGACAGACAGAAACTCTCAGATTGAAGAAGGCTCCCCTGAGGGCTCCCATATTGGAGAGGGTGCAGGTTGGGCTGAGGGATCAACCCCTGACCCCGTGCACAAATCATCGTGTACTGGATCCTTAGTGTAACATAAAAAGAATAAACAATACTGCAAACTTTATAATTACATAGTACAAAGGGAAAATTATCACTGACTTTTCCTTTGATTTTTGACTTTAGAAAATCATCTAATAATTCAATAATTTATATCTTCCTTGTAAGATATAAGTTATGTAGAAGACATAGCATAGAAATTTAGCAATAAATAAATGTTTAGGTATTTAAATTTGGCACTCATGCAATAGAACAAATACCTAAGACCTTAATTATACTTTACTTTCAATTTTGGCTCAATTATATTGAAAAGAGTTTTAGAGACAAACTAGGTAGGTTTAGGGAGTTCTATAAATGAAAAGGGTCTGTGGGGGAGACATGCATAGGTGAGGTCTTAGAGCCACCAGAAGGCATACATTCACAGAGAAGGAAAGAAAAGTATCACTGGACAAGTGGAGAGGAAGACATCTATTCACAGAAATTAAAGAAAATCCACAGAGTATGGGGAAAAAGAAAACAAACTTTCACAGAGGATAGAGACAGGTCACCAAATGGCAGAAAGAGGAAAACAGATTTTCACAGGAGATAGAGAAATATTGTAAAATAAGGGGGAGAGAGGGAGTGTAACACCACAAGGGTTTTGGGCTTTGAAGCTGATATTCTGCAAAAGGAGTGACCAATTAGAAGGGAGCATGAAGAAAAAAAGAACTACAGCCTTTATAATCCTTAGGGGAAAAAAAAGGATTATCAACTACTCCCCTCCCTATGTGGGAGTCTCTACTTGCTGCCAGTAAATTTCCACCCTTTTATCTACCACCTTTTCATTCTTCGAATCGATCTGGACAAGGACCAGGGGAAGAAATCATCATTGCATCCTGCTCCGCAAAAGAACCTGAATCAATATTATGAATATTATTGAAAAATTCTCATTCCACATATCAGTCAACAGTGGGTATTTTTTTGTTTTTTTTTTGAGGATTTACTGAAATTCAGCTTTGTGTTCCTGGTTGAGAAAATTGTTTACTTTGTGAGAAATATTGGTCTGCTTTTCTTCTTTTCTTAAAAAAATTAGTTTATCTATCTGAACTTTCTTCATCTGTAAGAATTTGAGGGAGTATTCCCCCTTTTTAAATGGTTCAAAGACCAGGAAATTTAATGTAGGTTATTTGGTAAGAGTAAGTGAGAGACTAGAATTATACTAGCTACAGGCAGGTGAGAGAATAGGAGGTTTGCCTCAAGGAAACAAACCAATTTAGGTTTGCTTCCAGGAGCCAGTGATTCACTTCCTCTTGACAAAAATATGTAAAACTTCCAGGAGTACAAACTCTTTGGATTAAGATAAAAATCTAGACTTTTCATTGAAAACCAGAGATATGAATCAATAAAAACTGAAAGGTACAACAAGATGGTATATGTAAATGATACATGGAGAGGGAAGACATTAGCATCATGACATATAATGATTGACTAGCTCTTTAAATAAAATTATTTATGAAAATAATTTTATAAAAAACATTATCTTAATTTCCCAAATGCACATTTTAAATTTAAAATGTTTTTTCTATTATTTCTAGGAAATTACTACTCTTACAAACTTAGGAAAGACTCCATTATACATTGTCTAGAATGAAGCTTCTAGGAAAATATAATAAATGGGAAATATATAATGCAGCCCTTAATAGGATATGCATTTGATTACAAAATAAAACTGTTATAAATATAGGGAAATAAATATTAAATGCCCATTTCTGGTTAGTATTTTTAAGAAACGATTTGCTCATTTTGTTGATCACATTTGGAAAGATATAATAAATGTATACATGTTGAAGCTTTTCTAATTTATTCTCTTGAAATTGTCCTACTTGGAAGAGTGATTTTTAAAGTAATAAAATTATTGTATAAGTTAATAGTGATTAATAAAAATTTTGACATTATTCCCAGAAATTCCATTTTTAGTGTTAATTTTTCCAGTAACTATGAAGATCATATATATATATATATATATATATATATATCAACTACTCCTCATTATTTTTCAGTAAACAACATAGACATAAAAAAGAAAAAATAAGGTCACTGATATAGACAAAAACTTGAATTTCAAAACATAATTTTAACTATCCTATTATTGATACAATAATTTGTTTAAAAATTAATGCAACTATATTATAAAATTCCATTTTCAAATGCATACAATGTCTGATTTACCTTAAAAATGACAAATTATTAACAAATATTGTTTGGAAAAACAGAGGAAGAAGTAAATGAAACTACCAAAATACATTAAAATTTATATAATCATGTAGGAAAATTCCCAAGAGGCTAATCTCTTGGAAAACAAGTTATAGCTTCTATGTATTAAATCAAAATGTTTCAACATTACATCTACGTAAGCCATTGGAAACCAAGGGTATGTTTGTTGGACAAAAATTAATCACTTAGCTTTCTAATTATTCATTATATTTATAATAGGACTTCATGATGTATTACCCATGGTCTGAGTATTGAACTTGCTTTAGATGTTTTCAAATTTTATTTGCATTGAGCATCTGCCCCCTAGTGGTCAGTGCGCATTGTAACGATCGGCCTTTCTGGTCATTTTGCTGTAATGGTTGCTTAAGCTTTTATTATATAGACTAGGGGTCTGGTGCACAAAATTCATGCACTGGGGGTGGGTGGCCCCTCAACCCAACCTGCCCCCTTTCACATACTGGGAGCCTTCAGGGGATGTCCAACCGATGGCTCACCCTGCTCAGCTCAGCCCCAGCTGCCTGCAACTACCTGGCCCCGGGGACTGGGAGCTTGCCACCACTTCCGCTCTCAGCGCCCAGGGACCAGGTGCTCCCTGCTGCTGCCACCACCTCTGCTGCTGCTGCCACTTCCCTTCACAGCGCCCAGGGGCTGGGTGCTCGCTGCCACTGCCATTTCATCTCTACCCCTGGGCCCGTTGCTCATGCCACTTAGCCATGCCCCAGCTCCTGATGGCTGATAGCATAGCCAATCAGGAGTGAAGGTATAGTCAAATTTGCATGTTTCTCTTTTATTATATAGGATATTAATAATATACCACATCCATACTGAAGGTAAAAACCAAGCTTATAATTTAAGATATAATGTTAGGTAACTATAATTATGAAGAGAAGACAAAGTAGGAAATTGAGAAAAAATAGCTCCAAGGTACAGTCTATTTTTTAAAATTTATTTTTACTGTTAATTGTATTGCTTATAACCCCTCCTTTTTCCCTCCTATTGACCTCTGTACCTTCCACCCACAAGGCCTTCACCACACAATAGTCTGTGTCTTTTGGCTATGCATATCTATACTAATAAAAACCTAGGTGGCCCTCACATGTGAGGTCATCACAAGATGGCTGGCACCAGATGGCTACCAGAAAGATGGTTACCACAACGATGGCCACCAAAAGGATGGCCACCACAAGATAGCTGTCACAAAGATGGCCATCACAAACATGGACACCACAAAATGGCTCCACCAGATTGCCACGCACACTGTGGAAGCAGGGCCCAGCAGATACTCTGTGAGGTCAGTCCTGGGGTTACTACAGCTCCATAATGCACCAAGGAGGCTGGTCCTGGTGGAGGAGGTGGGTTGTGGCAGGGGAGGGACGATCCGGCCGGCAGGGAAGGGCAGTTGGGGTGATCAGGCTGGCAGGGGAGAGCAGTTGGGAGTAATCAGGTCAGCAGGGGAGCACTTAGGTGGCGATCAGGCTGGCAGGCAGAGTGGTTAGGCACAATCAGGATCGTGAGAGAGATGTCCAACTGCTGGTTTAGGTCTGATCCCCTGAGAGGTCCCAGATTAGAGAGGGTGCAAGCTGGGCACCCTCTCTACCCCCATGCACAAATTTTGTGTACTGAACCACTAGTATGCGTATAAGTTCCTTGGTTAATCTCTCCCACCCCCTACTCACCTCAACTTCCATCTTAGATTCCCCGCTCTGTTTCGTTCTTTTTATCTCTGGACCCACTTCATTCATCAGTTTATTTTGTTAACTATATTGCACATATTAGTGAGATCACGTGATATTTGTATTTCTCTGACTGACTTATTTCACATAGCATAATGCTCTCCAGGTCTCCTCATTCTGTCTCAAAGGGTAAGAGATCTTTTTTTTTTTAATTTTTTTTACAGCTGCATAGTATTCCATGATATGAATGTACTACAGCTTTTTGATCCACTTATCTATTTATGGTAACTTAGACTGTTACCAGAACTTAAGTATTATAAATTATGCTGCTATGAACAGTTCATCTTTCAGTCTTTTCAATAAAGGGTGTTGGGAAATGCAACAAATACAAACAAAAAATAAAACTAAACCACCAACTAACACCATATACAAGAATAAACTCAAAATGGAAAACAGACTTAAATGTAAGTCAAGAAACCATAGAAATCCTAGAAGAAACCATAAAAAGCAAAATCTCAGACATCTCTCCTTGCAATATGTTAGCAGACACATTTCCGAAGGCAGGAAAACTAAAGAGAAAATAAATAGGACTACATCAAAATAAAAAGCTGCTGCACAGCAAAAGAAAGTATCAACAAGATGAAAAAGGAACCCGCTGTATGGGAGAACATATTTGTTAATGATACATCTAATAAAAGATTAATATTCAAAATATATAGGGAACCCATACAACTTATCAAAAGGGAGACGAAAGACCCAATTAAAAAGTAGGCAAAGGACCTAAATAGATACTTCTCCAAAGGGAACATACAGGTGGCAAAAGACATATGAAGACATACTCAAAATCACTGTTCATCAGACAGATCCAAATGACAATTAGATATCAACTCACACTTGTCAGAACCGCTGCCATCAATAAATCAAGAAATGACAAGTGCTGGCCAGAAGTGGAGAAAGGGAACCCTATTAAACTGATGGTGGGAATGAAGACTGGTGCAGCCACTATGGGAAACAGTATGACATTTTCTTAAAAACTTGAAAATAAAATTCTCCTTTGACCCAGTGTTTCCACTTCTAGCAGTATGTTATAAGGAACCTGAAACACCAATCAGAAAGAATATATGCACCCCTATGTTCATAGGTTTAGTCTATTTTAATAAAATTATATAGGCTCTCCTTACCATACTGAAATAATATTTTTAAATTATCTGTTTTAATTTGCTTTTATGTAAAGCATCTGTATATATTTAAAATCTATTTTTTCTATTAACTGAGATGTTGATAAGTTAAACATATTTATTTGCATTAATATAAATTTAAAGTGATTTAGTAATCAATAAATAAATAGCAATATTCAGTTTATGTTCTGGAAATATGAAAATATACATTTTCCCTTGAGAAATACTTAGAAATGCTGGACAAAACAGAATATCTTTCAATGCATACTGTATCTTATAAAACAAATAAAATACTAATGAAATAGTAATGAACCATAAATGAAGAAGTAACTACCTATTTTGCAGCCCCATTAACCTAGATTTTTCGTTTTTAAACACACTCTCAGGATACATAATATGTAATAGGCAAAACCACTGTGGAAAATCACTTCAAATGTAATGTGTAGACAGAAATTTAAAGTAAATGTAAAAGATATTTAAACATAAATTAGTAAACTATAAGAAAGATCTAAGGAAAACACATAGAGTACATATACCACTGGGGAAAAACATATGGCTTTTTGAAATAGAAGACAGACTGTACATAAAAAAAAAGAGTATCATAAGATAGGGTAAAGATAATGAGGAAGATGCTGAAATAAAGAAAAAAATTGCCGCCGAAACCGGTTTGGCTCAGTGGATAGAGCGTCGGACTGTGGACTGAAAGGTCCCGGGTTTGATTCCAGTCAAGAGCATGTACCTTGGCTGCGGGCACATCCCCAGTAGGGGGCGTGCAAGAGGCAGCTGATCAATGTTTCTCTCTCATCAATGTTTCTGACTTTCTATCCCTCTCCCTTCCGCTCTGTAAAAAATCAATAAAATATATATATTTTTTAAAAAGACTCATAGATAGAGACAAGGTAGAAGGCTGTGGTGGTGGTGGTGGTGGAGTGTTGCAGGGGTTGGAGAGATTGAGCACAAAAGAAAAATATTGAGAATAAACTCATGGAAGTGGACAACAGTTTGGTGATTTCAGCGGTATGGAAATAGGAGGAGATATAGGGTATCCTCCAGGGACAAAATGATGCAAGTAGAAAAAAAGTAGTATATAAGAGACAATTTGAGCACTAAGTTGGTGAACATATATATATAACTGGGATAAACATCCATTAAAAAGTCATATTCCAGAAAATTATTTTGGAGGGAAATATAGAGAGCTTTCCCTCAAATGTCATAAGGACGGGTATGGAAAATCAATATATTTAACCTCTGGAACTAAGGTAAGTAATTTGTGTTTTTCCTCTCTTACAAAGTTTATACAAAGTTATAAAATGAAATGGACAGCCAGTTGGAAATTGAATAGACATGGACTAGAGCAAAGAATATCCTTGCATGATATTATCCCACAGTCACATTAATTTTTTTATATTCAACAACAGCTGATTGTACAATTTTCCCAAACAAACATATAATTTCTTAAATGTTTGGCAGCAATTCAAAAAAGGACATGAAAATATTTAACCCCTAAGGCACTGGGAAGACATTTGAGCATTCGTATTGGTCCCTCTTGTCCTTTTTGCCAAGGGGGACCCACTTCTCACAATACAATAACCCATAGCTGTTGCCTGAGTTTTCTGTTCAGGCTGAGACTGAAGCTTTTTGGTGGCTGATACCATAGATCTGTCTCTCGCCCAACTGTGTGGGCGAGGCCTTCCCTGGAGAAGAAACCTGAGTCCCCCAAGCTATGTGACCAGTGCTGTGGCCCTGCCAGCAGGCGAGGGGAATCCTCTGCAGATGCTGGGCATAGGGGCCATGGGGGCATAGGCTACCAAGGAGACAGAACTGAACCTCACTTCACCCTAGTTGGCCCCGGAAGATGGCTGGTTAGCCAGAGACGGAAAGGTTCCTCAGGGAAGGAATAACCTAAGACAGGCACAGTCGCAGAGGGGCCATCAGGAGTGAACTTGGTGGTCCACAGATGAGGGGCACAGAACCTCTACCCACCCAATCTTGCAGGAGCCTGATCCTTCACCCCTCCTGAGGGAGGTCTACTACCCTCATAGCTGCCTCGCTTCCCATGCCCAGCACAGACAGGTACCCAGTCAGAAACTTAGCCCACCTAAGATCAGGACCCAAGTAACAGCAGACTTGGCTGACAACAGTTACCCTATATCCAAAGCTAGCCTAGCACCAGGAATGCTCAGGGCCTACTCAAGAATGCAAGTAATCATTTTAATTAATATTTACAGGGTAAACTAAGATGGTGGTTAGAGTATTAAATTTGACAGTAAAATAGTAATCAAGTTTTCAGGTTAATTTAAATTCACTAATTGAAATAACTGAATATTCAAAAAAATTTAATTGTACTGGACAAAAAGCTGTTCCTAAAGTATTAGCTAAAATTTCTATTGATAGTTCATCTAATGGTAAATGGCTTAACATGCAAATAACCTAAAGCATTCATATTTCTGTGCAAAAAAATTAAAACTTAAAGTTATCAAGACTGCATTATAAAATCTCCAAAAGCCCCCATTAATAATAAAAAAAAGAATACTAAGATAATATCATGTAAGGAAAAAATCTTGTATGTAAAGTACAGTCAGGAAATTTTTACTTCACAATATTAATTTTTTTTGTAATACTAAAAGCATGGTGTCAAAATAAGCCAAAGGAAAATCGGCTGGGCAAAAATAAAAAGGATCCTAAGTCAAATTTATAGAAAAAGATTCCTTTATTAACTTTTGGTTGAAAATATGTTTCTATATTTTCAGAAAGTAACTCCAAGACCATGTGGATTACTGCAACAGAGAGGAGTTGACAGGTCTGCTCCAACCATGAAGACAAGAGGAGAGACAGTCCAGAGATGGAAGATGCTGACAAGGCCTTGTCGTGGTACCTGTCCGCAGCTGTGCAACGCTGTAGGTAACCTAGGACCAAACAACAGAGTGTCATACCTGCATTGCCAACATATGTCGACCATTCAGATACCATTGCTGATATGCACACTTAAGGAACAGTTTGACATTGAACCTAGGTCTCAGAACTGTTGGTCATTGTAAATTGGGTCTTAAACATTTTTTGTGCTCATATGTTGATTTCCAGTCTGCAGAGGCAAGATTAAAAAAAAAAAAAAAAAGAAAATAGGGGAAATAAAAATAGCTATAGAGACAAGGAAGCATGAAACAGATTGTCAGACTACAGCGGGAAGGCAGGGGAGATTGGGGGGGGGGTACTGCAAGAGATCAACTGAAGGACTTGGATGCATGCATAAAACCATAACCATGGGACACAAGACACTGGGGGTTGGGCAGGAAAGGGCGTGTGCAGGGGGGTTGGGAAGGCCAGGGGGAGGTCAAAGGGAAAAAAAAACGAGAAACATATGTACTACTATTTGTAATACTTTAAATAATAAAAAAAATAAATGAATAAAAACTCATACTCCATGGTATAAATGTATAACAGTTCTTTTATTCACTCATCTACTAATGGATATTTGAGCTGTTTCCAGATTTTTACTATCCTATATAATAAAAGCCTACTATGTTAATTGTTTGGTCTACTGGTCGGCCATTCAACCAATGAAAATATAATATGCTAATGAATGCTAAGGCTGCTCAACTGCTCACTACAATGTACACTGACCACCAGAGGGCAGATTGTCAACTGGTCAACCAGTCGCTATGAAGTGCACTGACCACCAGGGGGTAGACACTCTGGCTTATAGGTTAGCTTGCTGCTGGGGTCTGGCAGATCAGGACTGAGTGAGGTGGGCTCTATATACCTTGGAGCCCTCCTGCGGTCCCTCTCCAGCTGTGCAACCTCCCATGTCTCTCCCTAGCTTCAGTTGTGCATTGGTGGTGTCACTCAGCCTGGCCTGCATGCTCTTGCAATCTGGGACCCCTCAGGGGATGTCAGAGAGCGTATTTCGGCCTGATCCCACAGGCTAGGCCAAGGGACTTCACTGGTGCTCAAATTCATGCACCCAGCCTCTAGTTGTAAATAACACTGCTATAAACTTAGGAGTGCATATAGTCTTTCTCATTGGTGTTTTTTGGATTCTTAGAATGTATTCCCAGATCCAAGACAAAAAGCAGTTCTATTTTTATTTTTTTAGAAAACTGTTTCCCATAATGGCTGCTGAACTGTTGTAATTAGCTAATCATTAATAATTAGAGGTCCAGTGCATAAAATTTGTGCACCTTCTCCAATCTGCTTGGGGTATGTCTAACTGGGATCAGGCCTAAACTTGTTAGATCAGGCCTAAACCAGAAGTCAGACATACCTCTCATAATCTGAGACTGCTGGCTCCCAACCACTCGCCTGCCTGCCAGCCTGATCACCTCCTAACCACTCCCCTGTGAGCCTGACTGATGCCTAACTGCTCACCTGATGGCCCAGTCACCCCCTACTGCCCTCACCTGCTGGCCCAGCCACCCCTAACTGACCTCCCCTGCTGGCCAGATCACCCACAACTGCCATCCCTTTCCGGACATCTTGTGGTGGCCATCCTGTGACCACATGGGGGCAGCCATCTTGTGCAAGGGTGTGATGGTTAATTTGAATATTTCCTTTTTATTATGTAGTATAGGAAAGGACCAAAGAGCAGGGCAAATATTATAGGCATGTTATTTAGACAGTTTTATCAGGAAGCTACAACTTTACCCTTTCCAACAAAGAGGAGGCAGATGTGAAAGAAATTTTAGAGATAAAATAAGCAGGTTCAGGGAGTCATAAATTAAGAAGGGTCCATGGGAGAGAAATGCTTAGATGGGGGCTTGGAGATATCAACATGGTTATCTTATTTGTATAGATGATAGAGAAATGCCACAGTACATAAGCAGGGAGGAAGGCATATATTCATAGAGGATAAAGAAAAGTCACAGGATAATGGAAAGAAGGAAACATATTTTCCACAGAGAATAGAGGAATGTTGCAATATAAAGGTAGATAAAGGGGGTCACTACATAGGCACTGGCCTTTAAAACTGATACTATGACTCATGAGGAAAACACAGGGGTCTTAAATTAAGAAGGGTCCAATTTGAAAGGGTCAGATTCAAACCAAGAGCTATAGCATATATGAACTGGAGACCAAGGGCATGAGACAGCTTTTACTAGATTACATATTTTAAGATTTTTAGGTTTTAGATTTTTTTCCGACTAGGGAGAGTAAGACAGCAGGCTGTTCCCATTTGGGGTCACTTTGGGGACCCTCTGGGGACATCCCTGCCCAGATGGAGTTTATATATGCTTCCAATAAACTTCTACATTTTTATTGAAGAAATCTGTTAGTCTACCAATTTATTCTTCATCTTTGTCAGACAAGGACCCATGAAAATAAGTCTGTACCTTGAGCTCCACATTTCAGATGCATGCTCAGTAAAATTGGAATGACACCTGGTAATAGAGGTCATTGGCCAGAATGGGTGTGTCCACTGCAAGAGTACAAAATTTGGGATATTTAATCCCCTGAACAGCTCTTATAGCTCTTGATTCTCGGAATTTGTGTAACTCTGGATCTGTGGGGCTCCCTTTGTGTTCTGCCACATGACCCCACATGCAATGGACTAATGCCTGCTCCTGTACTGGACCCAGGTCCAACATGAAGGGGAACTCTGGACACTGCCTTTGCTTCTAGCTTTACTGAAACCCCAGATACACTTCTTCCATGAATTGATTAAGGGAAATGGGACTTTAAAAATACAGAGATGTAATTCCATGAAAGTAAAAATCACTCATTCTCCTTTCAAGTTTCAGAAAATGCTTTTTCTCGAGATATTATAAGGACTTCAACCCCAGTACCCAGTGGGGAAAAGGAGTCCCCACTTAGTCTGATAACAGCTACACCAAAGTATTAGGTAAGGTCAATTTGCATCTTTCTCTTTCATTAGCATAGATTATTTATGCTAATCAAATTATTTACATCTATTATATCTCTATAGTGAAAATCCTATATAATGGTGAATTATTGTGAATCTCTTTCCAATTCTGTGTTCAGTGACATCATGTTGGTAACTTGAAATTGGCTATGTTGAGAGCATTTACATCATGGAAACTGGCAGATGATATAGAGCTAGGCTTGATTTATTGTTTTGTTGATTATCTAGACATAATCTAGACAATGATGCAGCAGATTGAAGTATTTGGCAAAAATAAACTGAAATATTTTGTGCTAACCAATATCTTGTATAAATTTACAATAAATAATACTGTTTATTATATTATTTAAAAAGGAATGTCAGAGCAAACAAATAAATAAACATTTGACAAATAATTGACAAATCATGGCCTATGTATGTGTAAATATATAAATGCAATAATGAAAGTAAATATTAAAAATTGAAAATATTAAATTTTAAAAAGACAAACTAGTTTGTTATGCATTAAGATTAGATAATTTTTCATAAAAATTACAACAAAATTCACTGAATATCAAAGTTTTTGTGATAAAAAATAATACTGAATTTTTTCGAGATCAATACATACAAGAGGAAATAAAAATGTTAAATCAATAATTCAAGCATTAAATTTAAGAAGATAAATAAAATGCATATGTAATAAACCCAAATAAGAACATACATAGTATAATTTGTGATAGTCTATCCCAGTGGGAATTCAGCATTTAAGAAGCAAAGAAAAACAATGTGCAAATAAATATTAGGGAAAAAGATACAATACAGATATAGTGGAGAGTTATTTTTAAAAGCCCAGGAAGACCTAGCCATCGTGACCTGTTGGAGCATCATCTTGTACACCAAAAGGTACTGGCTTTAATCTCCAGCTAGGGCACATACTCAGGTTGGGAATCCCATCTCTGGTAGGGATACATGTGGGCGGTAACTTGTCAATTGATGTTTCATTACAGCATTGATCTTTTTATCTCTCTCCCTTCCTCTTTCTAAAATCAATTTTTAAAAATGTATAAAATATTTGATAGCTTTAAATAAATGAATAATTTTCTAGGGAAATATGACATATTTCTAATATTATATATTTTTTGAAATCTAAGCACATGCATAACTTTTCATTACCAGTAATTAAAATCTATCCACTTTTTAAACCCCAAAACATCAGGAAATCACTTCTAGATATTTTTAAAGAGAGTTAATGCTCATATTTAAAGAATATGTAATCTTACTTAAAAAATATATATATATATATATATATATCTTACTGCTTTTTTACAGAGAGGAAGGGAGAAGGATAGAGATTTAGAAACATCAATGAGAGAGAAATATCAGTCAGCTGCCTCCTCCACACTCTTAGCTGGGTATGTGCCCACAACCAAGGTAAATGCCCTTGACCTGAATCGAACCTGGGACCCTTCAGTTCGCAGGCTGATGCTCTATCCATTGAGCCAAACCAGTTAGGCCTGTGATATTACTTTTTACAATATTTTTTAAAATTCTAAGGATTTAGAAAAACACTAAAAATCACTTTATGATGACAATATTTATAGAACAAATAAAAATTAAAACATGCAAAAAGTGCTTTGTGCTTAAATACAACATGAACAATTTGAGTTTATTTCAGTAAGGCAAAAATTATTTATATCTATAGTGGTGGGGAAAAGTGGGTTTCTAGTTGTAAATCACACAACAAAGTTTATTATTATATTAGTATTTAATTATTATATTATTTATCAAAAGATTAACTGTATAGCTACTTTGTCCCTTTCCTGTATGTATTTGGATATATATACACATATATGTGTATATATATATATATATGTATATATATATATATATGCTGTATACATATATATATCCATATTTTATAAATTTTTATACATGTTTTTGGACCATATACCAGAAAAACTTTTCTAAACATATTAAACTCTAAATATAAAAAGAAAATTATTTTAATAGAAATGTAGAAGAATGTATACTTCTCTATTTGAAAATATTTTTGAACCACACACACATCAAATAGTTCAATAAAATATATATCTTACCATTCAATAAGCAATATTATAAAGTTAAAGCTAAATCTCAGGTAAGAGTCAATGTTTTTTGCAAAAATATCTAATTACAAAAATATTAACTATGCTATAGATTACAAAATTTTAACCAAATAAGGACACCACATGTATTTCAGTTGAAATATGTTTACTAATTTGAAATAGGCAATTTACAAAAATAGAATTTCAAATTGCTAATTTATGCAAATTAAGAAAATCCAAATATTTAAAGATGAATTTTAAGTTTTAAGTTTTACACCTATGATATTGACAAAAATTAATGAGTTATTATATTAATTGTTGGTGATTATTGTTAGGAATGTCAACATATACTTAAGAGCAATTTTGCAGTACAGTCATGCACCACATAATGTAGTTTTGGTCAACATAAACTAGATATCTGTTAGTGGTCCCATAGGTTATGATGAAGCTGAAAGATTCTATAACCAGTGATACAATAACAGTTATAATGCCATGGCACAACACACTACTCCTGTTTGTGGTCACACGGTGTAAACAAATGAAATGTACTGTTAGTCCTATAAAGGTACAGCACATACTGAATTGTATATAATACTTGATCATGATAATAAACATCTATATCACTGGTTTATGTATTTACTGTATGATATTTTTATCATTCTTTTAGAGTTTACTGTTGCTACTTATTTAAAAAAAAAACGTTTGCTGTAAAATAGTGCCATGTTATGCTCGGAGCAGCCTCATACATCTCCTGATTACCATATGTCGTGATTGAGGCATTTTCTCTTTTGCTTGATTTAATCTTGTATTATTCTGTTCATCATGACCCCGAAGGGTGCCAAATCCGCTGCTGATGTTGCCAGTAAGAGGCCGAATCACAAGTGATTTACCTGGGACTAAATTTAGAATGATTAAGAACTACTGAGTTAGAAAACCAGGGATAGTTATTACTTGTCAGGCAAGCATGCCCACCATCACTTCAATCTTGAAAAAAAAGAACAAAGTTATGGAAAATGTTAAAGAATCTGATTTATGTAAGGCAATGAGACCTACACAAATTTGAAGATGTCTGTATCAGACATGGAGACACTTCTAATAATCTGGAATGAAGACCAGACATAGAAACATGTCCCTCTCTGCACAAGGATAATTAGGGCTAACGCAAAAACAGTTCATCTGCAATGCTGAGTTTACTGGTAGTTTTGGGTAGTTTAAACAGTTAAAGAATAGATAATCTAAAAAGTGTTTGATGAGTTTGAGTGCTGCTCTGAAGGGAGCTAAAGCATTTTTGGAAACTCAAAATAAACTGATTGTGGAGGAACATTATTTGTCAAAGAAAATATTCAATATGGATGAAACCTTCCTGTTCTGGAGAAAGATGCTTAAAAGACTTCTCAACCATTAGGAGGTAAAGTCACTGCCACGTTTCAAGGCTTTTGATGACAGCATAACAATCGTGCTTGTGGCAATGTTGTAAGCTATAAACTAAAATCTTTTATAATCTGGCACCATAAGAACACCAGTGCCTTCAAGCAAATCAATCAGCCTGTGCTGCCAATGCACCACAGGAGCAATAAGAAGACATGGATAATGCAGCTCCTCTTCCAAGTTTCTCATGAATTGCTATACCAGTGGGGGGGGGAGGGGAAGAATAATATACTTTTCCAGATATGTGTGTATCTGATAATGCTTCCAGACAACATCCTTTTATTGGTGAATTTCATCTCAATGTCTAAGTAGTATTTCTCCTCAAAACACTACTTATTTGACCCAACCAATGGATTAAGGAAGTAATGGAAGCTTATTGGACATATTACCTGAAGAAGACCTTTGTCCTAGCTAATGCTGCAACTGAGCAAGAAGTGGAGAAAATATTGACGCAGTTCTGGAAGGATTACTGCCTCCATGACTCCATCAAGAATATTGCTTGCTCTTGGATTTTTCTCACCAAAGAGTGTATAATAGCATCTGGAAGCAGACACTAGGAGGTTTATCCAAGATTTCAAAGGATATGCAAGGAAGAAGTTATTGCAAAAATCAACAGGGTCATGATTGAGATGACAAAGAACTTTAACATGGCGTGGATGAGGTGCTCCTTAAAGTGGTTCCTGAGGAACTGACTAACCAGGGATTTGTTGGAATGGAAACAGCAATGCATAACCAAAAAGGAGGCTAGAGAAAAATGAACATTCAGTAGAAGAAAAAGAAGAATCCCCAGAAAATTTACAGTGAAGGGATAAGCAGAAGCTTCTGTAGACCTCAAAAAAAGCTCCTTAAAATGTTTGAAAATAAATGAACCGTCAAAACAAAAGGTTTCCATAAATAGAGGAATGTTCATTGTGAGTATCTGCATACAAGCAAACTTAAAATAAAAAAAAGAAACAAGTCAAGCAAATCACCACGGATATATTTCTGAAAAAGGTGACACCTTTAAGAGACTGGCAAATCATTCAGAAAAAGGCATTGTTATCATAGGAGATGACAGATCTAGGCATGTTATTGTCTCTAAAGACCTTTCAGTGTGACAACACGTGTCAGAGGAAGGCAGTAGTATTGATCATCTTGACCCTGTGTAACCCTAGACCAGTGGTGTGCAAACCGCGGCTTCTGACCTACATGCATCTCTTTGGCCCCTTGAGTGTGGCTCTTTCACAAAACACTATGGCCTGGGCAAGTCTGTTTTGAAGAAGTGGTGTTAGAAGTTTAAGTTTAAAAAATTTGGCTCTCAAAAAAATTTTAATCTTTGTATTGTTGATATTTGGCTCTGCTGACTAATGAGTTTGCCGACCACTGGCCTAGGCTAAATGTACAGGTTTGTATTTTAGTTTTTAAGAAAAGAGTAAAGATTTGTTAAAATCCTATCTAATAAAGAAGGAATATGCTAATTAACCCTCATGCTGTTGCAAAGATGGCAGCACCCAGAACCAATAAGGAGGAAATATCCTAATTCACTGTCCCATCCTCAAAAATGGTTGCACCCATAGCCAAAAAAGAGTGATTATGCTAATTGACTACAATGCCCTCAAAGATGGTGGGACCCACAGCCACAAGATGGCAGAGCCCAGTCCCCTCAGCCACCGAGCCACCCAGGGCCAGCCCAAGGTTCAGGCAAGTTTCAGATGGTGGCTGCTAAGTTAATGCCCGACGTGCAAGCAAGCCTCAGATGTCGGCTGTCCAGCCACCCAGGGCCACCCGAAGCTCAGGCAAGTAGGGCTAGCTAAGGTTTGCACTGCCGGTAGTGGCAGCAGCAGAGGTATGATGGAGTGTTGCCTTCCCCTGATCACCGGGTAACCTCCCACCCCTGAGGGCTCCCAGACTGTGAGAGGAGACAGTTTGGCTGAGCCCCCGCCCCCACTCCAGTACATGAATTTTCATGCACGAGGCCTCTAGTTAAACAGATAAAAGCTTACATGAAAATATTTTTGTACAGCTGCATCATGTTGTTACAAAATAGTTGAGTCATTTAAAAAGTTAAAATTTTATCAAGTGGCAGCAAGTTAAAATTACTATTGAAAGAAACAATTATAAATTATGTGTAACCTAAGGGCACATTGTTTATAAAGTTTGCAGTAGTGTGTATTGTCTTTGGCCTCCACATTCACTGACCACTCACTCACTGATTTGCCAGAGCAATTTCCAGTTTGGCAAACCCCAGTCATAGAATTTGTTTTTTATTGTTGTACCATTTTTAAAAAAATATATTTTATTGACTTTTCACAGAGAGGAAGGGAGAGGGATAGAAAGTCAGAAACATCGATGAAAGAGAAACATCGATCAGCTGTCTCCCGCACACCCCTCACCGGGGATGCGCCCACAACCAAAGTACATGTCCTTGACCGGAATCGAACCTGGGACCTTCCAGTCCACAGGCCGAAGCTCTATCCACTGAGCCAAACCGGTTCCGGCTATTGTACCATTTTTATTTATTTATTGCTAGAGGTCTGATGCATGAAATCCGTGCAAGAGTAGGACTTTGTGACCCTTGCTGCCTCAGCCCTGGCTGCCTCATGGCCCTGCAGCCCTGCGCTCTGCCCACTGGTTGTTCTGAAAGGCCGTTCCAGAAGGTTGTTCAGCTATCCAGTCTAATTAGCATATGAGCTTTTCATTATATAGGATTAATTTTAACCCTCACCCAAGGATATTGTTTCTCAATGATTTTTAGAGAGAGTGGAAGGGGAGAAGAGCGAGAGAAAGCGATAGACATCAATGTGAGACAGACATATCACTTGGCTGCCTCCCACACAAGTCCTAATAGAGACCAGGTATTTAACCTGCAACCCAAGTATTTGCACTGGACCAGAAATTAAACTCATGACCTTTCAATCCGTGAGTCAATGATCTAAACACTGAGCACACCTTCCATTACCAGGTGTACCGATAATATTTTATATCTATTTCACTGTACCTTTTCCCTCTTTATATATGTTTGGATACTCAAAGGCCATTGTGTTACAGTTGTCTATGTTATTCAGTGTAGTAACATGTTATACTGTTTTGCAGTGCATGAATAATAAACTATAACAACCTATGTGTATAGTTGGCTACACCATCTAGATTTTTGTATGTACACTCTATGATGTCTGCATAATGTCAAAATCTTCCAGTGCTGCATTTCTTAGAATGTATTCCATCATTAAACAACACATGATATTATCTGAAAAATTATATGATATTCATCTTGTAAGTTGTGTTAATTTTACATCTAATTATCCACACTGGAGAAACATATACATATGGATATTCATAATAGTGAGATTTGTATTGATATAAGAAAAAGAGTGGATACAAATTTGTTCTTAGTATATGATGGCACACAAATGTTGCTTATTCATGCTTTGTTATGCTAATTATAATTATTTGAGTCAGTGAAATACATCTATGTGTATAGTGCTAGCTTAATTTTATAATAATATTGTTAAATAATGCATAACTTTTTAAAACAGGATAATAAAATATGATAAAGTATGATGAAACTATAAATTGTATAACTCAGGAATTAGTAGTATATAGTATGAAAAGAAATTTTCATACAAATAAGAGCACAGAAACATTAATCAGAAGAAGACACTTGCACTAGTTAATAATAGTTAATTGCATTGGGAAGGGAAAGGGGAGATTTGTAAGGTTCATAACTTAACATAATAGTTCAAGATTATTCAAATGTAACTGAAAGAGTAAGCAAGAGAGAACATGCATTTGTTTGTTACATCTCTTGAGTTTTCTAGATATTTAATATATTTTGCAATTTGGAAAAATACTTAAATATGATTGCACACATTCTTCAGACTGCTATATTATTCAGGTAGGTGTGATTTTTTGTACTATTCTTTTAAAATAAAAGAAAGAGCTGAGACCGGTTTGGCTCAGTGGATAGAGCGTCGGACTGCGGACTGAAGGGTCCCGGGTTCGATTCCGGTCGGGGGCATGTGCCGTGGCTGCGGGCACATCCCCAGCGGGGGGCGTGCAAGAGGCAGCTGATCGATGTCTCTCTCTCGTCGATGTTTCTGACTTTCTATCCCTCTCTCTTCCTCTCTGTGAAAAATCAATAAAATATATTAAAAAAATAAAATAAAATAAAATAAAAGAAAGAAAAACACTATAAAATCAAATCTGTCTTATTCCACAAGACAAAATATTGAAAGTATACATTCCCAGACACAGGGTTGTTAATATCAGAAGTCCAAAAAACTCAATTTCAAAAAAAATTTTGAGACCTGCCACTCCTGTCATGCCAAGAAATCCTCAGAATCATTAAAATTACCTTCATATCAATTTATAAGAACTAGTTAAATAAATTATGATATATCCAAATGACATAATACTATGTAGATCCATCACCTCAAGTTGCATAAATACAAGCTGCTTTGTAATAATCTTCACAATATTTTAAAAGTTTAAAAAATACAAAAACAAGGAATGATGCAGAATAATATTTTACACAGGTAATTTTTATATTCAATTGCATATTGAGAAATAAACTATTCAAAATAGTATAAAAATTACTTATTATGTTTTATTGAAAAATGGCTTCTGGAATATTAAAAGATAACAGATATGTTGGAGAATTTAACCATCTGCTATTGAAAATCTTACTTTGCTTAATAATTTCCTGGTGTCAATGTGTCCTGTGATATAATAAATTATAAGAGATCTGAAGTATGGAGATTTAACAAAACTGTAATTAAAACTGCGGCATTTGTATAACAGATGAAGACTATTTCAGAATACATTAATATCAATAAAAAATAATAAAAAAACATCAAGAAACCAGCCTGAGTGTTTTTTGGAAAGTTGTCAGAGCAGTCATGAGGGGTAGAATAATTTGTTCTGAGGCAACAACAGTACAAAAAGTATACATTGAGTACCAGTGTCAATTAGAGAAAGTTAATGAGATGTAAAAAGCAACCTAATAAAGCAGGTATCTTAGGATCCTCCAACTTTTGATTAGACTGAGTGGCTAAATTCTTTATTGTGAATAATGCAGGCAATGTGTTAAAGTGTAATGATCAGATGCACTCTGAAAGGGAAATAAATTTAATAAATTACCTGTATATGATCAGAGTTCAAAGAGTGACAAAATATATTTAATGAAGAAAACATTTTTCCACTTAAATACTGAATATAAAAAATACTTTGGAATTTTGGCATATAGTAAATTAGTGCAAGTTGAACATTTTTCATAAAATTCCTATTTGATAAAGTTCCTATATCGTTAAGAGAGACTGTCAAACTACAGCAGGAAAGCAGGAGAGTGTTGTGGGATGTGGGAGGGGTAAGAGATCAACCAAAGGACTTGTATGCATACATATAAGCATAAACAATGAACACATACCCTGGGGGAGGGTGATGAGGGCATGTGCTAGGGGTAGGTAGGGGATGCTGGGGGGAGGTCAATGGGGAGAAAAGGAGACATATGTACTATTATTTGTAATACTTTAAACAATAAAAAGATAAAAAGATAGCACTTTTTCTCAGACTTTGTGGAATACAATAAATTATTAAACTACTTAGTTTCAATAACAAATTACCATAAACTGAGTTTGTAAATTTAAAAATGTAACATAGTAAAGAGGTGTCTTAAAAATTATATATGGATCATGCATTATATTTTTAAAACTTTCAAATTTAAAATGCTTGGTACTGTATCATGTTTCCTCAGCAACACTTTATGATACATGCTAATAAAAATCAACCACTAATACATAGTCAATAGCAGAGTTTTAAAGATTCCCATTGAAAAAGGTCATAACAAAGCATTAGAGCAAGGAGCTTACCATACTTTCTAAAAGATGTGGCTGAAAGCATGTTAGAATTTGTAAAGAAAAATAAATAAAACATTGAGAATCTACAGATGCTCCTCAACGTACAATGGAGTTATGTTTCAGTAAATGGTAAGTTAAAATATAATAAGTCAAAATCTATTTAATACACTAGGTTTACCTGTCCTAGATGTACTCATACACTTAACATTAGCCATTGTTGGGCAGTTATGGTGAGTTTCCTCTCAAGAGTAACACATTGCTCTTCTTCCTGTCACCAGAAGCAAAATAGCTTCATGAAAGATTCACTGAAAGACTAATGAAAAATTAAAGACACAAGTGATACCTGAAACAAAATGATAAGATGAACATTGCCCTTTTGTCCTCCTTTACTTGAGTACCCACTACTCATCCATCTGAATTGCCTTTCCACTCCGGAGAGTTCACAATACCATAAACAAAAGCCTACCAGGTTAGAGGTGTTAAAACTGCAACATTCCGATACCAGAAACTAAAACACCTACTCTTCCCCTGTTGTGTACTCCAAGGATCCATTATGAAAATACTAGCTGCTAATTCAAAAATTCATTTGCAACTGAAACAAACAAACAAAGATTGCAGTTGAAGGTTTTGTCATGGCCTTCCACTCCAAAGCTCCCACATTTACCTTCACAGAAGGACCCCCAAAAGGACCATCCTCATGATGGATTCTCTGGTAAACTACTACCAGTTATTCTCTTAAACAGCCAACCAGTTATTCCAAGAGAAAACTAGAATTAATGTTAATGAAAAGCATTGCCAAATTCTGGTAAGTACTAGGGCTACACTTCCTAATTTAAAACCCACTTGCTCTTGCAAAAACCCACTTGCTCTTGCAACTGCAGTTGGGTTCCCTAGAAAACTGATGGAAGCCAGAGACCACTGAGAATCCTTAGAAAAAGCAGCTATGGCAGATCTCTGTGTCAGGTTGAGAGAGGAAGGAGCTATGTATTGTTGTCCCTTCCTTTCTAAATGCAGACCAATTGGTGACTGACAATTTCTTTCTCAGGGAGAGCACTTACGTTGTTGTTTGTCTCATTTTGTATACTGAGAACTCTCCTGGGCTTTCTGCCTGGATGTATAGTCATTCATTTAACCGATTCTTATTTGGATTATGCAAGGGAATATTAATCCTCAGCCACAGGTCTACACACACACACACACACACACACACACACACACACACACACACACACTTGCATGCACGCACAGAGAGTTTAAAAAATTGTGGTGTATATAATTGATATATTTATTAATGGCTTCATATGTAGACTGACCATATAAATTATTGTCTAATCTGAGATCACTTTGAGCTCACATACCATTAGCAATTATTCCAAAATGATAGACATAAATCTGGATTAGCTCTAAGGAAAGTGTGAACAACAAAATAAATTACTTTGATTTAGGATTATTTTTGTTCCAAATTTAGGTTGCAAATTCTAAACCTTTCAGGTTTAGTAGTTTCAATATAAGACATGGTTGTCAGTTTAAATGCAGTATATATTACTCATACATGTTCTCTCTTTCTTTAATGCACACACATCAAAAATAACAAAAGCAAATAAATATTTTATCACTTAAACTTATTCAACTAAAAAATGTAAAGATAGATCTAATGAACTCAAAGCTATTTTGACTTTTCTCATTTATCAGGAGACGATTCCTGCAGTGCTAAGTAGAACATTGTTGCAGTGTTCTCCTTTTTAGCAATAATATTGCTAAATTTACTAGTTTTTGACTCAGTGAAAAAAGCTGGTACATTTTCCCATTGTTATCTACTATAATTCTCATATTTTTCTATTAAATTAAAACAAAATAATATATAAATTTCTTTGGAAAACAAATAGAAAAAGTGAAATGAATATATAAAAATAATTCTAATTGGTAAAAATTACTTTTCACAAAATATTTTTGTGATATTTTTTAGTTAAGCATAAGTGTGCTATGGTATTCATAAATGTATTATTTAAAAATAATAGTTTCTGAGAAGTCTCCATTGAGAAATTGACTCAATTTTCTATCAATATGAAATTTACATTCCAATTATTCCTTGAAATTTTAGGTCATAGCATTGCATATTATTCTGATGGGGATAATTTCCTTTTCTTTGTGCTAAAGATAGAAGTTATCCAAACTTTTTCTCCATGTGTTTTCTAGTTTTGTAGTATATTAAAAATAATTAGTTGCTAAACAGATATAATACCTATTCTCTTCCCTCAACAGATGGTCAACTACAGATGAAGAAGGTGATTGTTTATATTTTTTTCTTAGAAAAGAATCAAAAAAAGAAAAATCCAGGTGTCCTTCATTTGTTAGAACTATACCCAATTTTAACCAATTAAATATGCTGAAAAAGTATCTTTGAATTTAACCCACTCTTTTTTTTATTTATTTGTGCACTCATTCTCTATTACTTTCATTCTGGGCAATCCATGGCTTCTCCTTAGAAATTGGAAATATTTTAAGTCTAAAAATTCACTAATAATGCATTGACAGAGGAAAAAACACATGAACAAAACAAAAACAGTACATTGGAATTAGCAAAGAAACTCCCATTTTTCCACTAATCTTCCATGTATATGTTAAGAAAAATTGTTTGTTTATATACGATTGTACATATTAACAAATATGTATCTATACATACTTACATACATAATTTAAATATATTTTCATAGCCACACTTAAACATTTATCTCATTCCTTTATTTCATGGTACAGATAATATTATATTCAGTGTGTTTTTAGTCAAGATTAATTCATGAGAATAGTGTAGTTCTTGTGTATGCTCTTACTGTTATATAGAGACTAGAGGCTCGATGCACAAAAATTCATGCAGAAGTAGACCTTCCTTCATCTAGCTGCAGGCACTGCCTTCCCTCCTGCACCCAGTACCTGGGCTGCTGGCAGCAGCTTCCTTCCAGCATCTGGGACCTAGGCTGTTTCCCTCCTCCAGCCACAAGCAGGCAACCTGGATCTGGGACAGCTTCCCTTGGGCCACCCACAGGCACCTGGGATCCACTGAACCACCCAAGGCACCTGGGACCCACTGGCTTTGTCAGGAAGGAGTCTGGAATAACATCCAGAATACATGGTCTAATTAGCATATTACACTTTTTATTTTTATCACGGAAAATAAAATGATAGTGGAAGCTTTTTTAATTCTACTAGAGACTCGGTGCATGAAATTTGAGCAGGAGGCAAGGCATGTCCCTTAGCCCAGCCTGGACCCTCTCCAATCTGGGACATCTCGAGGGATGTCCTGGTAAGATCAGGCCTAAACAGGCAGTCATACATCCTTCTCACAATCCAGGACTGCTGGCTCCAAACTGCTCACCTGCCTGCCTCCCTCATTGCCCCTAACTGCTTCTGCCTACCAGCCTGATCCCCACTAACAACTACCCTGCCAGCCTACTTGAAGTCTAACTGCTCCCCTGACAGCCTGTTTGCCCTCAACATCCCTCCTCTACCAGACTGTTCACCCCTAACTGCCCTTCCCTGCAGGCTTGAACACCTCCAAATGCCCTCCCTTGCAGGGGCTGGAACCTCCCAACGACCCTTCCCTGCTGGCCATCCTCTGGTGTCCATTTTATGTCCACATGGGGCAACCCTCTTGTGGTTGAAGTGATGGTCAATATACAAATTATTCTTTTATTACAAAGTATAGAGGCCTGGTGCATGGGAGAGGGCCAATTGGTTTGCCCTGAAGAGTGTCCCAGATCCGGGTGGGGGTTCCATTGGGGTGAGGGGCGGCCTGGGCGACGGGTCTCTGGATGTTTGCAGGCCAGCCACACCCCTCAGAAACCCAAGCAGAGGCTCTGGGATCTGGGATTAATTTATGTCTACAATTGAAACTTTGTAGCCTAGAGCAGAGCCAAGCCTTCTGCTCATTCTGTGGCGGCAGCCATTTCTGTTTGAAACTTTGTAGCCTAGAGGGGAGGCCTAAGCAGACAATGGCGGGTGGAAAGCTTGGCTTCCTCTATTGCTAAGGAAACCCAAGTCTCTGTTCTCTCCAGCTCAGTGGCTGCCACCATTTCTGTATCTTTTATAATTGAAACTTTGTAGCATTGAGTGGAGGCCTAGGGCAGCAACAGCAGGCAGAAAGCTTGGCTTCCTCTGTTGCCAGGGAAACCCAAGCTTTTCTCCTGCTCTCAGTGGCAGCAGCAATCTTGGTTGGGGTTTATTTGCATAATCTGCTCCTGATGGGCTGGTGGGGGTGGCTGTGGGCGTGGCTTCTGGGTATAGCGAAGGTATGGTCACATTTGCATAATACTCTTTTATTAGATAGGATGATAGCCTAGAATCATGGTTGGCAAATCATAGCTCATGAGTCACATGCGGCTCTTTGGCCCATTGAGTGTGACTCTTCCATAAAATACCATGGCCTGGGCAAGTCTATTTTGAAGTGGCATTAGAAAAGTTTAAGTTTAAAAAATTTGGCTCCCAACAGGAATTTGAATTGTTGTACTATTGATAGTTGGCTCAGTTGACTAATGAGTTTGCCGACCACTGGCCTACAACATGTTGCATAATACTGACTGATATTCTTGAAATTTTGGTAGTCATTCCTTTTGTGTTTCTAAATGCCTGTTTTTTCCCTTGGTTTTAGCAATTCAATTTTAGGAGATTTGCGTCTGTATATATGTGCAACATTTATTCATGCAGTGATCATACTTTGTCCACTTTATTTTCAATGGCAGACAGTATGCCTTTTTATGTTATTTGGATTCCTTCAATTTTAATTTTTCATATTTGAGAAAATTTTATTTTACTTAATATATAAATCAAGTAAAATGATGTAATCAAGATATCCATATACTGCTACTTGAGTGAAACTGATGTTGAATACTGACTTTTTAATTTTTAGAAAACAAAATATTATAAATGTATTTTACACCTTACTTCTTTTTCTAGGACAAAAAACTCACAAAATATGGAATGTTGTGTTTCATAACTTATATTGAAGTTAATATTGAATATATTAAAATGATACAGATTTCTATATTTATTTTAAATGTTAATAATTTTATTTGATCTCATTTATATTTCCTGTGGAATGTTAAAAATATTTCATATTTTAGCCATTTAGATTTCTAATTTTATTTATTTATTTATAAATTAGCTTAAGTATTACATATGTCTTCTTTTTCCCAATTGACACCCACCCAGCCATACCCACTCCAAGTAAATCCGCACCCCAACCCCACTGATTATGCTAATATGCATGCATACAAGTCCTTTGTTTGCTCTGACCCCGGCCTTAACTCCCCTGCTATTTTTCTCCAGATCTATTTTTGTTCATCAAAATATATTGATCATTATATCCAACATATGAGTGAGATCATGTGATATTTATCTTTCTGTGACTGGCTTATTTCACTTAGCATAATGCTCTCCACCTCCATTCATGCAGTCACAAATGGTAAAAGTTCCTTCTTTTTTATAGCAGCGTAGTATTCCATTGTGTAGATGTACCATAGTTTTTTAATCCACTCATCTGTTGATTGGCATTTAGGTTGTTTCTAAATCTTAGCTATGGTAAATTGTGCTGCTATAAATATGAGGGTGCATATATCCTTTCTGATTGGTGGTTCTGATTCCTTGGGATATAGTCCTAGAAGTGAGATTTAGATTTCTAAATTTAAATTCATTACTTTTATTATTTTATATTAGTCCACATTTTGTTATACTTTTACTAAATTGATATTCAAATCACTTTATTTTCTTATTTTTATATAGCATTACTTGAAGAATGGCTTTATTTCATATTCTGACACTGTTGTTTGTATTTTTAAATTTTATTTGTTTTACAAACATTTTGTAATATTGAAATTTTTAATTTTTTCTGACAAAATATTTGTCTTTAGCATTAAAATTTATTTTATTAAAATTTCCTGGAATTAGTATTTTTTCTATTTTATGATTAATTTGTTTTCTACATTGAGATTAGGAGTATGTCTTTACTCTTTGTACTTTCTGTGGAAATTAACTGAGTTTTACTCCATGGTCTATTTTATGACAGTTTTCAGTCAATGTTATTTTTCAATTAGAATAACCCATTTAAAAATTGCTACATATTTTGTTTCCAGAAAATAAAATTATCTATCATCTATATATCTCTATATCTATGTCTACAGCAATGCCTATATATATCTATATCTATATCTATATCTATCACCTATATCTATATCTATATCTATATCTATATCTATATCTATCTATCTCTCTATATCTATGTATCATCTATATCAATCATCTTTATATCTAGCTATCATATTGAAGAGCAAAATTTACAGGATGCAAATAGAAAACTACTATTTTTTCTTCATTTTCCATTCAAAATCATCCTATGCAGCTACTTTTCAGGGTTTCTTAGATATAAATCAGATAATTCCCATAATTTTAATTTTAGTTATTAATAAGACAATATAATAATCCCTATACTGCAAATATAATTTATACTTCATTCTAATGATAAAGATTTCAAAGTTAGTGGTAAAAATAATTTACTCTCTCCCAACTTGGCAATGATTCACACTACAAAGCTTTGAGTTAAAGAAAAAAAAAGGGCATGATTGGTGAGTTTTATTTCCCTCTTTATGATTTTACGTCTACTGATACCCCAACTGGATCACCTTGGTTCCTGTGGGATCCTGCCAGGAGGAGAGCAATACAGATCTGGAAACATTCACCTGACTAACACTGCCTTTATCTATTATTGATAGTTGAAGGGATTGAGAACTGTTTTAATTAATTCTCCCAAGATGCTCTAAGATAATTTCCTCAGAGATCTCCTGTAGACACCTGAAGTACCTTCTTTGATAAAGTTAAAGTTATAATTTTTCTAATTTTATATGCTCCCATGTCAACTTCACTACCTACCAACATATCTCTAGGCTTTCCAGACTGCCATCACTTCTGGCAAAAACAAAACAAAACAAAACAAACAAACAAAAAACCACTTTGGTTTAGGATATTTAAAAATAACATCAATCCAGGGCAACCCAGGGTAGTCCAAATCTAGCCAGAAGGATGTATTTAACGTTGTATTGAGAGTGCAGAACTAAGCTGTTAACCATAAAGCAAATATTTTATCTCCATTTTAATCAATACCTATAAATCTTAATTCTTCTTATGTACCTGAATAAAAACTGAGCTATTTTCAGAGCTCATAGAAAAAATTAAATTATCTGGTCATAACTGGTCACAAAGCAGTCTCATTTTATTAATTATTTAGAGATCTGTTACAAGAAGATTCCTGCAAGAATAGAGCTTCCTGTGACCTGAGCAAAGATCCCTCCCATCTCTGCTGACTCGCTCCCATCTCAAGTGCCTTCCTTCCTCTCATCTTCTCTGCCTTGTTCCCTCCCTTCTTCCCCACCACCCCACTTGCTTACTTCTCTGCAGCTTTGCTCCCTTCTGCAGTGCTTGGCTTCCTTCTACACTGTCTTCTGTGTCTGGATATGCAAATTAACCTCCATCTTGATTGGGTTAATTTGCATACCTGCTCTGATTGGCTCATGGGCATAGGGAAGGTGCAGTCAATTTGCATATTACTCTTTCATTAGATAAGATGCCTTTAGTCCTAAAACATGACAAAACATGGTTATTTTAGACCATGGATTCTTTAGTTTGCTTAGACTCAAATCCTAGTGTCAATGCTTAATAACTCAGTTTTATCATAATAAGATTAAAGAAGAATAACAATAACATTGTGAGGTTTTGTTTAGATATTTGAAATTTGCTTAGAATAGGGTATGTGTAGACCAAAGGTCATATCAGTGACTGTTTATAAAAATTTGAAACATCTAAAATACATCTTTTGTTCTACCTTGGGATCGAACTTTCATTCTTTAATTGGAATACCTTGACAACTTGATTTCCATTCCTTTGCATTCCATTTATCCTTCTTCCAGCTGCTGTTTTGCCATGATCTCCAGTGGTGCTGAAAGAGAAACAAGAGAATAGAAATATCTGACTTCCTTAGATTTGACATTAGAAGTATCTGTGATTGGCATGTGTCTATTTGTGTTTCATTGTGACTGTATAACTATACTCATTTTATCTTTTTTCACTGTCTGCTTAAGATAATCTCCTTAAAGTTTTGAAACTGAAATCTCATTGTTGATTGAAGTGTATGTTGGTATAATGATTTTGGAAAGAATTTAATTATATCAGCACATTACAATGGCATGTGCTCTGTGACATTTACATTTCACTACTAAATGTCTACCCTAGAGAAACACTCACACAACTATACAAGAAGACTGTTTTGAAGCACTTCCTGTAAAAATTAAGAAGATTAAACTACCTAACTAGTCTCCAATTGATATTTAAAATAGTTCACTCAGATATATTACCTAACTCTCAATATAAGTGGTAAAAATCTTCTCTTTCTTTCTTTTGATATTATTTCATTTGATAGCATTAACACATCAAGTTGCAATATCTTAACCACATCTACCTTATTTACTCAGTATATGACAGTAATTTTTAAGAATTCATGGAATTCCAATTCCCCAGTTTTAAAGGGGAATAATGCTTATTCTAATGTGAATATTAAAACAGAATGTTCTGGATTAGCATGGCTAATAAAAATTTAGGGTATATCATTTCTATCTATATATTCACTACAGTAAAATCAATCAATAACTTTTTAATTCATTTATCATGACCTATGAATTCCTACATAGTTTGGTTTCAGCCTGCATTCTTCATTTTTATATAAAACCAGAGGCCAGTGGGGTCCCTCATCCTGGCCTGCACCTTTTCGTAAACCAGGACCCCTTGGGGAATGTCAGAGTGTGTTTCACCCTATCCCCACAGGCCAGGCTGAGAGACCCAACTGGTGCATGAATCCATGCATCAGGCCTCTAGTATGCATATAAGATCTTTGGTTAATCTCTTCCCATCATCCCTTCTCCCCCTTATCCTCTGAAATTCATCAGTCTGTTCCATGTTTCCATGCCTGTGCATTGAGTGTCTTTCTCTGGTAAGTCAGTGAGTATCATAGCTACTGGTCGAATGGTGGAATGATAGAATGTTGGAACTGTGAAATGGTTGCTTAGGCTTTTATGTATATAGATTCTAATCAGTGACTTTTAATTTCAAAATAAACTTTGTATGCCCTCATATTTTTTTTCATTTCTCTCTGTTTCTGTTTCTGTCTTTTTCTTTTCCTGACCACACACAGATACACTGACACACAAACACACAGCTACCTACACATATTAATATGCTACACACACACAACCAACCTTAATATAGTCTGTACAGGGGAAAATTTTATGTCACTATTAAATCTTACTTTATTAATGAAGTCTCCCTTGATAAAATATATGGCCATAAGCTCTTCTTGAAAACTACAATCTGTTTTCATAGTTATCATTACAACTACAAATGGATAATTATGTTTTAATTATTTTGGTTTATATCCATCTCTCCCCCTAGATTGTGCACATATTGTTAAATAAATGGATGAATGCATGCATGAATGGCTGAATGGATGGAATCAGGCCAATCTAATTAGAATTTCCAATTAATCTCACTAAGCTACAAGTTTCTTATCTGAAAAAACAAACAAGTGAACAAACAAACAAAAAACTGAAGTAATTCTATGTATTTTATAAAGCAGTGAGGATTAAACCATATACAGTGCAGTAAAGTATACATTGTATACATAGTAAATTGTTAAATCACTTTCTTACAGTGTACTATTTAATATTTATGTCCTTTTCATTATTTAGAAAACTCTTTAATTATAAAAAAGAAATAATAAATTTACAAGAAAAGGTAATATGATTGATCGGATGTTATAAAAACTCTTTTACTACTAACACTTAGAAATGCTTCAGAAAATCCCATTCAATGACTAATTTGTAAAGCAACGAAGGGAATTTACAGGAATTAAAATTAAAGTTTCTGTTTGTTTGTTTTTGAGATTAAATACCAGGGATAGTTCATGGTGCATGTTAATTTTAGAAATGCAGAAACTTAAGACTTGATGTCTCATTGGAGACAGGAATTAAGAATTTGAATATGACAAGTGGGAAGTTAGAATTATATATAGATTTAACATCCTTGAAAGGCTCCATTTTTATCAAAATGCTGGCTAGAAAAAAATACTACAGGACAATAAGGAATATGAAAATAATTGGCTAGCAATAAACCAAACAAACAAACAAAACAAAGGAAGCAAGCTAGCTAACAAACAAAACAGAATTAACACCCTTCTGGAATGATAAAATTATTACTATTTTTTCTATGCTTGGTCCAAATTAATACACTCACTATCTAAAATTATTCATCAGAAAAGAGAAAAAATGAACTCGGGTTAGAGCTAGCACATATTTCAAATAAGAAAATGGGTAGCTGATTTATTTAGCAACAGTGATAGCATACGCAAATTTTAAAATATGTTTTTATTGATTTCAGAGAGAGGAAGGGAAAAGAAGGGAGAATTGGAATCATCAACGTTGAGAAAAAAATCAATGATTGGCTGCCGACTTCACACCCCTTACCGTGAATCAAGCCAGCAACCGGGGCATGTGGAACCCTGACTGAGAATTGAACAGCAGCCTTCTGATTCATAGGTTGATACTCAACCATCAAGCCACCCTGGCAGGGCAACATGTACAAATTTATGACATGTTTTATAAATTAAATAGAGATAAGATACAGAAGAGTCATAGAATTACAATACATGTTTAATTCTTGGAATACTGTAATATTATATACTGGAGAATACATGTCCTAATCCCCAGAACCTATCAATATGTTTTTCTCTTACACTAGAGGCCAGGTATACAAAAATTTGTGCAATCAGGGTTACCCTCAGCCATGCCTGAACCCTCTCACAGGCCAGAAGCCCTCAGGGGATGTCCTACTGATGGCCTCTTTGTGAGGTGACCAGGCAGACTGATCAGGGGATGGCACCAGCTGACATGGCCCCGCCCCCCCCATTGTGCTGCCATTGGTTGCTGCCACCTTCCCCAACCCATAGCTGTCCCCTCCCTCTGCCCACTGTCCTGCACTTTGGCTGGCCTGGCACAGCCTGCTCACTGGCTCTGCCACCCACCAACTGAACATTCCACTTGTTCAATTGATTTTCATATTACACTTTTATTATATAGGACGAGAGGCCTGGTGCACAAAATTCTTGCACTGGGGGTGGGGTGAGAAGTGTTCCTCAGCCCAGCCTGCACCCTCTCCAGTCAGGGACCCCTCAAGGGATGTCCAATAGGATAAGACCTAAATGGGTAGTCAGACATCCTCTCACAATCCAGGACTGATGGCTTCCAACTGCTTGCCTGCCTGCCTTCCTGATTGCTCCTAACCCCTTCTGCCTGCCAGCCTGATCACTCCTAACCACTCTCCTGACAGCCCGATTGATGCCTAACTGCTCCCCTGACCACCTGGTTTCCCATAACCACCCTCCCCTGCAGGTCTGGTTGCCCCCAACTTCCCTCTCTTGCAGGCCTGATCCCTCCCAACTACCCTCCCCTGCTGGCCATCTGGTGGTGGCTATCTTGTGTCCACATGGGGGCAGCCATCTTGTGTTGGAGTGATGGTCAATTTGCATATTACTTTTTTATTAGATAGGATGGCTAAAATTAATTTGGGTTGCAGATGGAATTAAAAATTAATTTGTTACCACAAAAATAAGTTACTAATACTGTTTTATTTTGCCTTTACCTCCAAAGTGACCCGATATATCTTTTTTTCAGATATTTGTGGAGTACCTCAGTTATCTCACACAAAACACTTACATTCAAGATTTTAACCACATCCATTTTTTTTCCAATTGAAAAGGAATGATATCACACTGAATGAGATCCTCTTCTGGAGAGAACCATTTGAACACTATTTATAACATACAATTACTCCCAAAGGAATTTACTAGAAAGGGATAAACCATTGCCCCATACATGATAATGTCCCACCATCTCAGTTTAATTCCTAAAAATTATTTGATAAAATCAGGACTGCTTCATTTCCACATTGTCAAATAAGAACTACTAAATCTCTCAGGACCCACAATGTTAACACAAACCCAACATATTTTAATTCTGTAGTGTTCAAGAGGCAACAAATTCCTCAATAATAAATTTTTATAAGCCCATTTTGCTGTTACTTGCAAATTATCAAAGCTTGCATGGGACCCCCTTCAGCAAAAGGTTATAAAATCTCTTCAAATTGCAAGCTCATGCAGAGAGTGGTTTCATTTTAGAAGCAATAGCAACCACCTATCATCCCTGCTAAAGTATCAGGACTACATATGACACTTATAAGTTGTCAATGTGCTTTTGACAGAAGAAACTGCCCTCCCAAGACCCCCTTAATGTTAGAGAGACAACTGCTGGCAGTATATTGAGCTCTCCCAGAAATAGAATGTCAAATAGCTCACTGAGCTCGAAACACTGTCCCTGGTTCCCTGTTATGCTTTGAATCACAGAACCAGCAACTCACACATTGAGCATAGGCACTGAAGTCTGCTACATCTACAGCCCACGAGATGCCTGGTGTACAAAATTTGTGTAGGGGGTGAGTGGGAGGTTCCCCTCAGACCAGCCTGTATCCTCTCAATTCTGGATTGGGCCTAAACCAGAGGTCAGAAATCCCGCTCACAATCCTGAACCATTGGCTCCTAATTGCTCACATGCCTGATTTCCCCAACTGCCCCCCCCACCAGCCTGATCACCCCTTACTGCCTGTGCATGCTGGCCTGATCACCCCTATCTTCCACCCCTAACAGCCTGGTTGCTCCTAACTACCCCGTCAACAACCTGGTCTCCTCTTACTGCCCCCCTTGCTGGCCTGGTTGCCCCCAACTCCCCCCCACTGGCCTGGTAATAGGCAGCCATCTTGTGAGGGCATGATGGTCAACTTGCATATTACCTCTTTATTATATAGAATATGCAATAGGGGTGGCTTCTCTATCTTCTGCCTTTTGCCAGTCCCAATGCTGGAGGGGTTCACCTTTTTCCCAGATCCCTGGTGCTATAATCTGAATACATCCCCCCAAATTTTATAAGTTGAAATTCTAATGCCCAATATGAATGTAGTAGAAGATGATACTTTGGGAGGTACTTAAGTCATGGAGATGGAGCTCTTACATGATTAGTGCCATTATAAAAGAGACCCCCTTCAGATCTCCCTACCACCATCTCCTATCAAGGATACTGGTTTATAATGGGGAAAGGGAGTTCACCAGATATGGCCATGCTGGAATTCTGATCTTGGAACTCTAATCTCCAGAACTGTGGCAAATAAAATTTAGGTTTATAAACCACCCAACCTATGAAAGGAAAATAGAAAGCATGATAGATAAATTTTATCAATTTTAATTATTCCTTGGTATAGAAACAATTACACACTTCACATTAAATTTCTGTTGTTAAGTAAATGGAAATTTCACAGTTTATTATCTTACTTCATTATTACCTAAATTTTCATATCAATATCATGCTGGTAAGTATCATCAGCTATTTCATCAATTTTATCCTAAATTAATGCAAACAATAAAGCTTTGTTAGAATGTAGAGTAGAAGACTAATTATATAATTATTTTGTTAAAATGGTTCTATATCTATTTACAGCATTTATTTGTAAAACTGGGAGCACACATTTTCTTTATGTGTTTTAAGGTTTTACTCTTCCCTATATTCAATACAACTGATTCAATACCACTAGTGTTGTAGGCATATACTCTCTTTAATATTTAATAATTTATCTTTATATTTGTCTTTCAGCATTTTAAGTATTAACATGTCTGAGTTAAATAGTTTTTCAAATATTCTTTTTGGAAATATACTGTTTTCTGAATATCTAGAATAATCGTTCTTCAAATTATTGGACATATTCCCATTGACATTATTATTTTTGGGGGGCATATTTTACTATCAGTTTTACTACCTTCTCTCCCTATCACATTCCCATTATTTATGTCTTCATTGAGTTGTATTTTAGATATTTCTAAGACTGTTCATTTTTCTTTTGGTCTCTATTCTGCAGATTGCATAATTTTTATTGCTCTATCCCCATTTTCACTAATTCTTTCTCCTGCCATCCAAACTGTACTATTGAGAAGTGGTAAATCATTCATTTTACTTATGTACTTTTAACTATAAAAGCTCCATTTGGTGCCTTTCTTTTAATGCAATATATTTAATCATATTCTCTATCTGAGGCAATATTGCTTCGTATATTCCTTCATATTTTTAAGTATTTAAATATTTAAGTTGGTTTACAATACTTGTGTCCAAGTCAGTCTCCAAAGTCTGATTCTACCACCTGTTCTTTGGTTTTTGTATATGTGTCACACTTCCATATGATGTTTTGTTGCTGTTTGTTTTCACATCTCCTACTTTTTTAAAAAAAAAACTTGGCTTTTAATAATATGATGCAGCAATTCTAGATGAAGATTTTTGCATTCATTTATTCCCATATGACAATTGTTATTGTCATAATTTTCTTAGTTATTTTATTTGTTTGTTTAAATGGCTAGCTTCAACTTATTCTATGAAGTGTATCTGGTTCTCTTGCATATGCAGCTTATGGTGTACTTAGCTATGTTTTTCTATTGGTGTTATTCTTTTTCACCTTATCTACCAATGTGTCACCTCTTAGTTGCCATAAGTCATTTACTTTAGATTTTATTTTGAAAAATAGTTGTGCATTATATGTTTATTAGAGGCCCAATGCATGAAATTTGTGGAAGAGTAGGCCTTACTTCCCCCGGCTGCTGGCACTGGCTTCCCTCTGGCCCTTCCCTTGCAGCCCCGGCTTCATCCAGAAGGTTGTCCGGAAGGATGTCTGATCTAATTAGCATATTGCACTTTTATTATTATAGGTTATGAGATTTTAGGAAAAAGGGGATATTTTTTAAAGTTATGATTATTAGAAACAAATTTTGTGGGTGTTGGCCTTGCAGTTCAATTTTAAAATCTGATACTTATGAAAGAATACATTCTATAGCACAGAGGTTTTATTTTTTTAAGCTCTGTTTTGATTTCAGATGTATAATTTATATACTCTGCATAGTGTTCCCCTCAATATTTCCAGTACCCAAACCACACTTAGTTATCACAATATTATTGACTATATATTCTATGCTATACTTACTTCCCCATGACTATTTCATAACTACTAATTTATATAGCACAGAGATTTTAAATGAAAGATATAGTTTGGGTGAAAAATTAATGTTTATGAGAAAATTATACCAATTTACTCAATATAAATACATTATAGTACTTATTTATTTGTAGTGTAAATGATAGAATTAAAGATACATATGCTTATCTCAAAGAATTAATTCAGTTTATATGCTTATCATTTTCTTTCACCCTAGTAAAAAAAGGGAAAATATGTATTTTATTTATTTGTCCTATTTATTTCTAACTAATTCATAAAGCATGAATATTTTTATTTACAACATATTTTCATCTTTTTTTTAAACTGTGAAAAAGGGCATGAGCCAGACTAGAGTGGCTTAGTGATTGAACATTTACCTATGAACCCTGTCAGGGCACATGTCCAGGTTGCTGGCTAGATCCCCACTGGGGGACATGCTGGAGGCAGTCAATCAATGATTCTCTCTCAACTTTGATGTTTCTATTCCTCTCTGCCTCTCCCTTTCTTATTGAAATCAATTATATATATATACACACACACACACATATAATAAAAGAGGGCATAAAATCACATGACAATTACAATGATGATCCAACAATAAATATTATATCAATTAAGGACATGTTTGCCAGAAATAATTATATTCAATTGATTAAAGTGTTGCCTGCATTTCTCCCTTTTATGTAGAAACCAGTCTGATCCTTAGACACCACAAAATATGAGTTGTACTATTTCTACTTACTTTTTTTATGGGGCATTAGAAGTTTACTTAAAAGAATCCCTGGGAATGAAAAACAAGAATTCTCAATTATTTTCTAAACATATGCATAAGAACCTTTTCTAGGGTAAAAATAAACTGAGCAAAACCCATTCTCCTTGAAAATAATCTTTAGTTGGAAACAGAAGGTAATTTCCTGTGACAAAATTATTCTTGTAACATACAGAAAAAAGAAAATCAGTTGGCATCTTAATATACTTGGTTTGGTTGATTTAAAACTGTTTAGCAAGCATCTCAAACATTAGAATTTGATGCAGTCAGCATTATTTCAAAATGAAAAATAAATTTTATTTTTTCACTATTGGTATTTTGCAGAAACCTTATAAGAAGATAAAATAGTATCAAAATATGCTCTTCTTGAGTCTGTTGCAAGCTTTATATTTCAAAGGTTCATTCCATATTTCAGAATATATGTTTAAAAATGTAAAGATCTTGTTTCTCTAATTTGCTTTCATTAGCACATAATAAACAGGAGACATTTTAGATTAAAATTCTAGCCCTGGCTGGTTTGGCTCAGTGGATAGAGTGTCAGCCTAGGGACTGAAGGGACCTGGGTTTTATTCTGGTCAAGGACACATGCCCAGAATTTGGCTTGATGCCCAGTAGGGAGTATGCAGTGGGCAGTCAATTGACTATTCTCTCTCATCATTGATGTTTCTGTCTCTCTTACTCTTCCTTCTTCTCTGAAATCAATAACAAATATATTTTTAAAAATTTAAAAAAATCTAAAATGATTGTGGTGACTGTATTTGTGTAGACAAAAATCTTACTAGTTAGACTAATGTTTATCCTACATAATAGACATATAGAACAGTGGATATTTTTTGTTTTGCAAAGTGACTTTAGTATTATGTATTATGCAGAAATTTGTCACACTTTTGTTTTCAGACATAATTAATATAAAGTTACAGTAATTTTCTCGACAGTCCTTTGAGTTCAAAGTTTAAATATAATATAAGGGTTACTTTTGCAGTTAAGAGATAACGAGTCAAAGGTTTACATAACCTCAACCAAAAATCATAAATTCTTCAAATAAATTGCTGAAATGGCAAGAATTTTATGCCTAACAGAAATAAGAGTATATGAAAATTTTATGCCTAAAAGAAATGAGAATATATGTCCTGCTTTCTCAAGATTGCTGTAGCAATTCAGGCTCTTTTGTGGTTTCATATAAATTTTTGAAACTTTTGTCCCAGTTCTGTGAAATATATCATTGGTATCTTGATATAAATTGCACAAATCTATAGACTCTTTGGGTAGTACGGAAATGGTATTAATGTTAATTCTTCCCACCCATGAACCATGGTATGCTTCCACTCATTTGTATCTTCTTCAAGTTGGTATTAAACAAAGACAAAAAATGAAATTCATAGACACAGAAAACAATATGCTGATTCCAAGAAGAAAAGAGGGGTGGGGAAAGGTAGAAGAGGGTAAATGGGGGATAACTGGTGATGGAAAGAAACTTGAATTGAGATGAACACACAATACAATATAAGGATGATGTATTATAGAATTGTATATCTGAAACCTATAATATTTTATTAACCAATATCACCCCAATAAATTCAATTTAAAAAGTATATGTAAAAGTAAAACATTTTCAAAATCAAAAAATATTATGTAAGGTACATCACTGATAGGGGTAATAGCTGTGGAAGTTTTTATACTCTGTTTCCTCCAAAATAAGACAATATCTTATATTAATTTTTGCTCCCCAAAATGCACTAGTTCTTATTTTCAGGGGATGTCTTATTTTTCTATGAAGAAGAATACAGTACACATTTATTGTTGAACAACAACAAAAAAGGAAATGTATTAGGTAGTAGTTGTCATTACAAACCAACATAACCAGACAAACTGTGAATCCTACGGTATCAAAAATTTCTTGTTACTACCATTATTTCCATGTACAACAATCTATAGTACATTTACTGATACTGTTATTTACCGGTATGAACACAAAGTAAGATTTATTCAATGACAGTCATGTCATCATCTTCTGGAACATCATCATAACAATCCAAACCCTGAATTTCCTGGTGAATTTCTTGGGACTCCATTTCTTTCAGAATCAGTGGACCAAATCTCTCATGTTTTGCAATAGCACTGTCCTTAAATGAGTACTTCTGGTCAAGCTAGCCTGCTAGTAGTGCATTTGCAATGCAACTGTCAGTGATTTTCTCCCATGGATTCTTCACCCAAGTCACAACCTCTTGCAGTTTAGGTTTCACAAAGTTTCCACACTGATTTCTCTCCATTATAATTTCAATGTAGTCATTAATTTCCATGTGCAAATTGTGCTTGAATGGCTTGTTTATTGCAATATCAAGAGTCTGAAGATAGTCCATCATCCTGTGGGAATCATTATTTGATCTATTTTTCTTTCTTGAAGAAATTTATTCATGTCTTTAGTGTGGTGACTGCTGGCTTCATCCCAGACTAGCAGACCTCTTTGGCTCCCTCACAAAACAAGTGGCAGCATTAAATTGACCCAATTCCTTATAACTGCTTGTGTGGCCCAGGCTTTTTCAGTTTCAAGAATAAAAATATTATCAGGGGTGGTCTTATTTTCAGGGGATGCCTTATATTACAGCAAGAGGCAAAACTGGAAGTAGGTCTTATTTTGGGGGGATGTCTTACTTTTGGGTAAACAGGGTATGTATGTCTTATAAACATGTTTGCTTTATAATTGTTGTTGAATGTTTTAGTGTTCAATTTGAATATTTATTCAGTTTTTTTTATCAAAGTATTCTAGAATTTAAAAGGTACTCAAGACAAAATTGCTGAGAAAATGAATCTGTGTATTTGAAAATGATTTTCATTAAGAATTTTACTCCAGTGTAACATACTATATTATAATCCTATATAATAAAAGAGTAATATGCAAATTGACTGTCACTCCAACTCACAACATGGCTGCCTCCAGGTGGACAGAAGATAGTCGCCACAAGATGGCCAGCAGGGGAGGGCAGTTGGGAGGGCCCAGTTCTGCAAGGGAGGGCAGTTGTGGGCAATCAGGTCTGCAGGGGAGGGCAGTTAGGGGTGACCAGGCCAGCAGAGGAGGGGAGTTGGAGGCAACCAGGCCTTCAGGGAAGGGCAGTTGTGGGGGACCAGGCCTGCAGGAGAGAACAGTTTTGGGGGACCAGTCCTGAAGGGGAGGGCAGTTAGGGGTGACCAGGCCTGCAGGGGAGGGCAGTTAGGAGCAAACAGGCTGGCAAGGGAGCAGTTAGGCATCAATTAGGCTGGCAGGGGAGTGATTAGGGGATGATCAGGCTGGTAGGCAGAAGTGGTTAGGCGAGCAGTTGGGAGCCAGCAGTCCTGGATTGTGAGAGGGATGTCCCAGATTGGAGAGGGTGGAGGTTGGGCTGAAGGACACCCATCCTCATGCCTGAATTTTGTGCACCAGGCTTCTAGTATGCTATAATATACAGAAAGGCACATAATCATAAGTGAATTTTCTCAAACTGGAACACATCATTGAAACTTGCACTGAGACCAAGAAATAGAACATTACAATGGTCATAGAGGGCTCCTTCCAGTTCCTGCCTATTTTGCAAGAATAAACAATACAGTGACTTGAAAATATCATGTTAAGCAAAATCAGTTAAAAAAGAAAAAGAACCATGCAATTTCAATCATATCTTATCTAATAAAAGAGTAACATGCAAATTGACCATACCTCCAATCAAGCCATGCCCACAAGCCAATCAGAAGCTGGTGTGGAGCCAGCCAGTGAGCATGTGGCCTGGGCCTGGGAGCGGGGCTGAGGAGGCCAGCATGTGATGGCTGGGGCAAAGGCCTGGGCTGGGGAGGAGGATGGGGCTGAGTTGCCAGGGCCGTGGTGGGTGGGGTCGAGGTGGCCAGCTCATGCTGGCAAGGGAGGAGGGCCAGGATGGGGGACGGGGCCAAGGCCTGCGCTAACCGGGCGCAAGCTGGCTGGAGAGAAGGCCCAGGCCAGGTGGGGGCAGGGCTGGGATGGAGTCATCCATCAACCCCATTGCAGGGCGATGGTTGGGTGCCCAAGGCCTAAAGCCTCAGCCAGAGTCTTTAGGTCTTGGGCAGGCTGTGGGTGTGTGGTTAGTAGGACATCCCCTGAGGGCTCCCAGTATGTGTGAGGGGGCAGATTGGGCTGAGGGATCATCCATTCCCAGTGCACGAATTTCATGCACCAGGCCCCTAGTGTGGAATATAAAATTGAAAGTAACAAATAAGAAACAAACAGTCAAATACTCATAGATACATGCAACAGTATAGTGGTTATTAGAGGGAAGGGAGGTGGGAGTGTAAAAGGGTCATAGATATGGTGATGGAAGGTGATCTGACTTTGGGTGGTGGGGACACAATGCAATATACAGTTTATTTTTCATAGAATTATTCACTAGAAACCTATATAATATTCTTAATCAATGTCACCCCAATATATTGAATTAAAAAATGTTATAAATGATGATCCACTGCTTCTGAATTTCATCAAAATAAAATCATATGGTATGTTGTTCTTACTATCTGATCTCATTAGCTTAATTTTGTTTTTGTGAAGGCCATCATATTATTACTACAGGCCTAGTGCATGAAATTCATGCATGGGTGTGGGGACCCCTCAGCCCAGCCTGCACACTCTCCAATCCAGGACCCCTTGGGATATGTCCAACTGCCAGTTTAGACCCAATCCCCTAAACTAGCAGTTGGACATCCCTCTCAAAATCCTGGATACCTGGCTCCTAATCCCTCCACTACATGCTTGCCTGGTTGCTCCTAAAGGCCCTCTCTGCTGGCCTGATTATCCCTCACTGTCTCTGCATGCTGGCCTGGTTGCCCCTAACCACCCTTTCCCTGCTGACCTGGTTAGCCCCAACAGCCCCCCTCTGCCAGCCTGGTCTCCTTCAACTGCTCCTTCCCTCTTGCTGGCCTGGTCACCCTAAACTTCACACCACCCCCTGCTATCATGGTCACTCTTACCTGCCCCCTCCACCAGCCTGGTCACCTCTTACTGCTCTCCTGCTGGCCTGGTCACCCCCAATTTCCCTCCCCCACTGACCTGGATGCCCCATGAAGCCTGATATTCAGTTGTTTGGTCTTCCCTCACTAACCCCCCAGCTGGCATGGTCACCCCACACAACCTGCTATTCAGTCATTTGGGCATCCCTCACTAACCACCCCTTCCAGTCTGATTGTTCCATGTAACCTGCTTGTTCAGTTGTTTGGTTTTTTCCTCACTAAACCCCCTGCCAGCCTGGTCACCCCACACAGCCTACTTATTTAGTAGTTTGGTTGTACCTCACTAACCCCCCTTCCAGCCTGTTCATAGGCAGCTGCCTTGTGAGAGTGTGAGGGATAATTTGCATATTACCTCTTTATTATTTAGAATGTGCTATTGATATTTGTTATTTCCATCTATGTATAAATTTCTATGGAATACTATCTAATAAAAGAGTAATATACAAATTTACTATACCTCTGCTATACCCATAAGCCTTGCCCACTAGCCATGCCCACCAGTCAATCAGGAGCAATATGAAAATAAATCCCAACCAAGATGGCTGTGGCCACTGAGGAGAGGAGAGAGACTTGGGTTTCTCCTGCAACGGAGGAAGCCAAGCTTTTCACCTGCCCTTGCTGGCCTAGACCTCCACTCAGTGCTACAAAGTATCAATTATAGATGATACAAAAATCCCAAAAGAAATGGCGGCAGCAATGGAGCTGGAGGCTAGGGTTGCCCTTGGCGATGGAGGAAGCCAAGCTTCTGAAGCCTTGACCGACCTAGGCCTCCATTCCAGGCTATAAAGATTCAGTTTTAGAAAATAAATAAATCCCAGATACCAGGGCCTCTGCTTAGGTTGCTGGGGGTGTGGCTGGCCTGCAAACTACCACAGGCCCCTCGCCCAAGCTGCCTCATGCCTCAAGGGTACCCCCACACAGATCCGGGACACCAGCTGGCCCCCAACCATGCACCAGACCTCTATCCTATCTAATGAAAGAGTAATTTGCAGATTGACCATCACTCCAACACATAAGAGGGCTGCCCCATGTGGTCAAAGATCCTGTCCCCATGTGGACTCAAGATGGCCACCATAAGATGGCCAGCAAGGGACCAGGCCTGTAAGGGAGGGTAGTTGTGGGCGATCAGGCCAGCAGGGATGGACAGCTGAGGGGGATCAGACCTGCAAGGGAGGGCAGTTGGGGGTGATAAAGCCTACAGGGGAGGGCATTTAGGGTTGACCAGGCTGGCAGAGGAGAGAAGTTGGGGGTGACCAGGCTTATAGGGAAGGGCAGTTAGGGGGACCCAGGCCCACAGGGGAGGGTGTTAGGGGAGACCAGGTCTACAAGGAATGGCAATTGGGGGTGATCAAGCCTGCACGTGAGGGCAGTTAGGGAAGACCAGGCCAGCAGAGGAGGGAAGTTTTGCTAAAACAGCCTGGCAGGGTAGCAGTTAGACATCAATCAGGCTGGCAGGGGACTGGTTAGGGGGTGAATCAGGTTGGCAGGCCGAAGCAATAGGAGCAATTAGGAAGGCAGTGGGCGAGCAGTTGGGAGCCAGCAGTCCTGGATTGTGAGAGGCATCAGGCCTAAACAGGAAGTCAGACATCCCTTGAGGGTACCAGATTGGAGAGGGTGCAGGCTGGGCTGGAGGACACTCCCCCTCATCCACTAATTTCATGCACCAGGACTCTAGTTAATATATAACAACTTATTCCTCCACTCTACTGTTAATAGACAACTGTGTTATTTCTAGGAGGAGACTACTATAAATAGTGCTACAATAAACATTTTAGTATATGTCTCTTACTGAATACATGTATAAATTTCTGCTTTATATCTGTGGAAAAAATAGAATTTCTGAATCACAGAAAATAGTTTTTTTTTTAATGTCTAGTTAACGTAATCCCCCAAACGAATGAAGTTGATTTGTGATTATTTAACTTGAAGTTTTCATGTGTTTTTTAAATAATTTCAGGATACTTATCCAGAAGCTTCAAATTAACTTTTGTCCATATTTATTGGCTTATACATTCTTTGTTATTGCTTTGTAAGAACTCTTTTTTAAAACTCAGAACACAAGTCCTAGTTTATATAAGATAAATGTATCAAATAAGTTCTCTAATTCTGAGGGGTAACTTTTCATTTTTGTATTGCTATCTTTTAACAAACAAAAACTCTTCAGTTTTCATAACTCAAATTAGCAACATCTCATCAATGTTTTATTATATTTTCCTTGCAATCATAAAATTATTCTTTTAAGTTATATTCTAGAAACTTAAATGTTTTTTTCACTTTAATCGTAAATTCATCAGGAATTAATTTTTTAATGTAGCATGAAGTAGGTTTCAAGATTTATTTATTTTAAAAATTACTATTCAGTTGACCCAGTACCATTTACTTAAAAAGTTATCCTTTACATATTGCATTATGAGTTTTTAATAAGAAATATTATATTAATCAATGATTATCTCTGCCAACTTAATACAGTTTATAGAATGTAGAAGTTCTTTATATTTGTTATAAGTCCTCTAGTTGTTTTTTTTATTTCTAATGATTGCATTAGTTATGCTTTATTAAATATAGCTAGATAAATAGACAAAACTCAGAAAACAAGTCCCTTTTCATAGAAAATAGGTATATCAAATATTATCTCTAACTCTGAGGTTAAATTTTCATTTTTGTAATATGTTTGCCTATTTATCTATCTATCTGAATTAACATATTACACAAAAATATGCCTTAATCATACATGTGTATGAACACACACACACACAAACATTTGTTTAGAGCTCCTGTGATTTCTGCAGTAATGACATTAATTTTATTCTTAGGTATATGATATTTTTAATAATACTTAAATTTGGGTCAGTATAAATTTGCTTATTACTGTTATATACAAATATATCTTTTTTCAATTTTACCACTTTATAGAAAAATAATTCATATATTCAAGACTAAATCTGATGAGTTTTATAAACATCCCTAACAAATCATCTAAGTGCCAAATTCAATATTTTTGTAACCCATAAAAATTCCTTTTTCTATTTTTTATACTGCTTAAATTGTGCCTCCCCCTTTTCCTCACAGGACCCCAATGAAACACTGATCTAAATTCTGTCACTAAAAATTAGTTTTGAGTTTCTAAATCATTTACAAATAACATTTTTTAAATGTCTTTTTGTCTGAGTTCTTTTTTTCAGTTATTTATTTGGAGGTTCATCTACTGTTAATTGCTGAATATTATTTAGCAATATGGCATTGAATATTATATGTGTACATAATACATTTTGAGGCTGTTTACCTAATGATGAACATACGGGTCATTTTGAGATTTGGATAATGCAAATAAAGCTGCTATGAACATTTGTATTCTTGTGTAAATATGTGACTTTTTATATAAGGAATACAATCAACAAAACCAAAAATAATGCCAATAAGTAAAAAAAGCAGTAGTCAGAGTATAAGTATTTTTTGTAATATGCATATAATTTTTATTTTTAGCCTAATAATATGGTAAATTAAAATGAGTTATCAAATTTTCAGACAAAATATCCTCCTCCTTATAGTATCTATATCAAGTCAGAAAACCAGAAATCTGGTATAAAGTGTCATTCATTATTAATTTATTCCTTACTACCACATGTAATGGATTACTACATCCTAAGAATAATACAGTAAATTTAATTTTTTTTCACTACAATCATAATAAATGTTCACATCCAACTAATTTTTAAATAAATTTAAAAGAAAATAAGTAATCTTACCATCTAGAGATAAAACATAACTTTGAAAAATCTCCTTCCTTTTTTAATGCATATTTTTTAGTATGTGTGGTAGTAAAGGCCATATACTTTTGTTTTTCATTCACATTATTTAACATAAAATATATTTAATTCCATATAACAATTTATGTAGCCATCTCCATTGAATTAAACATTTATGTAATATCCATTTATTTTACTATTATAAATAATGTTTTATTGATCTTCTTTAAAAATACACTTTTATTTATAGTTATTTCTATATGACTGATTCCCAGCAGTAGAATAACTGTCAATGGGGTCAATAATTTAAAAATTGTATGCATATTACCAACTTGTTTCACAAAAGAGATGTAATAATTTATACAACTAACTGCAGTGTCCATTTTCTTCTAGCCTGAATACTATTTGTGTTTTTATTTAAAACAAATACTATTTGTGTTTTTATGTGTTTTACATAAAAAATAAAAATGATGATGTCCTTATATATATGTACATTAATTCTACTTCTTAATATTTTTTTCTAATCAATTGACCCTATTGTTACTACTGCAACTGGCTAGGATTTGGCCCTTGTAATTTGTCTCCTAAATGGTGCTTCTGCCTTTGTTCTCTTCTTCCTTCATTACTTTATCAATAACATTAATGATGAATCTCCAAATTCTAATTTAATAATATCTCTCATGTAATTAACAAAATCTCAAAACAAACCTATATATACAATAAATGCACAAAGGATTATCAATCACATGATATAGAATTCAGAAGAAACTTCATCTCAACAAAAATAAGTATCTGGCCATTGAGTGCTACAAATGCAACCCTAAATTTGCCAGAACTTTATTTTCTCACACAACATTTTTATTATTGTTTGTTTAATATCTTTTCTATACCTACATTTCTAGTCCTTGCTATTTGTTGATTAGTTCTATGAGCATAGTGACATGTCTATCTTATTTGTTCACAAATCCCTAATATTAAGCATAGTACATGACATACTATTGACATAATTATACAAGTGGATTGTGAATAAATCATCTTTATTGTCTCATGCTTACCATTTCAGTTTCATTACTACAGATTTCCACAAGAAATAACAATATATTATCAGTAATTTATTGACATACAAACAGCTTCCTGGGTATGTTATAATTTGTCAATGTTCTTTCTCTGAATATGCTTTTCTATAATCCATATCTAAGATATCACTTCTTATAATGAAGTCTTAACAGTAATTCGTCCTTCGGTCTCTGTAAATCTCTCATCATACTACTTACCACCCATTTTAGGGTTACTTAGGGGATACCATTCTATAATCCTTATAATCTTTATGGAAAACCTTCACTTTAGCAACTATCTAGATTCATTCCCTCTCCACACTTGTCAGTTTCTTGTTCTTACTGAGATATCCTTGAGGAAAATAACCGTGCCAAATCTGTCAATCAATTGTTGTGACATTGCTTGCTCCATTAATAAAATATTTTCTTCTTTTTTATGACTGAGTAATATGCCATTGTGTAAATGTACCATAGCTGTTTTATCCATTCATTTACTGATGGACACTTGGCCTGCTTTCAAATCTTAGCTATTGCAAATAATGCTTCAATGAGCATTGGAGTGCATATATTTTTTTTCAAATTTAAAAAGAAGAAAAATGTACCTTTGTAAAAACATAGGAAGAGGAAGACATGTACCATATGATTTCACTCATATGTAGAATCTAATGGACCAACTGAATAGCAAAATAGAGAGAACGAGCCCTTGTATAATCTCTTTATCTGATTCTATAAACCATAGTGTGAGCTCTTTACATGGTTTTAGTTGACCAGATGGGCCAAACGCCTTAGGTCATTTCTGACATTAGAACTTTATAAGGTTTTAACTACTCTTATTATTAACAATTTTATTTATTTATTTGAAATTGATGCCTCAGATTATAGAAGTTAATTAAGAAATTTAATTTAAGCCAACAAAGCTCAGCCCAATATGCATCTATAGTTGCTGCCTTATGGGTGTGTAGATGATAGAGAGGGAAAAAGGATGACTTTATGCAGTATCAACTCAACTATTTATTAATGTCCCAATTTAAGGGCTATGTTTTAGACTGCCAGGACAGAGAAAAAGTTATGAATTTTTATTTAATAATAGTAAACTTACAGATTTTTAAACTTAAAACATTTCCATAAGGCTATTTAAAAATGTAAGAACTTTCCATAAGAGTATATAAATTATAAAAAAACTGTTTTTTAAATAATGTTGAATAAGCAAAGCCAAGATATGAGAAAATACAAAATAAATGATGCTGCTTCCCAGCAAAGATATTGATATACACATTAATGTGTTACTGGAATACGACCAAAAGCAACAAAAGAATCAATTGAGTCTGGTTCCATATTTCAAATACTTTTTTTTTCTTTCTCCAAATTAATGCATAAGCATACATTAAAGTCTACCCATAAACTTGTATTGCTTTTATGTTCATTTTTGAGATCTTTATCTAGAATACACTGGCCTCGACTACTTATAGAACTCAGAGACTTGTTTTACATGTCTCTAATTATTCTCAATAACAGAGAATCTTGCAATTTAAAAAATATTTTTTTTTTGTTTTATGGCAAAAACATACATTGCAAGAGATGCACAGTGCTGATATCCATTAAATCCTATCACTGTATCTGAAGCAAAAACTTATAAGCAAACATTTAGTTCAAGTTAACTTGAAAATTCAACTATTTTAAAAAAATATCAGTGGCCCCTTTTATATTTCATAAGACTATCATCATCAGTGTTTTATTACTCATGACTTCTTTCATCCTTTTTTTTAAGTATGTCTTTATTTATCTTTTAGAGAGAGAGGAAGGAGAGAGAGAGAGAAACATCAATTGGCTGCTGCCTGGGGATCAAGCCCACGATACTGACATGCACCCTGACATAGAAGGCAATCAGAGATTGCCTGATACATGGGAAGACTCTCAACCAACTAAGGAACACTGGCAGTGAATTACTTCATTCTTCAGGTGTTCTTTGCCTATAATATGTTAAGGCAATTCTACCAAAAAATAGACAATTCTAGGTAGACAGAGAAATGTTTCCTAATAGGTATGCAAATATAATAAAATATGCAAATATTTTACAAGAATGTACCTTAATTAATAAATTTACCCAATTTTTAATATTTAGATATTAGAAATATTGTTTTGTTATTAAAAAAAGACTGTTTAATATTTTATATATACAACTTAAATACACACCTAAGAAAATATTATCAAGCTAGTTTCAAATGTTTGCCAGCATTGTAAAGATTTTAATACATACCATAATTGGCCTTATAATGTATTTGGCTAACTCATTATCCCACTATCAATATAAGATGATGTTAATCTTTTTTTATTTATATTGAATATTTTTCCTAAGAATCCTAAAAATTGAGATAATTTAGCATTTTGTGCTACTGTTTTCATACATTTTATTTAAGCATATATGCTCTTTAAGAAATTCCTTGAGATTTTCTTAATTCTAATTTCATTTTGTTTTCATAGTCAATCTTACTTACTTATATGTTCTTATGTATTTACCTTACCATGGTCCCTACTATTTCCTATTCCATGAAAGCTTTGCTTCCATTGAGGATGAGTTTTCCTTATACTTGAAAGATGCATGAGATTAGGCCTACTATTTTAATTGATTTCAGAAATGAAGGAAGAGAGGGATGGAAACATCAAAGATGAGTGAGAATTACTGAGCAGTTGCCTATTATAGGCCTAGTACTGGGGAAGGAGCTCACAACCTGGGTATGTGCCCTGACCAGGAATCAAACCATGACTTTTTGGTTCATAGGTCGACATTTAACCACTGAGTCACATTAGTGGAACTATTGTTATGACTTTTGCTCATAATATGTCCAGCTCTCTTATACTAATGTTTGAAAAGACTAGACTTTCCCCCATTTTCTTTAACTTTTTACCTTTGTTTAAAAAATAAATTGACTTCATATATGTGAACATATTTCTAAAGTATTTGGGGGTCTATTTTCTATGTTTATCTTTATGCTAATAGTAAACTGCCATGATCACTGTCTCACTTTATCTCTACTACATAAGAGTCAAGTATGCAAGTTCTCCAATTTTGTTTTTTATTTTTTCAAACCTAACTTAGTCTAGTCCCTTGGCTTCTACCTATAAATTTTAGAATGTACTTGACAATTTATATATATGTGTGTGTGTGTGTGTATATATATATATATATATATATATATATATATATATAATCTGAAAAGAGAGTAATATGCAAATTGACCATACCTCCAATACACCCACAAGCCACGCACACAAGCCAATCAGGAGCAAATAACCCCCAAACAAGATGGCTGCATGCGGGAAGCCAGGCATTGCCTCACCAATAGAGATGTAAATAGAACAAACAGGAAACCTGGTCAAAGCTTAATGGGTCTATTTACTCATTATTTAAGTGAAGACTTTAGTTGCCCTTCCTTTAGTCTTATATTAAGTATAAACTGTTTACTCATTGTTTAGGTGAGACTTTAGTTGCCCCTCCTTTAGTCTTATGTTAAGTATGAACTGTTTACTCATTGTTTAGGTGAGACTTTAGTTGCCCTTCCTTTAGTCTTATGTTAAGTATGAACTATTCACATATTGTTTAGGTGACACATTGGTAATTGTAAAAGCTTCCACACCTTTTGTCTTATGTTAATTCTTGCTGGTTGATTTCATTGTTGGAATTTTATGATCTAGAGGAAGGACATGGATGTATCACTTAGCCCTAATAAAAGGGGATAGGAAAACCAGAGTGGTGTCATCCTCCCCCTTGAGCTGGACTCCCACCTGGCTCCCATTATTCCCCAAAATGGATGCTTTTAGAGTCTCTCTTCATTTGTGTGCGGCCTTCTCCAGATGCTGAACCCTGACATGGGAACCCGGGACCTGCAAGACGTGAAAGGATTCCACAGCTGCAGCCACTGAGAGTAGAAGGGAAGCTTGGGTTTCCCTGGCAATGAAGGAAGCCAGGCTCTCTGTTGGCCCTTGCCAGCCGAGGTCTCTACTCAATAATACAAAATTTCAATTATAGAAGATACATAATCCCAACAGAAATAGCGGAGCCACAGAGCTGGAGAGAGGAGGGGCTAGGGTTGCCTGGGTAAGGGAGGAAGCCAAGCTTCTGCAGCCCTGGTGCCTAGGCCTCCACTCTAGGCTAAAAGTTCAATTTTAGAATTTAAATAAACCCAAACAGAAATGGCTGTCACCATAGAGCAATCAGAATGCTTGGCTGTGCTCCAGGCTACAAAGTTTCAATTGTAGAACATAAATTAATCCCACATCCCAGGGACTCAGCTTGGGTCACTGGGAAGTGTGCCCAGACTGCAAACCACCATAGGCCCCTCGCCCTGGCTGCCCCACACCCCAAGGAAACACCCACCCTGATCCGGGACACCCTTCAGGGCAAACCAGCTGGCCCCCACCCATGCACCAGGCCTCTATACTATGTAATAAAAGAGTAATATGAAAATTGACTGTCACTCCAACACACAAGAGGGATGCCCCCATATGGTCAAAGATCTGCCCCCATGTGGACACAAGATGGCCACCACAAGATGGCCAGCAGGAGAAGGCCATTTGGAGGATCCAGGCCTGCAAGGTAGGACAGTTGTGGGTGATCAGGCCAGCAGAGGAGGACAGTTGGGAGGGAGCAGGCCTGCAAGGGAGGACAGTTTGGAGTGATCAAGCTGCAGGGGAGGGCAGTTAGGGTACCAGGCCAGCAGAAGTGGGAAGTTGGGGGCAAACAGGCTGGCAGGGAGCATTTAAACACCAATTAGGTGGGCAGGGTAGTTGTTAGGGGGTTATCAGGCTGGCAGGCGTAAGGGGTTATGGGAAATCAAGGAGGCAGGTAGATAAGCAGTTTGGAGCCAGCAGTCCTGGATTGTGAGATGGGTGTCTTACTGCCTCCTACTGCATGAATTTCATGCACTGGGCCTCTAATATATATATATATATATATTAGAAATGTCTTGTGGTAGACATAGAAATTATAAATTAATTTGAAAAAAGAAAATGTTCTGAAAATATTTAGTATTAAAAATATTGAATCTTGTTGAGTGATGGAAATTTATCTCTGTTTATGTTCTTTAATTTATTTACTCAATTTTCTATAGCTTCCAGCATATATATATTGTCCATGCTTTGTAAGATATTTTTAAAAACTAATTCAGGATTGTGTTGCCTAATTAAGTGATTGGTTTATTCTCTTTTTCATGATTGTCACGAGTATGTCATTTTTAATTAGAAACTCTTAGGCTCAGAAATTTTATTGCATCAATCTCAGAATTTTTAACCAGTTTAATAATAATAACTAATATTGATTTAGTCCTTATTGTGTATTGAGTTGTTTTCAAAGTATATGCACTTTCTCAAAAATGTCAACATCCAGTAATATTCTAATGAATGAATAAATAAATAATAAATAAAAATTCACATTTGCACATTTAGGCATTTATACTTCTAATACTTTTCCTTTTCCTCTCCTAGTCCCATATCTGTTATTCAGGCTACTGCCTACCTGCCTTTCAACTGTCAACCTAGAAATCATGTGCTTGACACCACTTTCCCATACATCATCCCAGGTTGTGCTAGGTGACTTCCTATGTGATCATATATCACTCCTCACACTGTGTTTTCTTGTCCTAGCTATCTCATGCTAGCTGTTGAGTGCACGGATAACCTGGCCTCATTATTTTTTGAACATAAGCCTTTAAACATTACCTGTTGAGTAGGTTCTCAACAAATATTACTTGAATGACTACATTAAAACAAACTGAGGGAAATGATCATGGGACAGAGATATGTGGAGGAGGTAATGAAGTTTGTGAGACAGGAAGCAGTAGACAAATCGTTAGATATAAATGGAGTTCCTATAAATCTGCCCAGTAACCTAAGCATTTGCCATGATAGGAGATATCAATACGTTCACATACTTTGTATTGGAGTAGTAATGTTTATGTTGGAGAGTAATGCAGGGTTTAAAGACAGCAGGGGCTGATCTAAGAATCAGACAGAATATTCCATCTATATTTGATATTAGAAATAGAAAGTAGAGGAATCACAGTAGCTCATGACATGCACTTTGGAAATAAGGAAAGGCATAACTAGTTACAGATTAAATGTTGGCCATGAAGAAAAAGGAAATTAATAAAAATTAATTGAAAGATCTATAGGTATGAAAGCAAATATGGTTGAAAAACAAACTTGTTAAGCTTTATTTTTATTATTAATGTTCTTATAGATAATCCCATTCTTATCCCCCTTTCCCCCTTCCCCCTGGTCATCACCACACTGTTGTCTGTGTCTATGGGTTATGCATCTATATGCTTTGGCGAAACCCTTCACCTTCTTTCATCCAGTTGAACTTAGTCTTTAGGCACCCTGATTGTCTAAACTACCAAAGACCACCACTAGGAAAGAAAAAAAGTCAACTTAAGTTTAATATTGTTATATTTTTAATAATATTGATAAATGACTAGCATCAGGTCTGCCAGTGAGAATGTTTATATGGGAAAGATGTATAAAACTTTGCAAATGTGTCTCCGAAAGAGAAGTGTTAAGAATGACACAGTGAATTTGAAAGCTAATTAGTTAAGGAGAAATTTCAGTTACAGATTTTCAACAGATCTTTATTTTAATCCATTAGTTTATTTTTTTCCAACTTTACTGAGATATAACTGGCATATATCATTGTATAAGTTTAATGTGATATTTTGACATAAGTATTATGAATGAATTACCATGATGAGCTTAATTAACAAATCCCATCACCTCACATAATTATGGTTTTTTTTCAAAGCAGGTGAGAACATTTAGAATCTATTCTCAGCAACTTCCAAGTGCATAATATAGTATTGTTAACTATAGTCATCACCCTGTGTATTAGATACCCAGAACTTATTCATCTTATAACTGAGTCTGTACCCTTTGAACAATATATCCTCATTTTCCCCCAACACCCCTGCCAACCACTGACCACCATTCTACTTTATGTTTCTATGAGTTTGGTTTTTCTTTATATTCCATATATACTGTAAGTGAGCTAATACAGTATTTGTCATTGTCTGACTTATTTCACTTAGCATTATGTCCTCAAGGTCTGTCCTGCTGATGCAAATGGCAGGGTTTCCTTTTTATGGACAGAATTATATCTGTACCTATGTCTACATCTTATATTTTCATTTTCTTCATTAACCAATTGATGGCTATCTTGTCAACAACAATGGTTGTTCCCATGTCTTGGCTATTATGGATAATGCTGCAATAAGTATGGGATTTTAGGTTATCTTTAATATACTGATTTTATTCCTATGTGATAAATATCAATAAGTGAAATTTCTGGATCATATGTGATTTCTACTTTTTTTTCTTGAACCTCCATACTGTTTTCCACAATGACTCTAACAACTTACATTCCCACCAACAGTGCACAAGAGTCCCCTTTTCTCCACACTCTCTCAACATTTGATATATTTTGTCTTTTTTATATCTATTCACGTAGGCATAAGTGATATCTCATTTTGTTTTGATTTATATTTCCCTGATAATTAGTGAAGTTGTGCATTTAAATCATGAACTTATTATTCGTTTATATGACTTTGGATATATGTGTATCAAGTCCTCTGCCTGTTTTTAATCAGATTACTATGAAGTTGCCTGTGCTATTTAAATGTTTTGGATATTAATCCCTTATAAATATGTGGTTTGCAAATATTTTTTGCCATTCATTAGGGCAACTTTTCATTCTCTTGATTATTTCTTTGGCTGTTCAAAAACATTTCTGTTTGAAATAGACACACGTGTGGATTTTTAGTTTTGCTGCTTGTGCTATAAAAACCCAGAGCCCCCTATAAATTCAATACAATCCTAAGTATTGTAGCTAAGACATATGTCCAGGGATATTTCCTTAATTTTTTTCTAGTAGTATTATGGTTTCTGATCTTGCATTTAAGTCTTTAATCCACTTTAAGTTATTTTTTTGTGAGTTACGTAAAATAGGAGTGCAAGTTCTTTCTCTTTTTTTGTATTTTATTATCGAGTTTCCCAGTACCATTTATTGGAAAGAGTACTTTTTCCCCATTGGGTATTTTTGGCTATCTTGTCAAATATTAGAACTATATATTCATGAGTTTATTTCTGGGCTTCTGACTTTATAACATTGGTCAATGTGTCTGTTTTTATACCAGCATCATACTGTTACATATTGGTAGTATAGTTTAAAATCAAGATGTATAATGCTTCTATCTTTGTTCTTTCTCAGGGTTGCTTTGGCTGTTTAGGATTTTTTGCAGTTCCATATAAATTTTAGGATTATTTTTTTCTGCTTCTGTGAATAATGATATTCAAATTTTATAAGGAGTGTACTGAATTTGTAGGGGGCTCTGGGTAGCATGGGCATTTTATCAAAATTACTCTTCCAGCTCTGGCCAGTGTGCCTCGGCTTGTTGGAGTGTCATTTCTTACATCAGAAGGTTGGAGGTTTCATTCCCAGTCAGGGCACACACGCAGGCTGCCAGTTCCATCTCTGGTCAGTCAGGGTGCTACAGAAGGCCAGCTGTGGATGCATCTTTCTCACAGTTCTCTCTCTCACAGTGTTTCTATCTCAAACATAGTTTTATTGATTTCAGAGAGGAAGGGAGAGAAAGAGAGAGTGAGAGAAACATCACTGATAGAATCAATGATCAGCTGTCTTCTGCACACCCCCTCTGGGGATCCAGTCCACAGTCCTGGCATGTGTCCTTAATGGGAATCTGACCCCAGACTCTCAGTCTGCAGACCCATGCTTTATTCAGCTAGGGCTAAAGGTGTGTTATTTTGAAAAATATTTTCAAAAACAACAATTCTTACTTTTATTGTTTTTTTTATTATCTTTCAAGTTTATTACTTTCTGCTCTAATATTTATTATTCTGCCTTTTCCTAACTTTGGTCTTAATGTGTTCTTATTTTCTTAAATCCTTGAGGTGATAAGGAAACACCTTCAATGCCTTTATTCTCAAAATTTCATGTGCTCTACCTTGAAAGAGATAAAATAATATTTTATTAAAGAAAAAACTCTCTTAGAACACCAACAACCTGTGTAATATAATTATCAGGAAGATAAGAAAAAAATTATATGTGAAACCAAATTTTTCTCTCTCAGTCCAATAAACAACTTAATATTGGTCTTCTATAGTTATTAAAAATACGAAGAAATTGTTGTTAATTACTATTTTTGTGTATGGTAGGTTAGGGTATAAACAACATAAAGATGAGTTTTTTATGTATCATTTACATAAAATGATAAAACTACACATTATGCCACATAACAAGGAACAATAGCACATTTGCAAAAGAAATTAGCAAAAGCTTTTAGACAATTGTATTGAATAGCCAAACACACAACATAATAATTTCTACTAAATCACTGTAATATGATGCTTTTAAAAACATTGGCTTTGATTAGACAGATTAAAATTTGAATTATTATTTCCTTTTTTTCTCTGCATTTTCTTTTAAAAGTTATTCATGTAACCCACCTGTGTGGCTCAGTTGGTTGATCATTGCCCCATGCACCAGAGTCTTCTGTTTGATTCCTGGTCAGGGCACATGCCCCGATTGCGGGTTCAGTCCCTGGTATGGAGTGTGCAGGAAGCAGCCAGTAGATGTTTCTCTCTCTCCCTCTCCCTTCCTCTCTCTGAAATCAATAGAAACATTTCTAAGTCATTCATGCAACCCTTGGATTCTACTTTTTTAACTTTCAAAACATGATATTTCATACTAGAAGCCCAGCCTGCAATATCACGGTGCCCCGGCCCACCTGCCTGCCTCACTTGGAGCAGTGCTTACAGCTGCACTCACAGTTGCGCCCACCCACCAGCTGCCACACCAGCTCGCTGGCCGCCAGCCTTGCTGCAATCAGAGCCTATAGACCTTGGGGGAGGCCTGAGAGGTGCTCCATGCACCTCATGGCGACCAGTCATTTGGTTATTTTGTTTGTAACGCCTCTTGGCCTTTTATTATGATGATTTTTGTAACCTTGAGTGAGCTAGCATATAAAGTTATAAATAGTGTATGTGATATAGTTGAAGCCAAAAAATGATATCCCTTATTTTTATTGTTGTTATTGCTATTATTAGTATTGTTAACTTAAATTGACACTAGAATAATATCTTTTGAAAATTAACTTATAAATTATCTTTAATGTGAATAATTATTTAGGTTTTCCTTAGTAGTTAATTAAAATAGAGTCTAACATGTTTAAAATTAATTTTACAATAAATTAGTAATTTATTTCACAACAAAGTAGCATGTATTCTTTGAGGGGCGGGATGGTGTTCTAATTATTTTGTTATTTGTGGCTTGCTATAGTTTTCCTAATCTAATTAACTGCATATCGAAGTACAAATGTTCATTTCCTTATCGGTAAATGTCAAAATCTACTGTACATAAAATTTAAAAAAATTATATTTATTTTCTTAAAGATTTTTTGTGATCATTTTCATCCACTAGTACTTTGCCAAACTTACACACATCTTGTCATATACAAATAAGGAGTAACCACTGGTACACAGAATCACAAAATCAGTTATTTCATTACAGTAGAAACTATATAATTTAAAGGAAAGTTATATAATCTTTCTTCTCCCTTGTTCAGATAGTAGTGTCATACAATTTTTAAGAAGAATAGCTTATGTATTATCACCATGAAAATTTTCTGTCTTCATTCTTGTAGCAGATATGAAACAAAATGTCTATGTTATTGAAGGAAAACTGCTTACATAAACCAGAGTTTCTTGTGTCTAAAATGTCTGAACTGAAGTCAAAAGTTAACTGCATTGCTCTTCAAAGCACTTAAGTACAGTTATTAAAAATGCTATTTTTTCTAGTGCTGACACAGTATTAGAAACAGTTACTTCCAGTTTATACTGATCTATTTTCATCAATTATGTTTCACCATCTGTGGATCTAATTAAGTTTCTCCTTAAATTTGATTTTACCAGACATTATTCACAAATTAGACATTTACTAGATGTCCTCTATGCAAAGAGAAGAAATAGAAAATCAGTTAAATGGACCCCAAATAATGTTGATGTTAGAAAATTAGGTGACAAATAACATTGCTCAAATTAGATTATTCTAAGGGCTCAGTGGTGGCTGATTGCCCTAGAGGTGGATGGTACAAGGACACCAATGGATGCCAAGAGCATACTTATAATTTTATTATGTAGAAAGGTCAAATTGATTTTCCTTCTCTTTCCCACTTTAATGTTCATTATAAACAACTGTAATATGTGTATTTTTTATTTTTTAAATAAAATGTACTGGGGCATCACTGGTTAATAAAGTTATATAGGTTTTAAGTGTACAATTCTTGATATATGATCAATATATTGTATTGCATGTTCCCCACTCAAAGTCAAATCTCCTTCTCTCAACATATATTTGACGAATATTATCCTTTAGTACCCACACACCCTCTTTCCTCTGGTAACCACCATACAGTTGTCTGTGTCTATGAGTTTTTATTTCTTTATTTTCTTTGTTCATTTGTTGCTTTTAGTTTTATATCCCACATATGAGTGAAATCATATGGTTCTTAATTTTTTCTGTCTTATTTCACTTAGTAAATTTTTAGATTTTTTTCAGAGTTCCATTTCTTCAGAACAATGGAAATGCCATATTTCATTTTACATTTTCATACATATGAACACAATAGTAGGTTTCTAATATAAAATGAATGGTACAATGAATAATAAAAGTATGAAATATGCCGTTTTTTCCATTTATTCTTAAAATATACTTTAAATATGCTTTACTTTCTTTACTTTTCACATGAGAAAAATGTTTTATTTTATTTTATTTTTTATTCTTTAAAATATTACAAATAGTAGTACATATGTTTCCTTTTTCTCCCCTTTGGCATTCCCCAGCCTCCTGCATCCCCCAGCACATGCCCTCACCTGCCCCCTTCAGTGTCTTGTATCTAATTTAAAGGAAAGTTATACAACTTTGGTTATGCTTATATCATACATACAAGTCCTTCGGTTGATCTCTTACAGCCCCTTTCCCCCACCCTCCCCTGCCTTCCCACTGTAGTTTGACAGCCTCTGTATCTATCATTTACCCCATTTCCTTTCTTTAAAAAATATTGCATCTGCATACTAGAAATAAATATATAAGAACAAAAAATGTTTGAGTCTCAGGTTCAATGTTCAACAGTTCTGAGTCCCAGTTTCAATGTCAAATAGTTCCTTATGTGTATATGTCAGCAATGGTATCTGGATGGTGGGCAAATGGTGGCAATGCAGGTTCCACCCTCTCTGGTTTGGACCTGGGCCACCTCCAGCGATGCACAGCTGCTGACTGCCAGCATGGTAAGGTGTCGTCAGCGTCTTCCATCTCTGGACTGTCTTCACAGTTGGAACAGACCTGTCAGTTCCTCTTTGTTGCAGGCCTTTTTAGTTTTCTTCATACGAAGAGATGGGAATGCACACAAGTAAACAAAAAAGGATATAAGATAGGACATATTAATATTAGGTTAATAGCAATTGAAAGATGATGCTTAATATTTCCTACACTATATATTTGTGTTAAAATATATTCCTCCTAGAAAAAGTACATTATAAAATATTTTGGCCTAGAAAAAAAAGCCCAAATAATCCAGAAAGTGAAAATGTGGCAAATTATGACCAATGGAAGATTTTTACTTATTTAATTATAAAATAATTTTCCAAAACTGAGCATACATCAAAAAACAAAAATAGCAATATTAATTTAGTACCTTTGCACTGAACTATATATGCAGGTCATCCCTGCACAGATTAATGTAAATTGCATTTCTAAAATTATTTTGCCAATTTGAGGTTTGTTGGATGACAGTCAAGAAAAATCACTCAAATGTCATTTTACTTTCAGCAAATGTACTCTCAGTAATCAGAAGGAAATATACGATTGTATTTAAGGATATGTCTGTGAATAGATATGTAGAAATAACTTTAATATTAAACAAAAAATCAATATTTGAGAAATTGGATTTTAAAAAGCATTACACTATCAAAATGTCATTTGAAAGTAACAAATTTATAAACCTGTTTATCAGTTATTATAACTGATATAATGTTTTTATTGATTTTTATTTTTATAGAGAGAGATAGAAAGAGAAAGAAATATCAATCACTACCTCCTGTGTACCCCCTACTAGGATCAAGCCCTCACCTCAGGCATCAAACCTGGAATCAAACCTGTAGATGTGTGGCATCCAGCCTTACTGGCCAGGGGACTAGTTTATAAATTTAATTTATTCCCAATTACACTCATACTGTAAGAAAATATGGATCTCTAATCTTCCCCATCATCACATCATCAATAGTAAAATCAATAAAGGCTAAAAATGAGAGAAGTTGGAACTAGTGTTAAGAATGTTTCAAATGAATTAATTTTTTATTACCGATATTGTAGATATTTTTCTACTTTTTATATCATTTGACAAAAATCAAGAATTATCTACATGAACATAGTTCTTCAAACTAAAATTAAACAAATGTTAACTATATGAAATTGTGGGTATTTGAGTTCCACAATAAAAGATTCCTTTAAACCACATTTCCTTTGAGTAAAGGAATACACTTTGCTAATTGTGTAGGAAGTAAACTTTCATAAAATGGCCAAACAGAAAATCTGTATGAAAATGACAATTGAGTGCCAGAGTTAAACTTTTAAAATTCCTGTTTAGAATCCTAAGCAAATTCGTATTTCAAAACATAAATAAACAAATCAGTGTGAGCAATATTTTATTAAAGCCTTTAAATACTATTCCTAAAATTTATAATCAAATCCTAGTAGCTACACTCTAGTACAGTGGGCCTCAACCTTTCTAACGCTGCGGCCCTTTAATAGAGCTCCTCAGGTTGTGGCTACCCCCAACCTTAAAATTAAACCGTTGCTGTAGAGCCTCAGACCATCGGAAAACACAGATATTTACATTATGATTCATGAACAGTAGCAAAATTACAGTTATGAAGTAGCAACGAAAATAATTTTATGGTTGGGAATTACCACAACACGAGAGACTATTTTAAAGGGCCGCGCCATTAGAAAGGTTGAGAACCACTGCATAGTTGATGTACCTTGGAACAATATTTCTCAAAATGAAGACCTAGTGGTTTATCATGGTCTACAGGAAATATCCCATATGGAGAGCTTTATTCCTGGCATTCAGAGATGACAGATCACAGAATTAAACCCTTACAATTATGGTGACTGGGGCGTGTGTGTGTGTGTGTGTGTGTGTGTGTGTGTGAGAGAGAGAGAGAGAGAGAGAGAGAGAGAGAGAGAGAGAGAGAGAGAGAGAGATTTTTCATAATGGAATGTTGGTCTCCTCTCTCTCCTGGGACTTTCCAGCTTATTTTAATCTTATTATATCATCCTGCATTTTGTTTTGAACAGTCTTAAGCCATTATCATTTTAGCATCTTCATTGATGTTAGAATGGGGGTGTTGAGGTTGCCCAATGCATATTAAACTGAAAAGCATTCAGCAGCGATCAGGTGAGAAACATGGAATCATGGGGTCTGCTTATTTAGGAGAATGACTTGAGAATTAACGTTTTTATTTTAGGGGAAAAATAAAATTAGCATACATCTTACTTACTTTTAGTGAGCTCTTTGGTAATCAGTTTATTCAGGCACCAGTTGTTTTCCTTCTTGCTACTCAGTTTCCAAACATCAGTCTTTATTACACTGAGCATTGTAGCTGTCATAGTTATAGTTTATAGCGCAGACTTCTTTTTAGGATTGAAAAGAAAATATTAATTTATTAACACCATTTACAACAGCAAATACATATGTTTCCCAAAATATTTTGATCTTAATTCCATGTCTACCTGGCATTTAGCCACCCACTTACTATATGCCAATTTGTTTTAGTTTCTTTGATTTACTATTTCATTCAATCCCCCAATAAACTAATGAGTCAGAAGCAACTTTGTGCTAGAAAATATTCTAAGATTAAATACAATGTATCTAGAAAATATTCTAAAATTAAATAAATTATCTTTATTTTATAGTTATTATGTACCCATGTTACAAATAATAGATGAAACACAGGCATTTTCTTAAACACATGCTCATAAATGGTAGAGCCAGAATTAAAGCCAGGCTCCTTGACTCCAGAATGAGGTCAGTCAATATGCAACATCACCAGGCGTTTATAAGGGACATTACCCATTTGCCACTGGAAAGTACTGGTGGGAGCAAACTTAAAGCTTTTTGCTTCTTCCCAAATAAAGAACTTGTTGGTGAACAAATTTCGTTATCTTTAGCTGATTGATAAGTAAACCTAACATAGTGTTATAAAAGCTGAAGTAAAAAATGCTAGAGAAAGAGAGTTGTCTAAAGTAGCAGGTACGTCCAGATAATGGCAAAAGGATTTAGCAAAAAGTAAAGTTTTGGAGATCTCAGCATAAAGGGCAGAAATCAGATCTCTGTTAGCTATGTGTAAATGAGAGTGTGAGAACGAAAAAAAATATGGCATTCAGACTATTTAGGGAGATTTGGATGAAATCTGAATAGCAGCTGTTTCCGAACATGAGTCATGACAGTGAGATCTTAGGCTTGCTTTTTTTGAAAATGACACAGAAAGTTGCACAATGAAGATTTGGTAACTTGATCTCGGGATAAAGTAAAGATACTGCATAGTGTTTCTGGATCATATATTTGGGTCGGAAAAAAAATGTTTCCTATTCTAACATAATCCCTGATCAAACTATCACTTTGAAATCACTGGAGATCATTTACATGATACTGCATTCTCAAATGCATTAACTTTTACAAAGATCAAACTACTTTATTATCATTATTATCAATACTATTAAAATAGCACATATTATGAAAACAATAGTTCACTGCACCCTATAACCTAAGTGAGCATAAACAGTTTGGTTGTTTTGAATGAGGTTCCTTTTAGGAATAATTCAGAGAGGGACATGAATAATTCAAAAATGGCCCTGCTTGTTTTCTTCAATAAAAGTTGTAAATATAGCCCTGGCTAGTGTGGTTCACTTGGCTGGGCATCATCCGTGCACTGAAAGATTGAAGGTTCAAAGCACGGTCAGGGCACATGCCTAGGTTGTAGGCTCAATCTCCAGTAGAGGGCATGCGAGAGGCCACCAATCAATGTTTCCTTCTCACACTGATGTTTCCCTCTCTCTCTAAAAACTCAATAAAAATAGTTTTTGAAGTTATAAGTATAAAATGAAATTTCCTGAGAACACAATTTTACATGCAACAACGATTAAATAAAACACAAAGAGCACAAGGATTATACACAATAAAAACCTGAATAATAATATTGGTAAATAAAAAATATAGATTCTTGAACATCTGCTTACTGGAGGACAGTGCCATCATTGAACAGCTTGCTATGCATATGTCTACAAATATCTTAGAATTATTTTCTTATTTTTCCTTCTTCTAGTATTTAGGCAAAGAGTGTTAGTGGTGTTTAACTTTATGATGGCTAGTTCATGATTAATCAGACCTTGGGGAATTCCATTTAGACCTGGAAAGAGGGATGAAGTTCCTGGACTTTGGGAGGGCTATAGAGATTGATGGGACCATGTGCCACCCTTATTTGTGGGCATAGGTGCAAATATGAATTGCAAATAAAAGGGTTTATTCGTATTCTTAAAAATAAGGGAAGTGCTTCTCCTCTCTGTTTTTAAAATAATATTTACATTGGAAAAAATTAATTGTAATTTAATTCTGTTTCTTTGAAGTGAATGTAGAAATTGTTCAAACCTTAGTAAGCCTCTTGCCAGCTTTAAGACACAGGAACATCTTTTTCAAGGACCTTGAAATTATCTCCTTGAAATATAAACATCCAAGAAGGAGGGACCTGTCTCCTAGTTTCAGTGGGTGAGTAGGAGCCTAAAGTAAGGGTTATCTTGCTCCAAGTAGCAAAATTATTTCCAATTATAAAGATAAAAGAAGTTTATTTTCCTTTGGATAAAGTCAACTAGCTAACAGAGATGGCCATTGAAATTATCAAGTGATTTTACGATGAACTACATGTCACAAATGTTGCTGCCAGGTCCTCTGGTTGTTTTTGTTTTGTTTTGAGAACATATCACAGGTTGTATCTTAGTGGCTGTATATAGACAATGGTGAGATTTCTTCTTGTCTTTTCAATCTCTTAGCAGATTACCTGTGATGTGCATCACATTCCAACTCAATGCATAATCAATAATTAATCTTTCTTTTTCTTCTAATTTTGTGGGGATATTTTCTGGGCTGGGAGGAGATTTTCTTTATAATTTACTAGGGACCAAGTGCACAATTTAATGTACCTTAAAAGGAACTGTGGGCTGTCAGTCTGAGGTAGGCACAGGGGTGGGGCTCGACCCATCTTCCATGCCCCCGCCTAGTCCCTCCTGCCTTGGTCCCTTGTCCCCTGCCTGCAGGCAGCCCAGCTCCTGCTGCAGCTGCTCCCACACACTGAAGGCACCGGTCCCACCTGCTGAGAGGCAGAGTGATTGGGGCCAGTGCCAGCAGCAGGTGCTAGTGGAAACTGCTGCCCTGATTGCTCCTCAGGAGCAGGGGAAGGTGGAGATTTGGGGCGATTGGGGCCAGCAGTCTTCCCTCACACCCGCTGACTATGCTGAGTGATCTGAGCTGGTGCCAGGTACCTGTAGCAGGTGCAAGTGTCCAGCTGGACCACAACATGCAGGAGCATAGAATTTTCAATAACCACCAGAGACTCGCCCCAATGACAGCACCCAGTACTGCACTTTTGTCTGGAGCCCCTGATCACCCGCTCCACCATCACACTGCAGCTAATGCCTGCCATGTTCTGCACTCTGCTGCCTGCTGCTGATGCCTGCCATGTTCCACATATGCCCCCTGGTGGTCAGCACACATCATAGCAACTGGTTGTTCAGTTGTTCGGTTGTTTCACCATTTGATCTATTTGCAAGCTAGGGTTTTCTATATATATAGATACTTCCCCAAAAGGGATAAGGTGAGATAATACTATTTTGTGAAAAATGTAATTACTTTGAAGAAAAGCACAGACATTTGCTTTGTAAAACACTGGTAGAGAGGTAAAAATGTAAATTGATTAACATGATGGGTGGGAACTGACAGGCAAGTGATTTGCCTTATGTTCTTAAATAGCTTCCCCACACCACACGTTTGCTAGCCAAAGGTCCTCTGGAGTCAAATCTCTTGCTAAATGGTTTCTCTAAGTTTTAATTATGGGAAGTATTGGCAGGAGACTGAAGTACAGGGGATAGGAAAAATCTGAGGTATTTCTGACTCTGTTTCTGCTGCTGGCAGGTTTTCTGAAAATGATTGACTGTTTTTACAGACTTGACTGGCACTGAGCAGCCCCAATTTGAGGGCCCTGGTACAATAAATACAGCTCCATTGCTTCCATAAGAGTTAGGGGTGCAGGTGTCTTCTGGTTCTTACTAACTCTACCATTCTTCAAGATTCCTGATTTGACTTGGGAATTATGATATCTTTAAAACTGGTTTTCTGAATTAAAGTTTTATTGCACTGCTGGTTTGGGCTCCTGTTACTTTCACTGAATTACAGCTCTCATAAGGTTTTTGAGTACCCTAGTGTTTATGCCTTTTATTTTTGGGGAGTTGTAAAAATGTTTCTTTCATGTTAAGACAAAATAGTCCGCCATCAACATGTATTTTACAATTAGTCTCACATGAAATAATCAGTGGATGTGTTTATTTACATATCATCTATATATATAAAAGCCTAAGCAACCGTCCAACTGTTCGACTCTCCAACCAGTAGCTATGGCATGCACTGACCATCAGGGGGCAGATGTTTAATGCAGGAGCTGCTGAGCATCAGTAACTTTGAGGAGTGTCTTCTTGCACCCTGGGAGGATGTAGGACTGCCAGTTTTGGCCCAATCCCTGCAGGACAGGCTGAAGGACCCTACTTGCCAGAGAGACTCCACTCACCCCACAGATTCCCTTTAAGCCATAGCACCACCCCAGTGTGGTCGACTGGGGAGGGATCACAGGATGTTGACTCCAGGGCATGTCCAGACCATCTGTCCGAGTCCTGCCCCACCAGCCACCATCTAATTAATTTCCTTTTCATGTGCACGAATCCATGCACCAGGCCTTTAGTAAATATATAATGAAAGTGGCATGCCCCTTGCTTTTAAACAAACAAAATACCTGAACATTTTCAGACCTATAAAAACGACTGCTAAAATAAGCAAGACTGGCAAAGCCAGTGGTGACATGGAGGGCAGTGGACGGGCCACATCTACAGAGCTGTAAACCCCTGACGCAGCAGCCCATCCCTGCGTGTGTGTACAACACAAGTAGGGACAGAGCTCTAGAAGGCATGTGCTGAAGGTCACAGAAGCCTGATCATAAGAGACCAAAACAGCAAACAACCTAAGTCCATCAAGAGTAGGATGGACAAATGAAGTCCATGTGCTCACTTTATTGAATACTTTACAGTTAAGAGAATCAACAATCTGCAAGTACATGGCACATGGAGTGAATGTCACAGACATTCAGCTGATCAAGAGGTGAGATTCAAGCGAGTGCGTGCAATGTGATAGCACTCATCACATAACACTCACAGGCAGGCAGGACCAGACTGTGTGATGGACCAAGTTCTGTTTTTTGGGGGGACATAGGAAGTTATACCATGTTTCTCTGAAAATAAGACAGTGTCTTATATTAATTTTTACTCCCAAAGATGTGCTAGATCTCATTTTTGGGGGGATGCCTTATATTACAGCCAGTAGGTCTTATTTTCAGGGGATGTCTTACTTTCGGGGAAACAGGGTAGTTCTTTACCTGGTGGTGGATGCACTAACATTCAGTTTGTGAACATTTTAAAGTTCACACATTTTGTGGACTTTCTTTTTATGTGTGCTAATTCTCATTTCAAATATTTTAACAGCAACAAAAAAACTATATGACACATTTTAAATTTTATTGTAGCATTAGGGGCCCAGTGCATGAAATTCATGCATGGGGGGATGTCCCTCAGCCCAGCCTGCACCCTTTCCAATCTGGTACCCCTCGAGGGATGTCAGACTGCCCATTTAGGCCCAACGGGATTAGTCCTAAATGGGCAGTCATACATTCCTCTCACATTCCAGGCCTGCTAGCTCCCAACCACTTGCCTGCCTGCATTCCTGATTGCCCCTAACCATTTCTGCCTGCCAGCCTGATCACACTCTAAACACTCCCCTGATTAATGCTTAACTGCTCCCCTGCTGGCCTAATTTCCTCTAAGTGCCCTTCCCTGCTGGCTCAGTCCCCCCCCAATTGCCCTCCCCTGCAGGCCTGATTGCCCCCAACTGCCCTCCCTTGCAGGCCTAGCCCCCTCCAACTGCCCTCCCCTGCAGGCCTGGATGCCCCCCAAATGTCCTCCCCTGCAGGCCTGGTCACCCTCAACTACCCTCCTTTGTTGGCGATCTTGTGGTGGCTATATTGTGTCCACATGGGGGCAGTCATCTTTGAACCACATGGAGTTGGCCATCTTGTGTGTTGTAGTGATGGTCAATTTGCATACTCTTTATTATATAGGATTCTATTATAAAAACTGATTATAATCAATCTTCTCTTTAAAAGCCACTATTTTTCAATCCTTTATATAGTCCACAAATAAAACCCTTCTGACTATAATGTTGATCATTTACATTAATTTTTAGAAAACCCTTTTAGATGTATTGTGCACAGATGGTCGGCAAGATGAAATTGTCTTGATATGCCATGCTCAAAGGGCTTAATTAGGAGTGACTTAAAGAGGATATTATAAAGAATTGACAATAACTGCGAAGTTATTTGGTTTTGTACCAAAGAACTTTATCTTACTTATATGTAGCAATTCATAAATCATAGGCAGGTGATAAGATTAATTTTTACATTTCTTTTTTTAAAAATATATTTTATTGATTTTATACAGAGCAGAAGGGAGAGGGATAGAAAGTCAGAAACATCGATGAGAGAGAGACATCGATCAGCTGCCTCTTGCACGCCCCCTACTGGGGATGTGCCTGCAGCCAAGGTACATGCCCTTGCCGGAATCGAACCCGGGACCCTTCAGTCCGCAGTCCAACGCTCTATCCACTGAGCCAAACCGGTCTCGGCAATCTTTACATTTCTAAATATTGCTTATTAAAATTATAAAACTTTACAATAAAATACTGTAATAAATAATATTCTTACTCAGTTACCATGTCACATATTTATTTTTAAACTTTCAAATACAGAAATTACAGATATACAGGGTAATGATAATACAGGTAAACAAATGTGTTGTTTGTTGCCATGTCCATAGAATATGGAGAATTGGATCCTAAGTCAGAGAATGACTTCCCTATTCCATGTGACTTAGAGAGGAAAAAGTGATTCAGCTGATATAACTTGGGTTTGCCTCACCATATATCAAGGGGAATATCCTATTTCATATTGAGAATGTCTTTCATAGATACTTATGCTTTAAATGTTTTACAGCCCATCCTAATAGATTAGAAGAGTATGCATATAGCTATCCCTAGGGACAAATGATTGATTCTGGCACTGTTATCAAATATTTGAGGAAATTGGAGTTTACTGTACACTTGATACTGTATAACAAGGTGATATTAATGCCTTCAGGCAGGTAGAATAGAGAAAAAAGTGACCTCACCAAATTCTCCTGGTGGAAGGTTTTTAACAAATAGCAGGAAAGACTACCTAAATTAATGTAATGAACACACAGGTGAGCAGCATACTCTTAAAAAAATCCTTAATCTAGTTTCAAAAGAGATGACAAGTAAAAACCTGCAGAGCATGATAGCAATTACACAAACCCCCTGCTTTGCAAACTGTCTGAACTTAATCAGGCATGATTTCTTGCATCATGACAGAGACAAGGTACACATTGAATAAGGATATGTAATTCCCAGGGAACAACTGAAAAGCTGAAAGCACAAAGACATATCCCATATACGGTATGTTACTGTACACAGAACTGTTCCGGCAATTCTTACGGGGGAAACCAGAAAGAGGAGATTATAAATGCATGATACATATATTTTGATAACAGAAAATCCTCTATGATATTTCCTACTAGGGATTAAAGTTAATGAGCTCTGTTCACAAGGGCTGATAATCTTTATTTGTTATTTAACAAATGTGAATCACAGAATTTTATACAATTATTTACAAGAGTACTTATAAAGAGAAGTGACATCACATTTTTTTTTTTTGGCCAACTTTTCTTAACACTCAACAGCAGGCCAGGAAATTTCCAAATAAGAAAAAAGAATTCTGTTAATACAGGACTGTTATCATCACAGATGCTGGCACATTTGGGATACAAAAGGCCTCCTAACTCAGCGACTCTGTCTCTCTGCCACATCTGGAAGTCCCTTTGTAAAATAGTGTGGTGTATCCCATGTCACTTTAAACCTACAGAGCTATTTATCTTCACAATATATTTTAAATTAATCCTAATCCTCTTACTTAACTGATATATGAGATGAGTTCTATATGTGTAGCCTGAGAAATATAACTCTAATAGATGGTCTATAGAAATTATATTGACATTCAACCACTGAGCAACACTGGCTGGGCTATAATTATCTTATTTTAATAATGTTTACTTTTAATCACTTTTAAAATCATAAAATACAAAATATGAATAGAAGATAAAAAGACCACCAGTAAACTTATAACTTTGAGATTAATAGTGTTGGCACTATCTGTTATTGACAAGATTACAAAGCAATAGGAACTTTCACACTCCAGTGATAGACATGTAAATTGGTACAACTACATTGGAAAACTGGCACTATGTACTGAAATTGAATACAAGCAGGTGCTATGACACAGGTATTTCACTACTAAGTATACTGAATACCCAGAATAAATCTACACATATATTGAATCAAGAGACATGTATAAGTATATTCATATGAGTCTTATTTGTATTATTTATAAGAACTAAAAACTAGAAGAAAATTTTATATATTTCTCAAATTTTTCTATAATTCCCCATTTACATTTTTTGGTATTAAGATATTAAAAGTAAACATGAATTTTAGTGTTTTGATATGGCTTTAAAATTTTTTATGTTAAATACTAATCATATTACATGCTATTGAATGTGTTTCAAGAATAATTCTTTTCTGTGTATATACAATAATACATATAACATATAATACATATGAGTTTAATAATCAGTTACCTATAAATTGTTCTTAAGTTTTTAAATTAACCTAAAGATTAGTAAATATACAACTATTGGTCATCAATACATAAACACTATAAATATTTTTGATTTACACTATAAAATGTTTTCCTGTGAATCTTATTTATAATTCACCGTTACAGAAAAGAATGTGCAAGTAAATCTACATTAATAAAATTAAAATATTGCTATTGCTTATATCAATAATAGAGGCCTGGTGCATGAAGATTCATGCACCGGAGTGGGGGTCCCTCAGCCTGACCTGTCCCTTCTCACAGTCCAGGAGCCCTCAGGAGCAGGAGGCAACCCGGCGATCAGGGGAAGGCGACGCCGCATCACATCTCTGCTGCTGCCACTGCTATCAGTGCAAGCCTCAGCCGGCCCTGGTTACCTGAGCCTCAGGTGGTGCTGGGCAGCTGGGCAGCCGCCATCCAAGGCTTGCCTGCACCTTGGGCCAGTGCTGGGTGGGTGGGGGCTGAGGTGGCAGGGGGACTCTGGAGGCAGATTCATGGAGCGGCCAGACCCACCTGAGGGTGGACCCAGCTATGCCGCACACCTGCAGCTCTGGTGGGACTGAGGGATTGGGAGACACGCCATCTTGTGGCTGTGGGTGCTTCCATCTTTGAGGGTGTGGCTGTCAATTAGGATATTCCCTTCTTATTGGCTGTAGATGCTGCCATCTTTGTGGGGGCATGACAGTCAATTAGTATATTCCCTCTTTATTAGATAGGATAATTTAACATGTGTTAATATATTTTATTCAATAATAAAAATTTACTAGAAGTGTAAAGTTGTATGAAAATGGAAGGGAAAATACTGACTTCCATAATCTCATTGTAACTAATCAGTTATATACACCATATTTATCTATATGTACGAACGTGGACAATTTTGGAATACATGTAATTGTGTTGCATAAATGAATGAAAATATTGAAGTTATATTTCTGAATCTAAACATAGTTAAAGTCTTATATATATATGTATGTATGTGTAACAGTTTTATATATGTTTATATATATATATATATGTATACATATAAAACATATGTCCTGTGAAATACTGGTATATTGAATAGCCACCAAGAAGATCTTAGTTTAATAAAACATAAATATGTTACCATTTGTTGAAACAGGGTATGTATGTGTAGATATGTCATTTTTTTCAGTATTCTACTTATAAACTATTTATTCTCTGCTACTCTTCATCATATATTAGTATCGTTTATCATTAGTTATTTTCTGTTATCTCCTTATGAAATTAATAATATGGGTTCTACAACTTTTTAAAAAAATCTTTATTATTTAAAGTATTACATATAGTATACATATTGCCTCTTTCCCTCATTGACCTCTCATACCCCCCATCACTTGCCCTCACCTCCCTAGTGTCTGTGTCCAATGGTTAAGATCATATGCATGCATACAAATCCTTTGGTTGATCTCTTACCACCCCCTCCCTTGCCTTCCCTCTGATGTTCGATGCTTCTCTGTCTCTGAATCTATTTTTTTATCAACTTATATTGCTCATTATTAGGCTCTGCATGTTTTATGTGATTTTCAACAGGCTTCTTGTGTCCCCCAAACATTTATTTTTACTTTTTATCCCCTGAGGGGTCCCAAATTGTGAGAAAGTGCAGGCCAGGCTGAGGTACCCCACTGGTGCACAATTGGGGCCAGAGAGGGATGTGAGAGGTTGGCCAGCCAGGGAGGGACTAAGAGAGGGCTCCAGGGTGTGGCCAGCCTGTCTTGCTCAGTCCTGATTGGCCGGACCTCAGCAGAAACCTAACCTACAGGTTGTAATGTCTGCCCCCTGATGGTCAGTGTACGTCATAGTGAGCGGTTGAGCTGCTTTAGCATATCATTAGCATATTATGCTTTAATTGGTTGAATGAATGACTGGATGACCAGACACTTAGCATATTAGGCTTTTATAACATAGGATGTTTTCATTGATTTCAGAGAGGAAGAGAGATATAGAAACATTAATAATAAGAAATAATACACTCTCCCCATACTGTGGATCTAGCCTGCAATCCAGACATGTGCTATGAATTGAACCAAGACCTCCTGCTTCATGGGTTGATGCCCAACCTCTGAGTGACACATTTTAATCTTTTTATTTTTAGCTCTGTATACAGAGTGAATTATTTAAGGTATTTTAACACACTAAAACATTTTTAGCAAAACTTACTTTAAATATGTATGTCTTCTGAGAGTTTTGATAATTTTTTTAATAAATCCACACAATAAATAATAAATGTGTTACATAGATGACTGTTCAAACATTAAATTCTAAGCAACTACAAAATTAGAAAAGCCCCTAGGCTATATTAATTACAAAAAACAATGTACAGAGTACATAGTATGCTGATAATTTGTGTAAGGAAAAATAAATTGTTGGGTTTCTTTAGCTGCAATATGCAAATAGTTTGGAAATTGTCGCCCTGAAACAAAGAAAAGTTTTAACAAGTTAAAAATCAGGAAGTTTTCTTAAATTCATTTGAGAATTGAGGTCACAATAAATGGAAATCTGGGGAGACAGGGAAATATAGAGACTCAGGACTGAAATCAGCTTATCTCAGACAGGTTAACTGGTAAGAATACTAAATGATAATTTGACAATTTGCTAGAGACTGTGTATAGTCTCTATTAAGAGTTAAAATCAGCCCTTGCCAGTTTGGCTCAGTGGATAGAGCATTGGCTTGCAAACTGAAGTGTCCTAGGTTCAAGTTCCATCAAGAGCATATGGCCAGGTTACAGGTTCCATCCCCAGTGTAGGATGTGCAGGAGGCAGCCCATCAATAATTCTTGCTCATCATTGGTATTTCTCTCTCCCTTTGTCTCTGAAATCAGTTAAATATATGTATATATTTTAAAGGTTCCCTCCTAAAATATTAAAATGTTAAAATCTCCTAGGCACCCAGTATTTGGGATTTTCAAAACTTTACAATATTTTGCCATTATGAATTATATTAGGGTTTCATGTTGAAAATCTGAAAAATGTCCTTTTGTGCCCAGAAGGCAACAGGAAAATAAATCACTATTTAAAATATGTTCAGTGTGTTCTCCATAGCAAAGACCTCCACTTAAGGAGAAACCACCTAACCCCTCTTGGAGTAAGAACAGTAACCAATCCCAGGCCCCTCTCTTAAGTAAAGGAAGGGGGAAGTCAATGTGGGGGGTAGGGAGGTAGGAACATCTGTAATACTTTCAACAATAAATGTATTTTTTCAAAAAGTGAAACAAAGAATAAATACAAAGAAAAACACGAAGTTCATGGCCTAGGAAATCAGTTCCACCCAAAACATAAATTTAATTTAAAAATTAAAGAATATTCCTATTTTCAACTCCTTACCACCACATAAATAGAAAGAACTAAAAGAGAAAGCTAAAAACAAAGTACATTGTAACAGAAATAAACAATGATTTGATAGGCCCTCATAAGACAGAACAAGTCTGGAGAACAAATTAATGGGATTGAAGATAGTATCAATGGAAACTTCACAAAGTGACCTAAAAATATCTTTTAAAGACTGAAAAAAAAAAAAAAACAGAATAAGGTCATGTGGGATATTTACTAGAAAAATCATAAGGAGAAGTGAGAAAGGACAAGAAATATATAAAATTAAGGATTGAGAATTTTCTAAAATTAATGGTGATAAAAACACATATCCAGGAAGCTTGTAGAATGAAAAGCGGGATAAATAATATAAACATAAATCTATACTTAGGCATATCATAATAAATTGAAGAAAATAAAGGCAAAAAGATAATTTTGAAAATAGTCAGCAAGGAAAAACCATATTACATATTTGGGAAGAAGGATCAGAATTATATTGGATTCTCATCAGAGGGGGTAGATAGGTAGGAACATCTGTAATACTTTCAACAATAAATATATTTTTTCAAAAAGTGAAACAAAGAATAAATACAAAGAAAAACACTTATAAACATAGTAGATTTTAAGCCAACTATATCAATAGTTTATATAAATCTGAAAGATCAAAATATACCTATTAAAAGGCAGAGTTTGTCAGCATGATTTTTTAACCAAAACAAAATAAAGGATACAACTATACTGCCCTCAAAGAAATCATCTTTAATTAAAAAGACATAACTTAAAATTAAAAAAAAAAATAGAGAACAAAATATACCGTGCTAACACAAGTCAAAGCTGGAGTCCATGTATTTAATTCTGAAACAGCAGACTTCAAACAATAATAACATTGTTGTGATAAATAAAAACATTATTTAAAGATAAAAAAATCTGTTCTGCAGAAAGATATAACAGTTCTCCACATGTATGCACCTTATAATAGAACATCAAAATATGAGAGCATAAAACTGTTAGAGATGCAAGAAAAATATTTAAATCCACTATTATATTTGAATATTTCAAAAACATATGTAATTATTTGTCAGATCCAACTAACATATACAACATAAGGATATGTTTGTTTTCTGCAATATATTATTACTTGCCTAAGCATAGAGTTATATTTATATTATTTATCCTGATCAGAACCCTCAGTGAACTACAACTAATGAACATTTCTAGAATAGTTCATCCATTAAAGGCAGAATACAATTAATTTTCAAGTTCTCAGGAAACATTCATCAAAATATACTACATTCTTTCTCAAAAAATTAAATTAAGTGAATAGAAATCATACAAAGCATGGTCTTAATCCATATAGAATTATCAAGATATCAATAATAAAAAGAGCTGGAAAAACTGATAATACTTGGAGATTAAGCATACACAGTTAACTACACATAAATCAAAGTGGAATATTGTGGGGATTTTAAAAACTTTATTGTTGAAATAGTTACATATGTCTCGTCTTTTCTCCTATTGACCCTTTATAGCCCATCCCTGCCTCCCACTTCAGGCCTCTACAACACTGTTGTTTGTGTCCACGGGTTATGCATGTATGAATACAAGTTCTTTGGTTAGGTCACCAATGTAGAAGTTTTAAGAGGGATAAATTTGAAATCAAGAAAATAAAAACAAAAGTTTTTCACAATTTGGGGATGCATTAAAAACATGTTTAGTGGGAAATGTATAGTACTGAATCATATATTAGGAAAAAAAGAAAGACGCGAAATCAATAATCTAAGCTTTACATTAGGAAAGTATAGAAAGAACTGTAGTATAAGCATAAAGCTAGCAAGAGAAACAGGGAATAAAAAGATGAAATTGAAAATAGGAAGTCAATAGAGAAAGTAAATGACACAAAAACTCTTGTTCATTTAAAAAAATCAGTAGCATAGGTAAATACCTACACAAGCTAACTAGAAAAGAAAGAGAAAAGACTCACACTAACCAAGAAATGAAAGAGGTGTTATCAATACTGAACCTATGATCACCTAACGATAATAAAGTGATAATATTTATAACCACAAATATGCCCATATATTTAATAACTTAGATGAAAGGAACCAATTCCTGATTAAAGGAATCAAAACCAAGTCACACAAGAATAAATAAATCTTCTAATACTAGAGGCCCAGTGCACAGATTCATACATATTTAAAGGAAATAAATTAGAAGAAATATTTAATATTGCTATTCACCCTTTCTTTATAATAGAAGTGTCAGAGATAAAAGAAAATTAGTAAAATGTATATGATAATAAGATAGAAATTAATAAATAAACAACATGATATAACAATGAAGACAATATAAAACAACAAAAACATGATATAAAAACATTGATAAAAACAATGACTGATAAATTAATTAAATTTATTATAATATCTCCATATACACTACATTAATAGTAAAAACACTTTCAGAGTGCTTGACTAATTTCCCTTGTGATGAGGTATTTACAACTTTAATTGTAACGTCATGTCTTCAAATTAATTTAAATGGGAGAACCAGCATCAGACAGAAACAGTAGTGCCAATAGTTGGTCAAGACATATTCTGTTGATAATGATGCCTTCTTGCAGCTTCATAATGTCAACAAAAACAACCAAATACATGATTGACAATGACAGATCATAACATGCATGTGTGACTGGTGCCAGCGAGAGCTTTACATGTATCATACATGCACGAGTCAACATTTACTTTTAAATTGCCAGTGTGCATCATATGTACTGGCCAGATGGTCAGCCAGACAGTTGTATGGAGAGACAGTCAGTCACTTAGCCTTTTATATATGTAGATGCTATTATATATTAATAAATTAAATCAATAATTAATAACTTCTCAACAAATAAAACACCAGTTCTAATCTTTTCACTGGTGACTTCTACTGAACATTTAAAGCTGTTTTAAAAATCTATGAGTCTAAGAAACACAATACCAAAATCAGATAAAGCCCTAATGGAAAGAATATACTATGTACTAAAAACTCTAGTGAATGCAGACACAAAATTAATCAAGAAAATTTTAGCAAATAGAATAAAACAATACATTAAAAGCATCATATATCACAGCCATTTGGTATTTATGCTAAGTATGTAAGGCTGGTCAACATTTAATAAACCATTAATGCAACATATTGCATTAACAGTATAAATAAAATAAAATTATTTAAATAACTGATGATGAAAAAAAACATTTGACAAATAGTCAGCACCATTTTTGATAAAAAAATTTCAGAAATCTAGGAATAGAAGTGAATTTCCTCAGCTTATCAAAGAACATCTACAAAATCATTTAAATACTTAAGCTTACATACTTAAAGATGAGAAAAACCAGCTACTTTCATACTAAATTCAAGAGCAAGGCAAGAATGGCCACTATCACTGCTCCTATACAACACAGTCCTGAAAATCCTAACTAATACAAACTATGAAGAAAAAAAAAGGTATACAGTTTGGAAAGAGAGAAAATTAGATGATATTATTTACAGATAGATAATATAATTATGTGTATATAAAATTCCAAATCATAAAAAAATCCTGCAATTAATATGATTATAGTAAGGTTGTAATATATGCTTAAAGTAGAAAACTCATTTTCTTTCCTTATACTTGCAATGAGCAATTAGAATTTAAAATTCAAAACACAATATTATTTATTTTAATACCCCTGAAAAATATAAAAAAGGAGAAGAAGAAAACAAAAGAAAAAAATATATACTTAGGATACTTATGTGTAATTCCTGAACATATTTTGAAAATTTATAAAATACTAAAAAATTAAAATATGTAAACAAATAGAGAGTAATGCTGTGTGCATGGATGGAAAGACCTGATTTATTAAGATGTCAGTTATTCCCAAATTGATATTTTGATTTAACAGTCCAAATCAATATTAAGAAAAAAGCCTTTGTAGGTATTGACAAATTGAACCTAAAGTTTATATTGGAAAGCAAAACACCCAGAATACACAAATAATGCTGAAAAAACAAAAAACAAACAAACAAAAATTTGCTGACTCGTGTAACCTGACTTTTGTCAGTAATCTCGAGAACTTTCAAGTTTGCTTATCTTGTTTAAAGATGCAAAGGATATGTAAAGTGTTTTATCCCCAAAATTGCTTAACAAGATATTATACTAGCACAAATGCCCAGAGGAGATCTAATTTACTTATAATAAAATGATCATATGGCTTAATGTTTTTGTTTGTTATTAATATTATTACTTTGATTGAATTTAAAACGTTACACCAACTTTGCATGTGTGAGATAAACTGCATTTTTTATGATGTGTTCTCATTTTAAGTATTTTTATACTCTGCCTGTCCAATGTGGCTCAGTGGTTGAACTATGATCTATGCACCAAGAGGTCACTGGTTTTATTCCCGGCCAAGGCACGTGACCAGGTTGCCAGCTAGATTCCCAGCAGTTGCCATGCAGGAGGCAGCAGACTGATATTTCTATTTCTTTCTCTTTCCTCTTTGTCTTCTCCTCTCTCTACAAGTCAATAAAAACAAATGACAATTTTTAGAATATTGTCATTTTATTTTTTCTAAAATTTTAAAAGCTACAAAATTTAAATGTAATTTAAAAGTTATATATCTGTATATAGAAAAGCCTAAGTGACCATTCTGACCAGAATGACAAGAATAACCGGTTGCTATGACACGCAATAACCACCAGGAGGTAGATGCTGAATGTAGAAGCTGCTCCCAGGTGGTCAGTGCACTCCCACAGCCCACCTCCCCAGGTCAGCCATCCTCCCATGGTCTTTCCCCCCAAGCCAGCAGGTCCTGATAGCCTGATTGGGCTGGGGCCCTGGCTGGAATAGGGAACAAGGGGTGGGTGGTGGACGAAGTAGCCCCTTT